>CM053789.1:92871049-93426049 GCA_028749045.1 Cupressus sempervirens | reverse complement strand
GCTTAATATCAAAGTGAAATAACTCACACAATCTAGGGATTAGCCAATTCCCAATATCAACTATATGACTGAAGGATTTCACAAAATTCTCTGTATTAACCAAGCTCAATCGGTTACCACAGGAATTATTTTCTGTGCAGTATTTACCGAGTTAAGTCGGCCAGCAAAGGATTTCTCGAAGGTTAAGTAATTAAAGTTAATTACTTTATGTAATGTATGAAGCCGACTTATAGCACAATTATTTATAATTGTAACTTGTATTTGAGCTGACTTGATAATCTGAAAGGTATATATGAAGGATCAAGTTGCGAATTCAAGGATGGAAGTATGAATGTGAAAAAGCTAGCAGATATGATTGAATATCTAATATGCGAATTATAAGGAAGGTCAGAGCAAATTTTTGAAGGATCAGAGATGCAGAGTTGCATTTGATCAGAGAGGATCTAGAGGAACAGAACAGAGATCTGTATCAGCAAAGATAAGTTGTATTTATTTCAGATCACTCATTGTTACTTTCTAACAATTGTAACAGTGTTTTCAAATCTCTTAACAGAGTGGGTTTAACAGCCTTTTGTAAAATCCTCTAACAAGGTGGCAATTCAGTTGAATTGATCTAAAGACCTCTAGCAAGGCCACTCCTAGCAGGGTGATTAAATCCTCTAACAAGGTCGCACCTAACAGTGTGTTTTGTAACCTTTAACAAGGTTGGATCCTAACAGGGCTCACTTCAGAAGAGTGAAAAACAGTAACTAGTTACATTGGTGGTTTTTCCCATATTGGGTTTCCACGTTAAATCTGGTGTCTCTTGTCTCTTGTTTCTTGTGTTTTCAATTTGATTATATGAGTATCAGCAATGAGTATTTCCTTTGACATCTTAAGGGACTTGTGGGAAAAGTTTTTGTAGTAACTGATTCACCCCTCCCCTCTCACTTACTCCATTCTCATTTCCAACAATTGGTATCAGAGCTTATTGGTGCTTGCAGGAAAAGATTTCAAGGATCTAAGCCAAAGATCAAGATGTCTTACAAGAGAGAAATTCCAAGACTCAACAAAAATAACTTCTCTGCATGGCAAGGATTGATGAAACTTCATTTGGCTACTATTGGTGATACAGGACTGAAATATCTTGATGAAAAATACAAAGAACCTTCCGGCACATTATCTGTCAATGATATTGCTGAAAAGAAGACTCATAACAATATGATGATAGACATTGCATCTACACTAAGCTATGAAGAATTTGGTGATATCAAGGATTGCCAAACCGCTTTTGACATGTGGAACAAGCTGAAAGAAATCTATGGAGGAGATGACAATGTGAAAAGAGCAAAAGCAGAAAGTCTAAGAGGACAATTTGACCAAATGAGAATAAGAGAAGATGAAAACATTGCAAAATATGTTGATAGAATCAAAGCATGTGTCAGTGCAATCAGGGCATCTGGAGGTGATATCAAAGAAGAAACGGTTATAAGAAAAGTTCTCAGAACCTTGCTTCCCATCTATGCAATCAGAGTTTCTGCAATTCAAGAAAGAAGGTGTGAAGCAAATCATAATATCAATTTGGAGGCTATAGTTGGAAGACTAGCCGCATTTGAACTAGACAATTTGGACAACTATGTTCCAGCTTCCAAAAACACTGAATCAGCATTTGAGGCCAAACTTTCACTCAAAGATAGAGGCAAAAAGAAATCAGAGTCAGAAAGTGATGATGAATCAGACCATAGTTCAGACAGTGATCTTGAAGTAATTGAAGCTCTACTGGCAAAGAAATACTCCAGAGGCAGAGGAAAATATAAAGGTAAAGTTCCTCTAATTTGTTTTTCATGTGAAGAAATTGGTCATATTGCAGCTAGGTGCCCAAACAAGCAGAACAATGATGAAAAGAAGGGTCATAAATGGAATAGAAAGAAAGATTACAAATCATTCAAGAACAAAGGTAAAAAATCATGTTTCATGGCTGAAAATTCTAAGGATTCTGATAATAGTGAAGATGAAATTGTTTATATTGCTGTGAAAGATGATTCTGATAGTGATGAGGAAGATAAAATGGCTCTTATCTCTCATATAAGTATGAATGATACATGGATTATAGACAGTGGTTGCTCTCATCATATGACTGGTGATAAAACTAAGTTTGATCAGTTTGAAGATTATGATGGTGGCAGTGTAAGGTTTGGTAATAATGAACCTCGTTTCATAAAAGGAAGAGGAAGAATCTCTCTAACCAAAGAACTTATATGCAACAATTCCTATTGGGTTGAAGGTCTTAAACATAACTTGCTAAGTGTGGCACAGTTACTCAATACTAGATTTAAGGTGGAATTCATGCATGGAAAGGCAAGACTATTGAATGAGCAAGGAAAGCTGATAGGATCTGGCACACAAACTAAAGGTAACTTGTTCCACCTAGAACTTGGTGAATGCTCATGTTTTATTGCTCAAATTGAAGAAAGTTGTTTATGGCATAAGAGGTTGTGTCATGTCAATTTTGATAATCTGGTGAAGATAAGCAAATTCAAAAAGGTAAGAGGCATTCCTAATATAAAGAAACCTGAGGTCGGTTTATGCAAGAATTGTCAGATTGGAAAAATGGGAAAGACTAGTTTTAAAAGTAAAAGCTATCAGTCTGAAGATATATTAGAAATTGTGCATACTGATTTATGTGGACCCATTGGAATTGAAAGTTATACTGGAGAAAAGTTCTTCATTCTTTTTGTTGATGATTACTCAAGAATGATGACTGTTATGTACCTAAGGAATAAATCAGAAGCTTTTGAGAAATTCAAATGGTACTTGGCAAGAGTAGAAAAAGAAACAGGGAAAAGATTGAAATGCTTAAGGTCAGACAGAGGTGGTGAATTCATTTCACATGAGTTCAATAACTTCTGCATTGAAAGAGGAATTAAAAGACAAGTTTCAGCACCAGGAACTCCAGAACAAAATGGGATAGCTGAAAGAAGAAATAGATCCATTATGGATTGTGCAAGGACCCTAATGATTGAAAAGAACATTGCTATCAAATACTGGAAGGAAGCTATTAGCACTGCAGTTCATACCTTGAACCGAGTACAACTGAAAAAGGACTCATTCAAAACTCCCTATGAATTATGGTATGGCTACAAACCCAATGTAAGTTATCTGAAAGTATTTGGAAGAAAATGTTATATTCTAAAAGAATCTAGAAAAGGTAAATTTGATGTAAAAGGAGATGAAGGAATATTTCTAGGTTACTCTTGTAAAAGCAAAGCATATAGATGTTTAAATCTATCTACTCACAAGGTCATAGAAAGTGCACATGTGAAAGTTGATGAGTTTGCAGAGAAATCAGAAGAAGAAAGCAAGAAGGTTCCCGAAGACTACAGAAGATTTATTTACATTGAACCTGATACTATACCAAGTACTCCAGTTAATCAGGAATCCTCAACTCCCGAGTCATCAATGACCGAGTTGCTGGAAGTTCAAACCGAGACACAGGAAGTTTTTACAGAGCTAAAAGAATCCGAGTCACTTTCAGACTCTACCAAGCAAGTATCTACCGAGTCTGAATCTACCGAGCCAGAACAACAAGAATCTGAAGTACAAAGGGACAACAATGAAACTCATTCAAGAAGTAAAGAACCTGTGTTAGCTAAATATGTCAGAAGGCATCATGCTCCAGATCAGATCATTGGAGACAAATCTGAAGGAACTCTGACAAGAAGTAAGTTAAAAGGCACTTGTTTACTTGCTGATTTTGAACCCAGAAATATCAAAGATGCATTGGCAAATGATAGTTGGATTGAGGCTATGAATGAAGAAATAGAACAGATAGAGAAAAAAAAAACATGGACTCTTGTATCTAGACCCAAAGATAAGAATGTGATTGGAACAAAATGGGTATTCAGAAATAAACTAAATGAAGATGGCAAGGTATCAAGAAACAAAGCTAGACTAGTATGCAAAGGATATGCTCAAGAAGAAGGTATAGACTATGGAGAAACCTTTGCTCCTGTTGCAAGATTGGAAGGTATAAGAACCTTACTTGCATATGCTTCTCATAAAGGATTCAAAGTTTATCAGATGGATGTCAAGTCAGCATTTCTCAATGGAATACTGGATGAAGAAGTTTACATTGAACAACCTGAAGGTTTTGTTGATCCAGATAAGAAGAACATGGTCTGCAAATTACACAAGGCGATGTATGGTCTAAAACAAGCTCCTAGAGCATGGTATGAAAGATTGCATAACTATCTTATTCAGATTGGTTTTCAAAGGACTAATGATAACAGTAGCTTGTATATAAAAGAAGGTCCAGATAATAAGATTGTTTTGGCAGAAATATTTGTAGATGACACTGTTTTCATAGGCAATGATGATCTATGCAAAGAATTTTCAGAACAAATGAACAAGGAGTTTGAGATGTCTATGTTTGGTGAGATTAAATTCTTTGTAGGTCTTCAAATCCAACAAAGTAAGAATGGCATCTTCATCACACAGTCAAAATACATCAAGGAGATATTAAAAAAATTTGGTATGGGGGATTGTAAACCAGTTGGAACCCCTATGTGTACTGGATTGAAACTTACCAAGGAAGATGAATCCAAAGAAGTGGATCAAACACTGTATAGATCTATGATTGGAAAGTTGTAGTATGTAGTACATACTAAGCCAGATATTGCCCTTGCAGTCGGTATTGTAGCAAGATTTTCAGCAAAACCAAGAGAAACTCATATAATGGCAATCAAAAGAATAATGAGATATTTGAAAGGAACTGAAGATTATGGGCTATGGTATAAATTTGGAGGTAATTTGGATTTGAAAGTATTTACTGATGTTGATTGGGCAGGAAACCTTGATGACAGGAAAAGCACAAGTGGAGGAGCATTCTTTCTTGGAAAGAGATTGGTTTCTTGGACAAGCAAAAAGCAGAATTGTACATCCCAATCTACAGCAGAGGTAGAGTATGTTGCTGCAGCAGTAAATTGTTCAAATATTGTTTGGTTTAAGCAGTTATTGCAAGGAATGAGAATGGAAATCAAAGAACCAGTTGTTATGTTCTGTGACAATACTAGTGCAATCAATATATCAAAGAATCCAGTGATGCATTCTAAGACCAAGCATATTGCAATCAAATATCATTTTGTCAGAGAATTGGTACAAGACAAGGAGATCAGATTGGAATATGTCAATTCAAAGGAACAAATTGCTGACATATTCACAAAGCCACTACCTAAGGATGCATTCTTGTATCTCAGAGGTAAGTTAGGGGTTACACCCCTATCCGAAATTCACTAAAAACAAGTTTTAGTGATGCATCAATGCATACCAAAATGAAAATCTATCTGTTGATGCAGTCAAATCTGGAAGCTTTGCATATGAATCAGTACTAAAGGTACATTACAATTCATTTAAGTTCTATTGTCTTTGGCATTTGTTATCAAAGAGGGAGAGATTTACTTTACTGTCATATCTTTCTGAAATTTGTGTGAAAAAGAAAGTTCTTATGTAATTCCTTCACAGAGGGAGATTACTGAAAGAGGGAGAGTCTATCATCTTAGAGGGAGAATTGTTTTGATGACACATTGTGCTGATAAGGACTTGTTTTCAAATTTCATTCTGATATGACATGTTGTGTTGCCATCAATGCCAAAGAGGGAGATTGTTGGATACAATTGATAATTGCATGATTGTCTTTGATGTTACACAAATGTCATATCAGTCATCAGACAGTGTTAACCGAGCTCACTCGGTCATCGAAGAAAAGTAGCAGACAGTGTTAACCGAGCTCACTCGATCATCGAAGAAAAGTAGCAGACAATGTTAACCGAGCTCACTCGGTCATCGAAGAAAAGTAGCAGACAGTGTTAACTGAGCTCACTCAGTCATCGAAGAAAAGTAGCAGACAGTGTTAACCGAGCTCACTCGGTCATCGAAGAAAAGTAGCAGACAATGTTAACCGAGCTCACTCGGTCATCGAAGAAAAGTAGCAGACAGTGTTAACCGAGCTCACTCGGTCATCAAAGGAAAGTCAGAGAAATCGGTGTTTACCGAGTTCACTCGGCGACTGAAGGATTTCACAAAATTCTCTGTATTAACCGAGCTCAGTCGGTTACCACAGGAATTATTTTCTGTGCAGTATTTACCGAGTTAAGTCGGCCAGCGAAGGATTTCTTGAAGGTTAAGTAATTAAAGTTAATTACTTTATGTAATGTATGAAGCTGACTTATAGCACAATTATTTATAATTGTAACTTGTATTTGAGCCGACTTGATAATCTGAAAGGTATATATGAAGGATCAAGTTGCGAATTCAAGGATGGAAGTATGAATGTGAAAAAGTTAGCAGATATGATTGAATATCTAATATGCGAATTATAAGGAAGGTCAGAGCAAATTTTTGAAGGATCAGAGATGCAGAGTTGCATTTGATCAGAGAGGATCTAGAGGAACAGAACAGAGATCTGTATCAGCAAAGATAAGTTGTACTTATTTCAGATCACTCATTGTTACTTTCTAACAATTGTAACAGTGTTTTCAAATCTCTTAACAGAGTGGGTTTAACAGCCTTTTGTAAAATCCTCTAACAAGGTGGCAATTCAGTTGAATTGATCTAAAGACCTCTAGTAAGGCCACTCCTAGCAGGGTGATTAAATCCTCTAACAAGGTCGCACCTAACAGTGTGTTTTGTAACCTTTAACAAGGTTGGCTCCTAACAGGGCTCACTTCAGAAGAGTGAAAAACAGTAACTAGTTACATTGGTGGTTTTTCCCATATTGGGTTTCCACGTTAAATCTGGTGTCTCTTGTCTCTTGTTTCTTGTGTTTTCAATTTGATTATATGAGTATCAGCAATGAGTATTTCCTTTGACATCTTAAGGGACTTGTGGGAAAAGTTTTTGTAGTAACTGATTCACCCCTCCCCTCTCAGTTACTCCATTCTCATTTCCAACATTGATGACATCACATATCTTGGGCCTCACCATGTTTATGACTTTCAGGTGGGTTGATATGTCGCTACTGACAAAAAAATAACAATCTAGCGAGCGACATGGTGAGCTCCAACGAATCAAAGTTTTTTGGCTCAAAGATATTTCAACAGGATGCCACCATGTAATTTGATCTGCACAGCTCAGCCTTATCACGTCACTCATTCAGGGCCCACCTTTTAGGATTTTTCAGTTACATTACCATTTTTGGAGCAATCACTACATCGCTACCGGCATAAAAACCACAAATCTGGCTAGTGATATGGCGAGTTTCGGTAATCACTTTAAAAATAATGCCCAAAAAAAGAAACTACAAAAGACAATAACCTGCAGAGGGACAAAAGTCAAACGTGTAGCATATCTTCCTCGGGATCCTCAAAATTACTTCTGATCTTAGAAAGACGTCATCTTTAGAAAATCTAGGCATTCGTTATATCGCCACCGGCAAGTCACAATTTTTTTTAGTTAGCGACTTGGTGAATTGCCAGATAAAATTAAACTCTGGTGATACCACTTGCAAATATTTCCACATGCCTTTCTTCTTGAAATTGACTGGTCTTGGACATAGTACATGGTCAATATATCTTCTTGCTAACACATTTCATGACACCGAACTCCACTTTTTAGTATCACACATAATTCTCTGATAGTCGCTACCTCGCTATGCGTAACATACGAGCATCTTGCCATAGCAAACATGCAACAACCGTAGATTTAAATCAGATCAGATGGCAAGATTAAAACCCCTTTTTCAAAAGACTTAACAATAGTGATCAAGCAGGTGGGAAAAGAATATTCACTCCTTGTTCTTTGTTTTTTCTTTTTTTTTAAAAAAATTTGTGCCAAGAAAAACTTAAAAGGACAAACCTAAGGCTTTTCACAAATTTTTCAAAGGTATCAAAATATACTATGCCAAAACCTAAAGCCCTATAACTTATCAAAAACTTCTCATTTGAATTTTTTTATGATCCTAAGAAAATTTGATTCGCAAAAAATTAGACCGACATATCTGATGTAGTCATTAAAAGATACTTTGTCCTCAATAGAGGGATCAATTTTGTACAATTTAATGTGAATAGCACACAAATTGTATTGCACATTTATCTGCTAGATGTTGGGTACGTTGATTTGACATAATAAATTTCTTAGAGGATATAGAAACTTACTGACTATAAACAACAGGTATGTTATTAGAAAAAAAAACCCATACTCATTGTAAACAATAGGTATGGACTTAATGCATATTTCATGAGTTGTTGTTCATAAAAACCCATACTCGTCAGCTTGAATTGTTTGTTTAATACCCAATGCATGGAGGTGATGCTTACAATTTGAATTCATAACAACTATTTCTCATCAACTTAAATTGTTTTTAGAGTACCCATTGTATTGACATGACACTTACAAGGTTGAAGTATTGCAACTTCCTAGAAGGTCTGCCTACTTAATTCCATGATGATCCAACTTTCCTTGATCCTTGGGAGAATGATGTAGGAGCATCAAGGTCAAGGTTGAAGGCATGAGAAGAGATTAAGGTCTCAAGATAACCAACATGACCATGTTAGAACAGTTGATGTAATAAGACCCTGTGAAAGTCCTTTTGATATGTTTGTAATCATTTTATTTACATTTGAAAACATTAATTAACAAAAACCATATGTGCAGATATAAACATTAATCACAACATGTCCAATTTATTTTTAGGTATATTTTCCTGTGAAGAAAGACCATGCCTAAAAATATGAACCCAGAACAAAATAATGAGACAATGGCTACATTGTGGGCTTAGTTCCAAAGAAAACCTGATAAATGTTATTGTCCTTGCAAAAAGTGTAAGGGCTTAAACAATCAAAGAATTCTAATCGCAACAACCCAGAGTCATTATAGGCAATATGGTCATGTTGAAGGGGGCCATGATTTTTGTCCATTGCTGAATGTGGATTTCCTACTAGAGGAACATGGAGGTGTGAATATCCAAGTTGAGGATAACATTCCCATGGAAGAAGATGATAATGTGCCGAAGGACATGATTGAAGAAGATTGTATTGAGGCAAGTGATGAAGAGGCTCACAATGATGGTACTAGCAAATTTGATAATAATGATGAAGATGGTCTTGATATACCTTTACTTGAGAAGGCACACGAGCCCTTATACGAAGGCTCCCAAACAACTCTACTATCGGCTATAGTGTTGTTGGTGAACTTAAAGGTTATGAATAGTATATCCAATGTAGCAATGTCAAGTATGCTAAGGTATGTCATTTTTGTCATCTTCAATGTTAGCATACAATTACTATTCATTATATTAACAATGCATATTTGTTGTTGTAGGTTGATTAATGAGTTTTGGTTACCACTATCAAACATTTTTCCTTGTTCGTACCAAGAATTATCTAACATTATGGATCGAATTGGAATGAAGTATCAGACAATACATGCATGTCCCAATGATCACATTCTATATCATAAAGAACATGAATTTGCAACAGAATTCCCTGATTGTCATGTTAGTAGATATCAGTCAGATCAAATAACAAGAAAAGTGCCTCACAAGGTTCTTCAGTACATTCCCATTATTTTACATCTTGAATGATTATTCAGGTGCACCAGCTTGGCACAATTAATGAATTACCATGCATGCAATAGAAGTTAGGATGACATTATGTGAATGCCTGCCGATGGTTTTGCATTTAAAGAGATAGAAGAAACATGGTCACACTTTAAAGAAGAGCCTCGTAATCTAAAACTTTCATTGGCGGCAGACGGTGTCAATCCATATGGAGATATGAGATCTGTTTACTCAGTATGGCCTATTTTTGTTATTAACAATAACATTCCTCCTTGAATGTCCATAAAGACGGAGCACATAATGTTGTCAATGATTGTGCCAGATATTTTTTATTTTATAGTTATCCAAATTAATTTATAAATAGTGCATGAAAATGGTTATAATAATTACGTAATGTTTATGTTCATTCAATTGCCAGGTAAATACCAAGTTAAAGATATGAACGTGTATATTGAGCCCCTAATTGACGAGTTGTTGAAGTTATGGAATTACATCACTATGTATGACATCTCTAGATTGATAGGACATCGACAATTTCAATTCCATGCAATGCTTGTATGGACAATACATGATGCCCCTTGGCTAACTCATTTTGCGGTATGTTATAGTGGTTACACATTACTATCGAATGCTTAAGTTGTGAATGATCATTGTACATGATCCAATTATACATGATCTTTTAGGTCTTCAAACAAAAGGAAAATTTGCATGTCCAGTTTGTGGTTTGAAGATGAAATGTTGTCATTCAAGAAGTTTAGGAAAGTAGGTGTTTGATGAGTTTAGACACTTTCTCCACCATAATCATAAGTCTCAAACTGCCGAAAAACATCTTTTTAATGGGAAAGAAGAGACATCATCAAGGCCATGAAGAATGACACCTCATTTATGGAATTTGGAATACAATTGACTAAATCGTTGAGGTAATGTCCAATTGGTCATCCAAAGTTTACAATTTGTATTTTGATATTGTCTTATATTTACTAATGTTGTAACTGATGCTCGTGAAGCTCGTCAAGGCATCAATGACCAACTTCCTAGAGGAATGAAAAGTTATCCTACTCAATTTAGTAGGTTACCATACTACAAGGATCTCCCAATCACGCATTTGTTTGATGCTATGCATATTAGAAAGAATGTAACAGAGACACTATGGAAAATGTTGGATGGAAGGCATGATAGAGAAAAAATAGCTAAAAAATTTACTGATATTCATCAATCTAATCATGCACTAAAAGTTTTCATTGAATCAAATAGGAATGGAGACCGCATAAATACAAGTTCCCTTCCTTGGTTATTAATGGAGCAACAAAGTGATGCATTAAAAGAAGTCATAAAAAAAACAAAATTTCCAATAGGATTTGTTGCAAATATAAGCACTCTTCTATCAAAGAAAGGTGATTTTGGACCAGGGTTGAAGACACATGATTGGCATACCTTCCTCAAGGTAAGTCATGTTTTCTATTTACAGTATATTTGTAAGATTGAATGTAGTACCAGTTGCATTATTTAATAATATATTGAAATGATCATTTTTTAATGATTGCAGTTCATCCTACCTCTATCCCTTCCACAATAGTTTGACAACAGTATTAAAAATGTTATATATGATCTTGTAAAATACATGAGCTTAGAAGAGTGTTTTTTTTTAGATTTGTAGCTTTTTATTTGAAATCTATTGTATAATTTTATTTGAAATCTCCTCTATGTGTTTTTGCTTGTTGAATCTCTTTTAGGTGGTTATCATTTAAAGAAATTGATAAAAAAGATATAAAATATTGGAAGAGAAAAATTTCATAGCTTATGTGTGAAATGTTTAAGTGTTTACCTCCAACGTTTTTCAATGCTCAAGAACACTACCTTATACATCAAGTTGAGGAGATTGAATTGTGTGGACCTATACAAGCTAGATCAATGTGGATGGTTGAGAGGCACTTGAAATTTATGAAGGGATTGGTTCGACAAAGAGAACATCCTAAGGGTTTTATGATAGAGGGATATATGATATACCATACCATGGTGTATATCAGTGAATAACTTCCAAATTTTGCAGCAGGTATCCATGTAGATCGCATTTGGGATCCCAACTATAATGACAAATTCAAAGGGGAGTACCTGATAGGGAAAGGTAGATTGAGGAGGGTGATAGGTAATTATAAGTTTTTTTTTGTAATTTAACAATTCTTATCCATCATCAATATATATAAGTTGTTTCTAACTAGTGTAATTGTCTTCTTTGTAGTTGCTCGTGAGTGGGATGCACTACACTTGTACATTGCAAACAATCTTGATTGGATGATAGTGTGGATTGAACAGTCTCAAGAAAATGGTCACTCGTTAAGATGGAATGGTGTTGCATCATTGGTTAAAGAAGTTCATTGTAATGGAGATCCTAGTGTTACGCCAATGGTACTTGATCTAATATATGGCTTAAGAGATACAAAGGTATGCATACGATTACTAATCGTGAGACATAAGTTTAATATCAACTCACAGATCAATGAGAAGATTCTTGACATGTTTGAATAATTTCGAGTCAAACACCACAAAGCTATGTACTACCATGGCTATAAATTCCGCACAAAAAAGTTAGATGAAACGAAGAAAACATGTGATTTTGGGATAAGTGATGTCTTCGCGGTCACCAATATTTCATCTAGAACTGACATACATCCTCAACAATCTAACAATTGATACTATGGCATTTTGGATGATATACTTGAGTGTGACTTTGATTCATTCAAAAAAGTTCTATTTATCATCAAATGGTTTAGGTTATGATTGAATCGAAATGATCCTGATAGGACTATTATTGAACACGACAATGGATTTACTATGATTAATACAAGGTCATTTGAGCCAATCAGAGATGAGCCCTATGTTCTTCCAAGTCAATGTGAGCAAGTGTTTTACTTTGGTATTCTAGACAAACCAGGTTGGGCAATTGTTGTTAAACATGACCCAAGAGGAAGGCCAATAAAGTATAATGTGATTGAAGAAGAAGATATTAAAGAAGCACAAGAGGAAGTAAATGATTATCAGGAATGACTGTTACCCAGTGATGAAGAAGAAGAAGATGGTGATCATTTTGGTCATGCTAACGATAATGGCAATAATGATGATGATGATGCTGATGACGATCATGATCATGGTGATGAAGATGGTTATGATCATGGCGATGATGGTCATGATGATGATAGTGATCAAGAGGATGATGATGGTGATGAAGATGGCGGTGGTGACGATGATGATCAAAGTGAAAAGTTCAATGATGATGATGATGATGATGATGATGACATGGATGAATATCATGATGATCAATGAAATCTTCAAATACAATCAATGTCAACTATGATAGGGTCTTGTATGACCAAATATTTCTTTCCAAACCATATGTGCACATATAAACATTAAGTAGAACATGTCAAATATTTTTTTAGATATAAACATTAGTTACACTAAATTTTTAACTTAAGACAAATGATTTACATATAAAATCTACTTTATTATTAATATTTTTTTTGGTAAGTCTATTACTTTAATTTCGCTGTTGATTTCTAAGACTTACTATTTTTTTTCACAGGGCGATATGGATGCACCATTTTAGACACCTTCAATAGAGGTAACCATTAATTATTGTAAATTTTAATTTTAATATAGAAACAAATGTCCTATTATTATGTTCTTTTCTTTATGGCTTTGGAGTTATTTTGATGAAAGTATACAAATATTTGATGTCACAAATGATAGGAAAAAGCTACAATGATCGCTGATCAAATGCAATCTAAAATACAAGCATCATATCTACATGACATTAGGCTTAGTAGTGACCCTATATTCATCACCTAACAAATTATGCAAAGATACACTGATGAGCTTGTTAGAATTATCATCAAGGGTGACAAAAGTGAGGAGAAAGAAGCACTGAGAAAATAATTGGACCGCAGAATCCAATCTTTGAAAGTAAGCAGTAATAGAAGTTCAATAGATACTAATCTTTTATAGTATCTTATGGATCATGATCTCTAATTTTATGTGTTCTTGTATAGGCATATGTTCCAGTTGCAAGGTCACATGGTGAACATGGTCAGGATTGTTGCGCAGTACCTTCGTGTAAGTAACACTTTGTTTGTTTTGATCAACATTATAACACTTACCTTTTTTTTTTGTAGATGTTTCTCACTAGTATCTCATTTGATATTTATCCATTGCAAATGTCTTTGCTAATAATATTCTATTCTTCAGCTCATGGTGAAGTGCAGACTCCTCCTTTAGTTGGTGGTCCACTATTGTCTACTGCATTATCGGCAACAAGGACCATGCAAACATCATCCTCTATGCCCAGTAGAACTGGTAAAACCTTGTTTTACTATATTTTGTAATGTGTTATATTTTGTAATGTCTTTCTACAAGTTGATGAACAAAAAAGTAGCATATTAGTGCTTAAATGATGTCTACAGAAGCTTGCATACACACAAACACATGCATACACACACCACGCATATATACATACATACATATATATAGCCACACATAGAGAGACATGGACATAGGCATGGAGGTAGACCAACAAAGAGCATCACTAAAATTGTCATTTAATTGCATGATGTTTCAGTTGATAGAGCAACAAAGAGCAGTACTACTGAAGCTGATCCATTTCTTGGAGTAGTTCGTGTGATTAGTATTGGTTCATATGGAGGGACATTGTTGCTAAATAAGAAAACTATGTTTCCATTAAGAGAATGAAAGCTTCCAGGTGCTTTAAAATTGATATTACTCAAAGTGTAAATATAGTTTACTTTTACATTACTCATTTTGGACTAATAAATCCTTTATGTTTTTGTAGGTAATAATGCTTTCTTTGAACATCTTTTTCATATGACATTGAGACTATTTGGACCCACCATATGTAAAAGGTACGTAGTTTCATATCATTGCTACATAATTTTTGTTTTCTTCTATTTATTGTAATATATTAAAGTTATTAATCTAACAATCTATTTGTCTTTAAAATGGTGGAATTTACACGTTGTGGAATTAAAAAATTATTTGATTGCATCCATTGAGGAGAAATTTGGGAAAAACATTTTTGACACTAGCCTATTTTTGAAAAGAGTAGCAAAGCATATAAAGACTGTGAGGGATCAATATAGAAGGCTATTAAGGATAACCCAAAGTATGACCATCAACCTATGATTCCACTGATGGAGTGGAATGAAATAATAGAAGATGCAAAGAAGAAAAGGCTATGTGAAGATAGAGATAATGAAGCAGCACAGGGCAAAAAGAGGTATGTCATTATAGTATTAAGTACATTGTAATCATGCACTAATTATTGATATTTGTAAATATATAATCTAAGATGTTTGAAATTGTTCATAGATTGTAGGACACATCTATGGTTACAAAAGAGAGAATAGAAATGGTTGGCCAACACAAACTTGGCTCTGGTGGCTATATGAATTTGTAGTCTTGAGTTGTAAGTAGAGCAATGAATTTTGTATTTTTTTTTTAATATAATGTTGCAAACAGTTTTGTTTAATGAAACCATACATGGAAAACTAACATTATCAAACAAAAAACACAGGGCATAGATTTCAATGTGGAGGTCACAGATGAAGATAGAAAAATTGCCTTGAAGGAAGGCTATAAAGTTGTGGTTGCACGCCTATGTGAATAATCTATAAGCCTTGCTCAACAATCTAGTGCACCAAATGATATCTCATAGGTAAGTTGGTCAAATGAAAAGTAAATTAAATTAAATAGTTGAGAAGATTTTTTTTTTTGTATTAGTTTTAAACGTAAATTGACTCCATAACAATGTGCATAACATTTTACCGTAGCCTTCATATCCTACCACAAAACCTGCTCCTGATGAAGGCCATGATGTGCATTATAGTGGTGGAGGTATTAATTTGCCATTGGAAATTAATTATGCAATTATGAATACAATTTAACATCTTCAATTGGCATTTGACATGTATCCTTTTTTTGAATATTTCAAAGCATGTTGAACATCATGTTGAAGCAGTGGACCATGTTCCAAGTGTTCAACATGTTGACATAGTAGAAGATCAAAATGTTAATGTAGATGATGTGGCATTTTTAGGTAAGAAAAATGCATTTTATGTTGTACTCATACTTAATTACAAACTTGTAATAGTTAGAAAAACAAAAAGAGTATGCCATTTTATCTCATTCACTTGTTCTTACAACAGAGCCCCCTTTAGTGCAGAAACCTTCTACTCCTCCAAAAAGAAGGAGCCATCGTAATTTGACATTACACATGCTAAAAGAGGAGGAGAATGAAGTAGATATGAATGCTCCTATGAGTGCTTTTCTTAAGAGAGCTCAAAAAAACAAAAAAAAGAAATGATGTTTTAAAAATCTTCTTTGATAAACCTTGTTGGATAATGAAAGAACTTTGTTTTAAGTAATTTTGTATGAATGATGCATATTAATTGCAATTTTTAGTTTATGTTAATGAATATTGTTATGTGTTAATGAAGTTTTGATTAGTATTGTGTATTAATAAATTATATATCATATTAATGAATGTTATATGATTGTATTGATTGAATGTTATAGTTCATAAATGGATGAATGAATGAATGAAGTATGTAATTAAATGATAATGGGTACTTTAGATTGGTGTTAGGGGGAGGGGGTGAGGCCAGATGAGCTTCCACCTTCATGTGGTTGGCCTTGTTAAGTAGAGAATATTATAGTATTCTTGAAACCAAGTGAAGCTCAAATTTGTTAAGTCTTCAAACACACAACCCAATTCTCTTTAACGAGACTGAAGTTTTTTTGCTTGTAATAGTCTCATTGCAGTCATGATTTGGTTCCTTGAACATATAGTTCTTGCTTAGTTTAAATCCCAATTATTAGATATTTTTCCACATTGGAGTTAGTTTGGCATAGAAACATGCATATTTTATTATATATATTTAGTCAACTGAAAGCAATGTAGAAAGCATTCACATAGTTGATGTCTAACAAAAGAATACATACACAATTCTTGATAACTTGATAAAAATGACAAAAATGTGAGTAACAGAAAAAGTTTTACATCAAACATTCCTTTTGTGGGCCCTTTCTGTTACATCCTCTAGAATTGGCATTACACAATAATTTGATTCTTTTATCCATCTGATTCCTCGAAATAAGTGACCATGAGGCTTGAAAGTGTCGTGTCTCCTTCAGTTACCTGCAAGTTTACTTTCACTTGGAGATTTTCTTTGTCTTTATCATCGACTGTTAAAGCAATAGCTACACTTGCATGATCTTCTGTCTCGTCATCTTCTAACATCTGCTCTGTAGACATGAATTTATCCTTCCACTTATTATAAACAATGTCATCTGGCCAATCAAAATTCAGAACTTCTTTTTGTACAGTTATCAGGGAATTTGCAATTGCCTGCATATTAACCAATTCTTTTTAGATAGAATAAAATATATGCAGTTTAACCAACTCCTCATTTTCTATTGCCCACAACAGATGGCCAGCTTCATTTATAACCCTATTTATTCTCTCGCAAAAAGCTTCATCTAGCTCCCTCTTCCATTCTTCCTTTTCTTTTCTTTTATCAACTGACTTTAGAGCATAAGGGAATAAATCAATTTTTTTTGAAAAATTGGTTAATCTTCCATAGAAAGAATCTTGTTTATCATCAAAATCTTGCAACTTATTTAGTAAATCAAAAAATCCTTCTATCTGATGATATGTTGGATGAATAATAGATATAGTTATATTGATACACATAGCAATGATATTTGAGCTTCTCTCTATCCACTTCTATACAATGGATCTGAAAATATCTTCATTTTTCTTTAATTCATCTCTAATTGCTGAAATCTTTAATAATTGATCAAATAATGCAGGCCATTCTATCCTATCTATTAGATACATAATACTGTGCCTCAATTTTTCTTCATGTTGATTATTAAGCTCTACATGCATGGCATACAACTTATTCTTCTCTTATTCAAAATCATCTATATTATAGAACTGAGGTCTCTCTGGAGTATCAGGTATCTCAATAATTGGAGTAGACTTGAAGGGTTCAATAGGTGGCCTTGAGGGGTATGCAATCCTGGGTTTGCTAGTCTCTCCCATTTTTCTTTTCCACAGTACCTTCTCCATTTGAGATACTTTGTTTTCCATTGACTGTATCTATATACCCCTTTCCTCATATGCTTTCAAAACTTCTTCAAACCTAGCATTGAGTTGGGTAAATCTATCTTCTTCTTGGCCAGATACAACACCACAAAATTTTAGCATTTCTAAGGCCATTCCCATTATCTGCTTACTGCCTACCTCACCAACCTTGTAAATTGTCAATGCACCAGTATGCTCTGCAGTAGAAAGTTCCTGCATTCTAGTCTTATCTTTTTTTTCAATTGACCAAATAATAAGGGCTTGGTGGTCATCACTAAATTTGACTCCTCTATGAGCCTGTAATACCGCTTCTTCAGTTTCAAACTGGACATCCTTTTGCTTCCTGACTGAATCAAAAACTAGGGCATTCACTATATCCCATTCTGGAAAAATGATGACTCCTGACTGTTTAATTATCTACCTCCCGGCCTCAGGGGTAAATTGGGAAAAATCATTCAAAATTTTAGATTTTACCTCCTCCTTAATAGCAGAATTTGACTTATCAGATTGTTCTGCCTTTACTTTTTCACAAGTTTTTTCAAAATTTCCTATATTTACCATCCACAAAAATTGTTCAAATGCTCTAGACTTCACAAAAATTTCATATTGATAAACCTCTCAAAGGCTTGGGCAACTATAGGGTCAATCTCCTTACCTTGGTAATCAGAAATAGTTAAATCCAAGGAAGGTGTGGGTGACTCCTAAGGCTCTCCAATCCCTAAATCTGTGGGGGTAACAATTACTCTTCCCTCTCCACCAAAAATTTTAAGTTGTTCTCTCAGAGATGTTTCATCATCAATTCTGATTGGAGACTGGCTTGGAGAATATTGTTCCACTTGGGAAGAAGACCCCTGTTCTAACTTTCTTCTTTTTGGAGAGCTAGTTGTGGATGGACTTCCTGATATTGGCCTTTGATGCAGGGGTTCCTGTTGCACACTTTGAACCATGACATAACTTGCCCTTCTTTGCAATGTGTACTGGCCATGAGATACCACATTTCTACTATCTATTCTCTTCTATACCTCTGCAGCTTTGTTTGGATAAGCCTTGACATATGCATCTTTCTTCTCATTCATGGCTTGTATTATCTCAGCAAAATTATTCATTAGTGCCTACATCTTAGATCCCCAATATTTCTTTTCTTTCAATGGATCATAATGGGTGTCAAATGCATTAATGAATTCTAGGGTTTTTTTATATACCACCCATTTCTCCTTTCTCAATTCCTGCTCTTGCAGAGTAAAAACATTTCTAATCACATCCTCAGAGTAGTATACTTGGTGTACCATGCAGGAAGCTTTTATTCTCTCCCTTATAAGGTCATAGAATCCTTCAGGGTCATTAAACTTGGCATGAGATTCTACCATGTTATATCTATCTAGGAAAAAATTAAGGTGTTTCCACCCTTATTTGAAAAAAAAAAATCATGTACTATAGTAACAATTGGAAAAAAGTGCCCTTCTTAGACAACTCCCTCTCATCTATAGTGCCTATCTGCCACAGTAGTTTAACTATCCCTATCTTCAAAGGCACATGAAATGGCAGCACATGAGGCTTTCCCAGGAAGCCATATACTCTTATTAATGTTGAAAAATTATAGGGAATGATGTCCCCCCAATTATGACTTACCAGTAATCCTTTTGCATGGTCTTTGGGTCTGACCAATTCTAACAATGTTTGAGGGATTCTAGGGCTATCTCCTCTCAAAAGAAATCTCAGCCTAGATGTGAAATATCTGTCAAATCTTACATAACTAACATCTGTGGCTTCTAAAGTCATATCCACACTCTACAACTGCACTGGATTCCTCTCTCCATCCTTGTTTGTTTCCAACTCCATACCCTTGGAGAAGAAGGTGTATCCCTTGTACAAGCACACATGCATCAGCAATGAATACCAATAGAATGATTTGTTCACTTTTCCCCTTGCTATTCCAACCAAACCATTGTGAATCTCTGTTGCTATAAAAGTGGCAAAGTCCAGAAGGGTACTCATTCCAAATTGAAGAGTTTGAGCCATTATGAGAACAATTGAGCCTGGAATCTCCTCAGCTTCATCCATCCCAAGGATTTTACAAAGATAAGTATACAATGCCTGAGCCTTGGGGTTAAAATATCTTTTCAATAATGGCTTGGGTGTGCTAGCAGTAATCATAGACAAAGTTCCAACTCTAGCAACATGCTCCTGCAATGGTCATGTCCTCAATTATATTCTTTGTGCATCATATCTGGCTTGTAAATCATCCATATTAATGATTTCATGCACAATGTGGTTAGGGTTAAGGTTGAAAACTTTACTGAACATCTTAGGGAAAACCCTAAAAAGATTGACTCCAGAATGATTTTTCACCCATCCAGTAATAGGATCATATTTCTTTGCCAGGTCATTCAACAGATCACTATTGAAAAAAATTGAAGTAATTGTTAATTTTCCAATGTCAAATTCCTAGACATTGCTTATGGGAGTATCCAAATTTCATTCTAAAAACCATTTTTTGAACAATTGCAAATCTCCAATAGAGGCTTGGGCGTCTCTTACCCAATTTTCCCTATCATAAAAACCCTCAGCTACAACTACCCTAGGGTTCTTAGGGATGAGTCCCCTCCCTTTAGTTATTTCATTTACTGATAAGGGGAATTGTTATAAGAAATCATCATGCATAACCCTTTTTAAATAATCAACTTTCCTAGAAAATTCCCTTCATGGAGGCATTTTAAAAAATTCACACTTTTACTATAGAAATTTTTTGATTTGTATAGGTTACAGATTACTTACCTACTAAATTCACCCTTCTTTCTTTGCAACTTTTTCTGTAAATTCACTAAAACCCTTGAGAAATCCTATGCTCTAACTTTGGAAATCCTTTTTGCTCTGGGAAAATTTGCAATTGTATTCTTTAATAATGGTGATCTTCATGTTATACCAGTGCATTGAGGTTGCACAAAGGAAACTTTGAATCAATTTAATTCTCACACCTATTAGTTTTGTGTTATTTCTCAATTTTGAATCTGACCCGTCGATCTCTCTAAAATCTCTAGGATCAGACGACTTTGTTTTAAAAAGAAAATTCTCTTTTTAAAAAATCAAGTGCCCAGCCACGTGTCAAAAGGGTGCATGCCCGCATTACTTAAAATTCATGCAACTTCTTATTGCGGGATGCACTATCCGTTGATCTTTTCCAGATCAATGGTGGGCCAAAATCTTTTTTCCTGATGATCCACTTGGCTGACTTGACCAATCAAATATCGTTCTTTTACAACGTGCTCTGATAGGTTTTACTGTAGCATTTAAACTTCTAGCAATCCCATGACATTGCTGCTTTGAACTCAGCACGCCTGTCTTGTTCCACCAATGAGCATGCTTAACTCCATCTAACCTTTCCATCATGGCATGACTCAGCATTCCCTTTAAGACTTGGTCCCACCGTTCCTGCTTGCCCGCATTACGTAAGATTCATGCTAGTCCATATTGCAGGGAAGCGCCAGTCATTGATCTTCAAAAAATCAATGGTGACACTGATTGGATCTCCTGAGTTAGAATTTTAGACATCACCATGGACATGTGTCATGCCAGTGCATTCCCACTTTTGTTATCTAACTTGCAAGTTCATAATGCAGGATTTCTTTAACTGTAGATCTTTGAAAGATCTATGGCTGATAAGAGTCCACTTTCATTCGGGATTCAAATCTCTTTAATAGCCCACCTAGCAGTACATGTCAGCAAATTTTCATATAGTGTGGCACATGGCATGAGCTATGGTGCAACTTATTTGCATCGTTTAGATGCCAAAGTCCTACGGGAGTCCTTCATTCTGACATTAGAAGTACTGTCAGACTTTCTCGATAGCAATCTTGGGTAGCTCTAACTTTATTTAGATTAGTATATTTACAAAATTTGGATTGGCTCTAACTTTATTTAAATTATTAAGATTGTTGTAAATAATTTTATTTTAGATAAATAAAATGTTTATATATGAATTTTTTAATGTGAGAAAGAGATTAATTTGAATGATCAATGTAATTTTTTATTATTTTTGTCGAAGTAATATATTTTAATATTATACAACAATACAAGCACAATATTAAAATATTTATATTATTATGTCGAGAGGCATATACAATGGGAGCAACAATTCCCAACACAAAGAATATTCCAAGGAATAATCCGTGTAAGGAAAAAAGATTTGGTGAGAGTTACAAATGAAATTCACTTTTAAAAATAAATTTAAATAACAAATGTCATTTGGCATTCACAAAAAGAAAACCAAATTAAAATATGGCATGCCATTTGGCAATCAAAATTATTAACAAATAGAAATAGAAAATATATTTGATAGGAGTTACAAATGAAATTTAGTTTTAAAAACCAATTTAAAATAGAAAATGCCATTTGGCATTCAAAAAAATCTTAAAAACCAAATTAAAATTTGTAATGCCATTTAGCAATCATAATTATTAGTAAATAGAAATAAAAAATAAATTTGATGGGACTTACAAATGAAATCTACATTGAGAAATCAATTTAAGAAAGAAAATGGAATGGTTACAAAGCATTCCCGAAATAATAGCAGTCCAAAATATTAGGCCCTAAAAAGTAGGGCTTGAATAATTTTATTTAAAATTTAAGTATTAATATTTTTAAATTTATTTATTTTTGCATGCAAATTCTTTTTTTTTTTTTTTTTGGAGAGTGGTGGAATTTTAAACAAATTCGTGGAATGAGAAGAGACATCCATTGGGGGATATGAGAAGCCTCTCACAAGTTATTAAAAAGGCTCATCTCTTCACTTTCATTTTGTGTTTGGAGAAAGGAAAAGGTGGAAATTATTGGAGGAGTAGATTGAAATTTTTGAAGAGGAGTTGATTGAAGTTTTTGAAGAACTTTTTTTGCAGGTGAGATTTCTACTTTTATTTTTTTAATTTTTAATTTGGTTTTGTATTTAGTTTTAGATTTAGTTATGTATTTAGATTTAGATGTAGGTTTATTTTTAGAATTAGTTGTAGTATTCTACTTTGATTTAGATCTCAATTTCAATTAGTTTCATTTAGATTTAGAATTGCATTCAATATTGTTTAGATTTGCATATAATAGCTAGCTGAAATAATAGGAAGCCAAATGGAGGCTGAAATAATAGGGCCCGAAAAAAGTAGGACCCAAAAAAATAGGGGCCAAAAAATAGGGCCCAAAAAAATAGGGCTTGAAAAAATAGGGGCAAAATAATTTCAATATGATTTTTTTTTTGTTACATATAATTTTGCATGCACATTCATGCTTTTTTTTTGTGGGGAGTGGGGGAGTTTGAAACAAATTCATGGAATGTGAAGAGATATCTGTTGGGGGATATGAGGAGCCTCTCAGAAGTTGTAAAACCAAGGCTCCTCATTTCATTTTCATTTTATGTTTTTGCAGAAAGGAAGAGGTGGAGGTTTTTGG
Organism: Cupressus sempervirens; assembly: GCA_028749045.1. Classification (NCBI taxonomy): domain Eukaryota; kingdom Viridiplantae; phylum Streptophyta; class Pinopsida; order Cupressales; family Cupressaceae; genus Cupressus; species Cupressus sempervirens. Next base: position 93,402,926 of record CM053789.1, on the reverse strand, counting down.
AGGATTAGACTGGAGTTTTTGAATAGGAGTAGATTGAAGTTTTGGAGTAACATTTTTGTAGGTGAGATTTCTATTTTTTATTTACATTTTCATTTAGATTTAGATGTAGATGTAAATTGAAATTCAAAATTAGTTATAATATTCTACTTTGATTTAGATTTCAATTTCAATTAATTTCATTTAGATTTAGAATTATGTTCATAACTATTTAGGCTTGCATTTAATAGTTTAGTCTCTTGCATGTTTGATTTAGATTTAGATTTGTATTCTAAATCTATTTGATTTATATATTTTATAATACTTTTCATTTACATATTTTAAAAGTGCATGTTTCAAATTAGTTTTATATTTGCATGTTTCATATTAGTTTTAGATTTTCATATTTCAAAATAGTTTTGGTTTGCATGTTTTAGATTTTAATGTTTCACAATAGTTTTACATTTGCATGTTTCTAACTATTTATATTTCCATGTTTCAAAGCATAATTTTATCATTAATCTGGACCATCATATCAATACAATTTATATTTTATTAAAGTTAATGATTTATTTAAAGTAGATAAATCATATATTTAGTATATATTTTATCATTATTGAATTATACAATAAAATAAAATTTTCAAAATAATAGGTAGCCAAATGGATGCCGAAATAATAGGACCTAAAAAAATAAGGCCAAAAAAATAGAACCCAAGAAAATAGTGTGGAAATAACTTAATTAAAATTTTAAATATAAAACATTTTCTTTTTGTTAAATATATTTTTGCATGCACATTCATGTTTATTTTTTGTGAGGAGTGGGGGAATTTGAAACAAATTCATGGAATGTCAAAAGACATATATTGGGGGATATGAGGGTTCTCTCATAAATTATAAAACAAATGCTCCTCATTTCATTTTCATTTTGTATTTTTGCAGGGAGGAAGAGATGGAGATTATTGGAGCAATTAGAGTTTTTGACTAGGAGTAGATTAAAATTCCATATAGTTTAGCCTTGTATGTTTGATTTAGATTTAGGATTCAAAAACTATTTGATTTAGATATTTGATAATACATTTCTTTTGCAAATTTTTAATCTGCATGTTTCAATTTAGTTTTACATTTCCATGTTTTACATTAGTTTTAGATTTGCATATTTCAAAATACTTTTGGTTTCCATGTTTTGGATTTATATGTTTCATAATAGTTTTATATTTGTATGTTTCAAAATATTTATATTTTTAATGTTTCATAATTAAATTTAATTGTTGATGTGGACAAGAAGGTCACCTTATTAATAAAATTTGTATTTTATTAAAGTTACTGATTAATTTAAAATAAACGAATCATATATTTAGTTTATATTTTGTCATTATTTAATAAGATTATATATAGATTTTTATTAATATTTATGTTTGTAATGTTTGAAAAGTGGAAGACAATGCCACCATATTTCAAACATTACAATCTAACTATTTCATTTGTAACTCTAACCCTAATCCTACCCATAATCCAAATCCTAACAATATATATAATGTTAATCCTAACCCTAACACTATATGTAACTCTAACTCTAATCCTAACCCTAATTCTAATCATAAACCCAATCCTAATTCTAACACTAACTCTAACTCTAAACCTAAATCTAACCTCAATCTAACCCTAACTCCAACCCTAACCCTAAATGTGACCCTAACCCCAACTCTGTCTCCAACTTTAACTCTTACTTGATCCCTAACTCTAACTCTAATTCTGACCCTAACCCTAACCCTAGCCCTAGCCTCAATTATAGCCCCAATTCTAACCCTAACACTAACACTAACACTAACACTAATTATAACCCTAACCCTAATGCTAACCCTAACTTTAACCATAACCCTTATGCTAACCATAATCCTAGCCCTAATTCTAACCCTACCTCTAACTCCTACTCTTGTTCTAATTCTAATTCTAACTCTAACTCTAGCTCAAATCCTACCTCTAAATCTAACCCTAACCCTTACCCTAATTCTAACCCTAACTTTATTTGTAACCCTAATTCTAGCCCTAACCCTAATTGTTACCCTTACCCTAACTCTAGCTCTAACTCAATTTGTAACCCTAATTATATTTGTAACCCTAATTCTAACCCTAACCCTAATTCTAACTCTAACTCTAACTGTAATTCTAATTCTACCCCTAATCCTAACTCAAACCTATATAACCCCAACTCTAACCCTAATTCTAACCCTAACCCTAATTCTAGCTCTAATCCTAACCTAATTCTAACCCTAACTATAACTTTATTCCTAACTCTAACCCTAACTATAACTCTAACTCTAATTCTTACCCTAACCCTAATTCTAACCCTAACTCTAACTCTAATGCTAATTCTAATCCTAACCCTAATTCTAACCCTGATTCTTACCCTAAATCCAACTCTAACTCTAACTCTAACCCTAACTCCAACTCTAACTTTATCTCTAATTCTAACCCTACCTCTAATTCTAACCCTAACTCTAACTCTAACTCTTTTTGTAACCATAACATTAATATTAACCCTAACCCTAACTTTGACTATAAACCTACCCCTAATCCTAACCCTAACACTATATATAACTCTAACTCTAACACTAACCCTAATTCTAATCCTAATCCTAGCCCTAATTCTTACCCTAACCCTAAATCTAATCAGGTAACTTTAACGTTAACCCTAATCTAACCTTGATCACAACTCTATCTCTAACTTTAACTCTAACTCTAACTTGAACCCTCACTCTAACTCTAATTCTAACTCTAACTCTTATATGAACACTAACACTAACACTACCTCTAATTTTAACTCTAACTCTAATTGTAACCCTAACACTAATGCTAATCCTAACCATAACCCTAACACTAACCCTAACCCTAACCCTAATGCTAACCTTAACCATAACCCTAACACTAACCATAACCCTAACTCTAACACTAATTGTAATCCTAACCTTAATTCTAACCCTAAATATAACCCTAACTCTAACTCTAACTCTAACTCCAATCCTTATCCAAACTCTAATTCTAACTCTATCTCTAACCATAACCCTAACTCTTATTCTAACCCTAACACTAACCCTAACTATATTTGTAACCCTAGTTATTACCCTTACCCTAACCCTAACTCTATCTCTAATCCTAACTATATTTCTAACCCTATTCTAATCCCAACTCTAACTCTAATTTTAAACCTAACCCTAACCCTAACTCTAACTCTAACCCTAACTATAACTCTAACCCTGACCCTAACTCTAGCACTAATTCTAAACCTAACCCTAACAAGAACCCTAATTCTAATTCAAACCCTATCCCTTACCCTAATTTTCATCCTAATGCTAATCCTAACTCTAACTCTAACCCTAACCCTAACCTTAACACTAACCCTAATCTTAATTCTAACCTTAACCCTAACCTTAACTCTAACACTAACCCTAACCCTAACTTTGACACTATCCTTAACCATAAAGATTAATTTGTCCCTAACTCTAACCCTAAATCTAACTCTACCATAATTGGACTCTAACCATAACCCTAACCCTAACTTTAATTTTGGCTCAAATCTTTTCCCTAACCATAACTCTAGAACCTTAACCCTTACTCAAGCCCTAACCCTAACCCTGGCCCTATTATAACCCTAACCCTCACCATAACCCTAAGTCTAACCCTAACCTTAACCATGAGCATAACTCTAACCCTAAACTTAACCATAAACATAACTCTATCCCTAACTCTAACCCTAAATCTAACTCTACCATAACTAGACTCTAACCCTAACCCTAAGCCTAACTTTAATCCTAAGTAAAACCCTAACCCTAATCCTAAACCTAACCTTAACCCTGACTCAAACCCTTACCCTATCCCTACAATAACCCTAACTTGAGCCCTATAATAACCCTAACCCTAACCCTAACCTTACTCATGAGCATAACTCCAACCCTAAATCTAACACTACCATAATTGGACTCTAACCCTAACCCTAACCCTTACTTTAATCTTGACTCAAACCCTAACCTTCACTCTAACTTTAACCTTGACACAAACCCTAACCCTAGCCTTACTATAACACTAACCCTAACCATAACCATAACTCTAACCCTAACCTTAACTATGACCATAACTCTAACCCTAACCTTAACCATAAACATAACTCTAATCCAAACCTTAACCATAACCATAACTCTAACCCTAACCTTAACCATAAACATAACTCTAACCCAAACCTTAACCATAACTCTAACAATAATCATAACCATAACTCTAACCCTAACCTTAACCATAACTCAAACTCTAACCCTAACTCCAACCCTAACCCTAATGCTAACCCTAACCCTTATTCTATCCCTAAGGTTAACATTAACTGTAATGGTAACTTTGTCCCTAACCATATATCTATGTTTGACTATAACATTTTACATTACAATATGCCAAATAGAAAATTACTTTTTTTTAAAAGCATAATCCTACCCCTAACTCTAACCCTAAATATAACCCTAACTGTAAATCTAACTCTACCATAATTATACTCTAATCATAACCCTAATCCTTAGTTTAACCTTCACTACAACCATAACCTAACCCTAACTCTAACCTTAACCCTTACTTTAATCTAGATAAAAACCATAGCCCTAACCCTAACCCTAACCTTAACCCCAACTCAAACCCTTACCCTAACCTTAACCCTGATGTAACTCTATATACAACCCTAACTCTAAATATAAACCTAACCTTAACCATCACCCTAAAACTAATCCATGTAGTGAATTCAAATCTTCCAATTTTGTCATTTTACTTTATCTAAATAATTGTACTATGAGATATAATTCTCATTTTATTTAATCTATTTAATTTTATTATGAGATATAATTTTGTCATTTACTTTATCTAAATATTTGTACTATGAGAATAATGTCTCTAACCCTAACCTTGATTGTAATTCTAACTCTGACCCTATCTCTAATTCTAACTCTAACCCTAACCCTAATTCTAAGCCTAACCCTAACCCTAACCCTAACTCTTACTCTCACCCTAATCCTAACCCTAACCATAAAAATAAACAAATAAATCGATACTAATTTTATCAAAAATAAAAAATTAGAATATATATATATATATATATATATATATATATATAAGCTAGTAGTAGTCACCACGCATATTATCATATCTTCCATATGTGTGGTGACTACTACTAGCTTATATATATATATATATATATATAAGAGTATATATAAGCTAGTATACTATATTTTTTAGCATAGTATATTTCTATCATTGTATAATATTAAAATAATATTTTTTTTCCCTTAATTTTAGTTATGTAAAAAAATTATAGATGATTTTTAATAATTACATATCTATATTGTTGCAAAATCATTTATATTATTATAAAATTTAAATTTTATAAGTAAAATATTTTTAAAAAAATTTTAATATCTTAGTTATAATAGAGGATGACATTAAATCTATCAAAGTAATTTTATACACTATTATAAAAAGAAATAATTTTACACATTACTAAATAAATTAATACTATATCATATTATATTTTAACATTTAAAAAAAACTCATATATATATATATATATATATATATATATATATATATATATATATATATATATATATATATATATGAACGTTTTAAGAAATTTGTATTATTTTATGATCTGATTTTTATTTCTTACATTTGATTTTGTTTTATAATAGTGATAGCATTATACTAATGTAAATTTTCCCACATAATATTTCTTAAATATATTTTTTAGTTATATATTTAAATTTTATATTTAAAATTAAAAATATCTTCAAGACTAAATTTATTTTGTTGGAAATAGAGATGGAGTAACTGAGAGGGGAGAGGTGAATCAGTTACCAAAAAAATATTTCTACAGATCCTTATATGTCTTAAAATATAGCTGCTACTGACACTCGGTAACCACACAAATAAATGTTGAAATTTGATAGATGTTATATTAACTTTATTAAGCATTTAAAGTGATTAACATGCATGCATAAAGAAATAACATGAACACAAGAGACACCAGATTTAACGTGGAAACCCAATTTGGGAAAAACCACCAAGTAACTAGTTACCAATTTTCACTCTTTTGAAGTGAGCCCTGTTAGGAGCCAACCCTGTTAAAGGTTACAAAACACACTGTTAGGTGTGACCCTGTTAGAGGATTTGATCACCTTATTAGAAGTGGCCTTGTGAGAGGTCTTTAAAACAATTCAACTGAATTGTCACCTTGTTAGAGGATTTACAAAATGGCTGTCAAACCAACTCTGTTAAGAGAATTTGAATCACTATTACAATGATTAGAAAGCAACAATGAAGTGATCTGAGATATATGCAACTTATCTTTGTTGAATACAGATCTCTGTTCCACTTCATTAAATCCTCACTAAACGAATGCAACTTTGTAGCTTCATAGGGATGACAAATTCTTCCTCAACATTCGCTCATGTATTTGCTTATTCATACATTCACACTTTTATGCATCCACACACACTTACACACTCACTTCCTTATGAATTCACAACTTGACCTTTCATATATACCTTACAGATTGTCAAGTCGACTCAATTACAAGTTTACAACAACTGAAAAACATAAATCAGTCGGCTGCACAAAACAATTCAACTTAATTCTTTAGAATCATAAAATTCTTTGTTGCCCGACCCAGCTCGGTGACCACTGCTTCAAAATGGTTTCCTCGTGTTAACCAAGTGAAGCTCGATAAACACTACAAACCTTGCAACTTTCTCTGGAGACCGAGTTAACTCGGTAAATACTAACCTTCCTTTGTTTACCGAGTGAGCTCGGTAAAAGATAACTTTTCTTCGCTTACCAAGTGAGCTCGGTAAAAGATAACTTTTCTTCGCTTACCTAGTGAGCTCGATAAAAGCTAATTTTCCTTTGCTTACCACATGAGCTCGGTAGAAGCTAACTTTCCTTTGCTTACTAAGTGAGCTCGATAAAAGCTAACTTATTGAGTAATGTTCAAGAACGTTCGATAGTCACTATAAATTGCTTTGCTAACCATTTGAGCTCGGTAAACTCTGCCTGATGACTAATATGGCATTTTTGTAACATCAAAGACAATACACAATTAACAATTGTATCCAACATATTTAATTTTCAACAACATTTGTAATGTTTTATCATCTAAATTTTACTTTTTATTTTTTTGAATTAGAATAAGATTTGATTTGCTTGTGATAACATTATTGAAGATTTCTTTTATAATTATTATATTTTAATTATTTTATTTTAATTTTTAAAATGAGTATTTTGCTAGATCTTTTGACATATTAGTTAAAATTATTTTATTAGAAAAAAATAGTGTGAATATAAATGTAAGAATAAATTCATACTACTAAAATCTTGAAAGAAATTATGAAGTCTTCCTTATTGAGTATGAATGAATATCTACAAAATGTAATTATCGGAATCCTTAAATATATTAGAAAATCATTCATAATTTGATTTAAGTTTTTTATTTAAATACTTTATATTATTAAAAATATTAAAATACATTTAAGTAATAAAGATTTACCTTGATCATCTCTTTCTCGCATCAAAATTCATCTTTGAACTTTTTATTTATCTAAAGTAAAACAATTTACGACAATCTTAATAATCTACTATAAATATAATAATCAAAATAAAGTTGGAGCCAATCCAAGTTTTGGGGCTAGCATTACGGAGGCAAAAGTTTAGATGATAAACCATTACAAAAGTTGTTAAAAAATAAATAAGTATAGCCTTGAAGATATTTTTAATTTTAAATATATAATTTAAATATGTAATTTTAAAATTATATTTAAGAAATATTATGTGAAAAAATTTACATTATTGTAATGCTATCACTATTATGAAACAAAATCAAATGTAAGAAAAAAAATTCAGATCTAAAATAACACAAATTTCTTAAAACTTTCTTATATATATATATATATATATATATAGCTTTATAAAATACATTGAAGATATTTTAAAATGTTAAAATATAATATTCTATAGTATTACTTTATTTAGTAATGTTTCCAATTATTTCTTTTTATAATAGTGAATAAAATTGCTTTGTTAGATCCTCTATTATAACTAATATATTAAAATTTTCTTTAAAATATTTTACTTATAAAATTTAAATTTTACGATAATAAAAATTATTTTACAACAATATAAATATGTAATTATAAAAATTCATCTATAAATTTTTTTACATAACTAATTTTTTTTTTTTAATATTATTTTAATATTATACAACAATACAAACACAATATGCTATAAAATATAGTATATAATATAAATATTTTACAGCATATTGTGCTTATATTGTTGTATAATATTAAAATAATATTACTTAGATAAAATATGCGATTTTTAAATAATAAAGAATTAGGTTAATCATTCAAATTAATCTCTTTCTCACATAAAAATTCATGTATAAACATTTTACTTATCTAAAATAAAATTATTTACAACAATCTTAATAATCTAAATAAAGTTAGAGCCAATCCAAGCTTTGTAAATATAATAATCTAAATAAAGTTAGAACTACCCAAGATTACTGTTGTCGAGAAAGTCTAACAGTACTTTCGATGTCAGAATGAAGGACTCTCATAGGACTTTGGCATCCAGACGGTGCAAATAAGTTGCACCATAGCCAGTGCCATGGCACACTGCATCATACAATTAAAACTATCTGACCCCACCTCACCACACATCAAAAAACCACTTGCCCTCATAATTTACCTCTTATGCATCTTGAAATTGTGGGCATGCGCTGGCCTTTAATCTCTGGTAGATCAATGGTTATAAAATCAAGCAATTTGAGTACCATATTGGCTAAAGTGACGAATGATGTTCCTCCACCTGTTCCAACTCATCTAACACACACCATGGAGGACTTCTCACCATTATTTTTTGAGAACAGCGGGCCCATCTTGTCAGACCATGCCACTTGTCCAACTTTTTCTTCCCTGCATTATTTATCTGACGAGCATCTCCTTCTTGTGAGAAAGTGTTGGCCCTTGATTCAAATGAAATCAATGGATGAAGCTTCTTGGTGATAAAAGGCATATTCTCTATTGGTAACTCAACCAATGACGTCGCAGGAAATCCAGAACGTGCATAATAAGAACTGAAAAAACTGCAAAAGCTCTTGACAACTTATGACTCTTTTTACAGTTCACTAGGATTTTAGTAAAGCGAAGGCTATGTGTCACTAAGTCACATGCTGGCATAATTTAAATACCTTGCATCTTGAAATTGCGGGCATGTGATACTCGTTGGTCTAAATAGGATCAACGATTAAAAAGACTTTGCGTCATCAGAGCTATTTGCTAACAGAATGATTAAGCAATTTGTATGCTAAGCACAATCACATAAGATTAAACAAAATTATAATGACCTCATGCTTATGCAAGCCCTCCCTTAGGGAAAAAGATATATCATTAAAAGCATTTTTCTGAAAATATTTCATGAGGGTCTTAAAAAATAGGGTAATCTAAAGATTTGAAAAATACAAGGAACAAGACCCTAATTTTCAAGATTTCAAGACTTAAATGAAATAATTCGCCCAAAAAATTAAAATTTTATTGTGATTATTATTTTTTGTTCGCCAATGTATAAATTTTTTGTGGTTTTAAAATAACACAATTCACCCTGATTTTACACATTGTTTGAGAGACTATGAATGTTTTGCCAATGGAGATTTTTATTAAGTTGGTTTCAAAATAATTTACATAGAAATTTGTGCCATTACAAACAACTATGTCAAAACTATATAACTTGACACTAGAAGTCCCTAATGCTCAACATCAACTACAACTCCAATGCCAAAACTCAACATCTAAATAACTCAACATCCTTTGATTACTCAGCTCTTGAATCACTCAACATCATCTATCTACTCGACACTTGAGTGGATTGGCACCAACTCTTTACTCAAAATACACTAAGAATCTCACTTGATATGCACTATCTAACATGTTATGCTCCAAATGTATTACTTGTTCGACATGAGCTAATCTTGTAAATGACTTAAGTGTATAAACACTCATATGTCAAAACCAATTTGAGATTAACAATCTCCCCTTTGACATGAGTGGAGAAAACACTTCGTCATGCATGAATATCTTGAACTTATAAGCATAACTTAGATAATCACCATTTTTACTCGGTATAATACAAAATTTCAAAATTTCAAAATTTTGCAAAACTTGACTTTACTATCATACCTCAAAATCTTATAAATCCCCTTGAGTTGATTATTATATCTTGAATCTTGAATCAATACTATTGCTAAGTAAATATGCATATGCTATACTTTGTTTATGTCTTTGACTCCCCCTTTATTTTGTCTCCCCCAAAACTGTGTCTATTCATCACTTGGAGTCAATGTCACTAAAAACCTTATTATGCTCCCCCTTTCATATTTCTCCTCCTATCTTATTACTCCCCCTTTTTGACACTTATGTCAAAGGGTTATACCTAAATAGTGTGTTTATCCAAAAAAGATTTATGGATCTCAAGTATTAGCTTCAAAGCTACATCCCAATTATCACAACCTACCTCCAATGATTTGATTTGGATGGCCAAATTAGCAACAAGATAAACTAAGACCTCTACTATAGAAAGATGTGGATCTTTTTGCATTAGTGTCTCTACAAAGGCTAGCTCCTTGTGAAGTACTTCCATGTGTGGGGTCAACATGGATTGGATGCTAATCAGTGTGGCCCAAATATTTTCTTCTTGAGCATGTAGGTCAACCAATTGACCTTGGGAATTCATCAAATTCTTGAAGTGCTTCCAACTTTGAGCTAGCGAATTGGGTAGAGTAATACTTGTTAGCTTAAAATTTTGAGTAATCCTTTGAAGTTCTTTGACTTGGAAGAGTAGTAGTTGCTAGTAAGGTAACTAGTGTTTTTATTGACAATTTCTCCTCAGGCTTTAAAATATTTTAACCAATTGACCTTTAAAGTGCTTAACTTGGAAGAGTAGTAGTTGCTGGTAAGGTAACCAGTGTTTTTATTGACAATTTCTCCTCAGGCTTATTAGAAACAATAGTCCACGAAGATAACTGGGGGGTGGGGGTGAATTAGTTATCCAATAATTAAAACACTTATCTTCTTTAAACAAACTTAACCATTCAACCAAAGTAAATAGCAACAATAGAAACATTCACATAAACAAATACACTAGATATGTTGACTAGGGAAACCCTTGATCAAAGGGAAAACCCCAGTGGGAATGATGCGCGCAAGATGATGTGCTAATATAAATATTCCTTGTTAGAGTATAGACTTTGTTAGGAGTCTGTTACAACATTTAGTAAAATCAGTCCTTGTTAGGAGACTTTGAATCCTTGTTAGGAGATTCTAACCCTATTAGGAGTTGTGCTAACCCTATTAGGAGTTGTGGTATAATGTATGCAAGAAGATCCCATTGCCAAAACATGCAATTTCAACTACGAGAAGAGCTCATTGCTCAAACAAGTAATTTACTGTTATTTATCTTCCCTACTTGTTCTTTCCTCTATTCTATCAACAAGACCAATTACTATTAGACCTTGTAGACCAGGTCACAAACCTCAAATCCAAATACCAAACCTTGGATCACTCAGAAAAACCTTGGCAATGAAGTTTCCTTTACTTCAGCACTGCTTTGCTCAACTTCACATTCCATACTCTCTGCTACTTTCCAAAAATTCATAATTCACATATATCCATGCCATGATAAAGGAAAATATCCTTCCTTTATACCAATTCCATTAAACAATTTCTTGAGTTGGTTGTTAATCCTTCTCAATTAATTATTATAGGACCACATTAAGAGCATCTTACACTTAGCAATAACACAAATCTTCCACCTTGCAACTTGAATAACTTTTTGTACACATGATATTATTACAAGTGACCTTAGCCATTCCATCCTTAACATGTCTTCTCCAAGTCCTCAACCTTGATCCTCAATATATCAATTCTGCTAAGAGATATAACAAGTTTACCCAAACATGCCTCTATAAACTCTATCTTAGAACAAACATTACCAAAACTTACATAACTTCTTCTAGACTTAGCCTTTCTACTTTCAATGTTAACTGAATATGCTAGATACTCAAATATATCTTTCATAACCATGAGTGGTTGTTATGTTCAACTAGTCAAGCATATCAAATTGATCTTTCCATTGTTCTTCTGTCAGATACCACATAAGACATCAAACATGCTATATTGACATCAATGACAAACTTAGTCATGAGTGTTATATATTATCATCAAACCAATATTCCAAAAATCTCTCCAATCTTCCAACAAGGCTATGTAGTCTAGTTTGAATCTTCCATCTTTCCTCTTCTTTCTTTTCAATTTTAATTGCATCTTGAACTTTTGTTGTAGGTAGATGAGTATCTACCTGTCTTGTTTGAACTTGTTTTCCATCTTGTGCTTGAGTAGAAACTTTTGGTACTAATAAATTTTGCACCAATTTATTGATGTTAGCCATGGTGGTTGTTTCTTTCCTTTGATCCACTACAATGGGTAATGTAGGTTGCATCATAGTAAATTAAGGGGTTTTTGATGTCTAGATTTTCCACCTCTATAAATGTCTTCTCTGCCTCCTTAAGTTCATCTACACTCACCAATATAGGGTGACTACATAAGTTTTCCTTGGTGGTGGTGTCTAGTAGTATCTTCTTCATGTCCTCCTCTATTAGTAAATTAATTTATTGATTCATAGTGTTAGAAACATCCTTGACCTATATGATTTTAGTGTCTGCTTTTGTCACATGTAGTGGATTGGCACTCAACATTTGTATATCTGGTATACTCTATTCTAGTTGCTACTCATCTTCAGTTATTGCCTATTTTTGTTCCCATTCTTTACTACCTTCCATATGTTCATCCTTCTTAGTATCAACTTTAGTAACCTCAATTAATTCTTGCTCATCTTTATCTTCACCTACCTTAATAGGTTTCTCCTCAATTACCTTAGATGTTGTCAGCCCATAAATTACCTTCCAGATTTGGGTACTTTTCTGAACAACATCTTCAATTTTAGTTTGGAGAATATTAAATGCATAATACTTAGGAGAAAATCTCCCTGCATACTCCTTTATGGCTTTAGTCATCTTAGCTTTACCTAAATCTGGCATCACTCTTACCAGTGTAGTCTCTCTAATATTCATTTCTATTGTAAGACTATATTTCCATCTTTTCTCAACTCTATCATATAAAGTATTTGGTAGAGAGTTTTAAATCTCAATTAGAGTCATCTTAAATGTTACCATCATGGCATATACTGACTCTTCTACTTTATCCATTTCTAGCTCTCCAAGTCTATCAAGTCCAATATGTGAAAATCCACTCAAATCTACATTATTCTTTATATTTTTACATAGATCATCTAAATCAGAAGGACTGTGACTTACCACTTTAAATTGGCTATTATCATCAAATTCTATCCTCTCTTCATATGATTTAGTTGGAGCAATGTACTTTCTCCTTTGTCTCTTCTCAGACACATCAACATGTATAGCTTTCCTAGCTTTCTTTTGTTTTTGCTTGGCTACTTCTTGAGCTTTCTTAGCAGTAGGTCTTGTGCTAGCTTGTGTAGCTAGAACTGTAGGCTTAGGTTTTACAACCTTCTTTAATTGTTGACTAATAAGGCTTTATATTTTCTTTTCTTTTCTATGGTTATAGTTTCTTCACTAACTTCTTCTCCTTTGACACCTTCTTCAAGCTTGACTTCCTCTTCTCCTTGATCTTCTCCCTGACCTTGTGTTAGGGACAATGGTTATTGGGCTGGTACTTCTTCTTCTTCATCATCATTATCATCTTCATCATCTTCCTTTGCCCCTTCACCATATTTTTCTTTCAATTTCTTGACAATCTTGTTCTTCTTCCTTATCACTAATGTTGTCTTTAGATCCATAGTTATCTTTGATTTGGCAACATCACAATTTACAAAGTTAGTAGCCTTATTATCTACTTCTTCTTCTACAAGAAAGGATGCAATTACTATAGATGCCTCATCCACATTGACTTCATATCCTAGTGATCTCAACGATTAACCCTTGGAGCTACAACTTGTACATTTGTGAAATCAGTATCAACTAGAAAGCAAACCTCATTGAAATGTTTCTCAACTAGTGACATTAGTATCTTGTGTCTTTGTTTCATTGACTACTTAAAGTCCTCAAAATAGATAGTCATAATAGACTCAAAGCTCTCTCCCCTTTTCTCAATGAATTCTCCTATTTGTACTACAATGGATTTGTTTGTCTTCCATGAAACTTTTCCAAAGGAAGGAAATGTGTTCTACTCATAGAAAAATAGACATACAAGTATTGGTCCAAACTTGCATTGTGCACTCTTGGTTCTCATCATAGCTCAGTATCAACTAGATTTCACTCGACAACTTAAGTGAAAATTTTCATGCTTGACAGTAACATGAAAATTGAAAAACTAAAAGATTTCTTCAAGATTCTAAACAAAAATTTGCATCTTTCTTCATGAAAATATAATCTTTTCAAAACTAAGTCCTTGGAAATAATTATGATATATTATTTAAATATCAGTCCCACACATACCTCTTGATTTCTTAGTTGGAGGTGGTGTCATCAACTAACCCATTGGGTGAAGAGATCCCATCAGAACTTGATGTGCTACAATCTTCCTTTCTCTTCCATGTATTTTTCATTTCATCTTTGACATTCTCAACATTTGCCTTTTCTTTGCCTTTTTTGAATCACTGCTTGGCACTTTTGACCTTGTTGGGTAATTCTTACTTATGTGACCAATCTTCAACCAACTAAAACATGTAGTTGACTCAACCATTTTTTGTAGTCACTTCTAAAGTGTGTTCTTATGTAATTCTTAGGAAAATGTCCATACACATGATAGTAGTGACAACTATACCTAGTATTGTAATCCTAATTATAAGATGTTCCATTGTGATTTACCTTTGTCTATTTGTTTGATGACCACTTAGGATTGGATCTACACTCATATGCTCTATCTCCATACTTCTGATAGTTATAGGAGTATCCTTCAAATCTTTGTGTGCTCAAGGTCTTGGTTTTGCATTCATGTGCCTAATGTCCTTGTTTGTTGCATTTGTGGCAGTGACCCATGAACTTTTGCTTAGGATTCTAATTTGTAGTCTTGCTCTTGCAAACATTAGTAGTAAACTTGTAATAAATTAAATTTTAAAATAGGAAATTAGGATATTTGGCAATAATTTTAGTATTATGAGTTGTTAATGAGTAGTATCAGATTTTAGATAGGGAAGTTTATTATATAAATTTATTTTTAAAATAATAAAAAATAATGAAATTTAATAATTAGAGTATAAAATAAGTTTATTAAAGTTTTAGCTAAATATTATATCATTTTTTATTTAAAAAACTATTCACATAGATTTAGCATAGTAGTTCTCCAAGAGTTTATATCAATTAAATTTTAGAAAATTTATTTCAAAAAATTCCTATTTAAAATTTAATTTATTACAAGTTTACAACTTCACTATATTAATTATTAGTTTTTTTTGATAAAATTTAATTGAAAATAAGAATTAATAATATTTATATAATTGTCAAAATATATTATAAAGGTAAATAGATAAGTAAATTTATTATTGTGTAAGAAGGGATAATCATATGTTGAATTTGGTCAATAAGATACAATCCTAAAAAATAAATTAGCAATGATACTATTTAATAATACTAACACAACTATGCTTTTAAAGAAATTATATTTGATTCCACTAAAAAAAAATACTAATTAACATCATTTAAACTAACACTTTATTTAATACAAAACAAACAACTCTATTGCCAAATATCCTAATTTAAAAACATACTAAAAACCTAAATTTTTTTAAAACTATCTAAACTATGATACTACTCAATAACAAATCATAATACTAAAATTAATAAAAAGTAACTAAAATTAATAGAAAGTAAAAATAAGAATTAAGACATTGGCACTACTAACTTAACTTTCAAACAATAAATTTTCAATGTTTTAAAACATTTAAATTAAACTACCTAACAATTAAAATCTAAATTTTAAACTTATTTTAAATAACTAATCTATCTTTAAACTAAAACTAAATTAATTATCACAAACAATAAATTAAATTAAGAACTAAAAACTAAATTAAATTTATACTAACTTAAAATTAAACTACTCTAATAGTAATTTAAATTTAAAACTAATCTTAATTTAATATTAATTTAAATAATTTTAAATTTAAAAAAACTAACTTAATTCTAAACTAATTTTTAAAAGACACATATTAATTAAATTATATATATATATATATATATATATATATATATATATATATAAACTAACTTAAATACTAAAACTAGAACTTACACTATAACCCCAAACCCCTAACACTAACCACCCATGACCACAAACTTCCAACTTCCAACCACCTGGGTTCAGGGCCCCATAAATATTTTTCCCCACCCTCACACTACCCCAAGCCTATTTAAAAGGACACAGCCCAAAATCGTGCAGGGCAATACATTTTGTAGGAGCTGATGGCAGTAAGGGAGGTAACAGCACAGGCTATTTAGCGGATGCATTTTCATGGCTATTTAGCCAGTGTCCAGGCATTCGCTATATCGTCATCGGCAAATCGCAAGTATTTCCTATTAGTGACTTGGAAAATTGCCAGATTATTTTGAACTCTAGTGACACCACTTGCAAAAAAAATTTCCCACATGCATTCCTTCTTGAAACTGACAGGTCTAGGACGTATCATGTGGTCATAAGATCATCCCATGAACACATTTGGCGACATCAGATTCCACTTTTCAGTATCACAGGTAATTTTTCGTTGATCACTATCTCGCTATGCGTAACATATAAGCATCTTGCCATAGCGAGTATGCAACAACCATGGATTCAAATTAGATCCGACAGTAGGACTAAAACCCTTTTTCATAAGAATCAACCATGACGTCCAAACAGGTGGGAGAAGAATATCCGTTCTTTGCCCCTTTTTTCAAAAATAATTCGCACCAGGGTAAATTTTAAAAGCCAAATCAATGGGGATAAATATGATCGGAAATGGCTTGATGGGTTGAAGCATGGCCATGGAATCTACAGATGGGCAGATGGGAGTTGTTATATGGGGACCTGGAGTAAGGGGCTCAAAGATGGGAAAGGTACATTTTATCCTGCATGTGGATATCAGGCTAGGCTATGCCACCTTTTGGAATCCTCACCTTCCAATGTGGATCAACATGACGATCTCTCCATTGATGAGAAATCTTATTGGACGGAGAGAAGCTTTTCTATGTCTGATTTTGAGGTTTATTTGAATACTTCTTATGCCCCTAGCTCTGAAACAACATCCTCAAAAACCCTTGAATCTAGAATAGTAAGAACCTTTTCCTTTGATGGGATAAGAAGCTCAAGTAGCGAGGAATTTGATGATAATGACGAGGGTGTCAGAACTTGTGATCCCAAAATTTTTCCTGTTCAATCTGCTGTCAACAGAGAATATGTTCAAGGAGTTTTGATTCATGAGGTATCCAAAATAAATGTGCCTTCCAAGGCTGTGAAAAGAGGGCATAAATGGCAGCCAAATGAAAGTAAGAGACTGGGTGAAATTATCTATAAAGGGCATAGAAATTATGACTTAATGTTCAATCTACAATTGGGAATCAGGTTCGCATATTTATTTGTGTATTCACACATATGACTAGCGACTTGCTCAATATTTTACATTTATATGGATATGCCTTGTAATGTTTATTGATTTTGCTAACAAGAAATTTAGAGTCGGACTAACAAGAGAATGAAAAATGTATATGTGTAATATTTGAATGATGAAAACAATATGATTTTAAAATGTGTATTTATTTTTAGTCAATTTCTTGTTATTGAAGAAGATTGTATTGAAATATACTGTTCAGTTTGTTCGTTTGTCCCTAGACATATTGGATTCACAAAATTTTTAATTTGCCACACTTGGTTTTGGGTGTACAAGAGATTTACATTGTAAACGCCATGCATACTAATTTAGTCTCATCTATGCAATTTTTGCAATTAGTCAAAGAAAGTGGGAGTTATTGTTCTTAGTTTATTTGGCAATTTTTGTTAGCGTCCTTGGAAATTGATGCATCTTTGTATCTTAAGATGCTAGCTATAACTAAATGAGTCCTTTAAGCTATACATTTAGGTGTTGTAGCCAACTAATGCTAGTTGTAAGGTACACAAATTTTATATTGTGGGATTCCTCAGTTTGCCTTAATGTTCCATAGGGTTTCAACATCCTATTGTTTTTCTTTTCTTCATTGTTTACCAGTGTGACTATTTTACAGGTACTTCTTCGTATGCTGCCAAATTACTATAATCATGTTCATACTTATGAAAGCACATTGATCACTAAATTTTTTGGTCTACATAGTATCAAAGCAGTAGGAGGACAAAAGGTATTTTCAATACCTTCTTACTCTTCTTTCCATTTAATCATTGACATAATATGTCAATTTTTGGTAACTAGACGTTATTTTCAAAATTAAACATGGTGAGTGGGCTTAAAGTGGTAACTTGGTGGGGTGAGTTGGTGAGCCGACTTGGCAAGGCCACTTAGAGATGCAACATGGCAAGCTGACTTGGTGAGCAAGCTCAATGAGCGGACCTCAAGACTGACCTTGATGAGGCACTTTGGTGGGGTGACTTGATGACCAAACTCAAAGAGTCAACTTGGTGAGCATACTTATATACACCCCACAGGAAGTACGTCTGTGTTTCATAGCAGACCGGTAGTGCAAGGAAAATGTGGGGTACTTGTCAAGGTGAAAATCTTCAGTTATTTAGCCAATTAAAGTCATTTATCTCAACATATGGCTACTGAAGTTGTTCATCTGGACAACATGATGAAGATGAGTGGTTAGTATGTTCTTCAAGTTCCTTTCTAAATTTTTTACTATGAATTTGTTCCAATTGCAATATAGTAGTTTTACAAACATATTTCCATGGATACTACATGGATCCTCAAACTTGAGTTTATAGAAGTCTTAGAAAGTGCATCTTTTAAGCTAAATTTCTCTCATGGATCATATGTTACAACTATAAAATTATATATCAGATTTGTGTGATCTCCATTAGGAAATTTACGATAGGTCTTGCCTGGATTAATCACAACTACACACATTTGTTAGAACTGTTGGAAAAAAGATAATGGGAAAGGCTTAACACCATGCTACAAAAAAACTACATATGTTGGGTTGTTTATTATTTTTTTCTTTTTGTTCATAAGTAAAAATGGATCTGTCATGTAACTATGCACCTCTAGCACAGTTATTTTATTATTTCCTTTTACTGCATAGTATTTCATGGAGTTTGATATATTTATAAATATTGTATGTTGTCAACATTTTTATTCAATGGTTGTAAATGGTAACACTACCTATGATTATGAGATTCATGCTTGCCTTATAGGTTTTATGAGATTGGTGTTGTAGGTGCTCTATATGAAAATGTTAGATATTCTTAGTCTAATATATTTATTGCTTTGGCTCACCCAGGATGCAGTTCAGCAGGCCTTTTTAATCATTGTATATTTTGGTGGAAATGATTCTTTGGATCCTCACCCCTCAGGATTAGGTCCTCATGTACCACTTCCTGAATACATTGATAACATTAAGAGAATGGCAACCTATCTTCAAGTACAATTTTCATCAGTATTCTGTGTTTAGATTTCTTCAATTTCATTTGAAAGATACAAATATTTCAATTTTTATGATGACAATTATCTAATTTGAGTTTGGGGTAAACAAATTAGGACCTCTTAGAGTCGACATGCTTGATTTTTTTAAGTTACCCACCTGTTAATGAAGATTTGATTAGTAGTGCTTCAAGGTACTATTCTTCTTGTGTGTGTGTAATGGTTCACAATTTCATGATTCTATAATCTACCTATTTGGCTTAACTTTTTTGGATTCTATAGTAGTATTTTTGCTCCAATAGTATGGACAAATGAATTGTGTCATTAGTATTTTGAAGCCTGTGTGCAAGTCTGCAAAGAGATGGGTGTCAAGGTTATAGATTCATTACTACACTCAGGAATGGGCTCATCTTCAATCTTCAGAAGATTGAATATGAGCCCATTCTAGACTGTAGTAATGAACCTCAAAGCTCCTTCAGCATGAGCATATCATGTCCTTTGGACAATCTTTCTAAAGCTGCTCTAACATTGTATCCTTTAGAATTTAGTTTATATCTGCCAACAACAAGACTACTTTGTGTCATT
Organism: Cupressus sempervirens; assembly: GCA_028749045.1. Classification (NCBI taxonomy): domain Eukaryota; kingdom Viridiplantae; phylum Streptophyta; class Pinopsida; order Cupressales; family Cupressaceae; genus Cupressus; species Cupressus sempervirens. The sequence goes on along the minus strand of CM053789.1, from coordinate 93,382,647 downwards.
AGAATCATAAATAAGGAATGTAGAGGTAAGCTTTTTTGGTTTTTGCTAAGAAAATGTTGATATTAAAGTAGTGGGGTTGCTTGGCATTTTATGCAAATTTGTTATGCACAAATAGGAATAAATTGAGTTTGAAATGATATATATCAGTTGTTATCTCATTTCAAAATGTGGTTAGCTTTAGGAATTCTTTTATAAGATGTTATATGAAATTATTGCTAGCTAAAACCTGTCAAAGAAATATAACTTGCTTCTTCCCACGGTGAATTCTGCTCAAGGTTTTGGCATTGTGAAGTGTAGCCTAGTTCTTTATGTGCCAATGGCAATACTAAGAATGCTAAGAGATGGCATGGTTACTCTCGTTGATGTTATTTCTTTGTTCTATTATATGAGATTCATTACTACACTCGGGAATGGGCTCATCTTCAGTTTTCAGAAGATTGAAGATGAGCCCATTCTGATTGTAGTAATGAATCTCAAAGCTCCTTTAGCCTGAGCATATGATGTCTTTCAAACGATCTTTCTAAAGCTGCATCAACATTGTATCCTTTAGGTGTTTGATTCTTCATCTTTCTTCTTTATTATTCTATAGAACAATTCTTATGGTTTAAGTTTTCTAGCATCAATTTATAATTTTAGTCAGAAATCTCTATATATCTTTTCTTGCCAGATAGGGTTGCTTAGTTTTTATGTAAATGTCTTTTCTTTTGCAGCTTGGACTTGAATTCACCACCAATGTTCTTTATACTCAACCAACAATATATTTGTACCAAGTATAGCGCATTGTAATGGTATTGTTCATACAATGTTGATGCTTACTCAAGAATGCTATTTTTATTTAGTTTTATTTGCCAGGTTTCCTTTTCAGTTTGATTTTGAGCTGGTGATGCTTGAGACTCAAATGCCTACAAATACTTCATGCAGTGTCCAGTCTCAAGCCTTGATCACTAGACAAGCTCATAGCTCTTATTACAGTTTTCTCACTGCAATGTCACATCCAGTTTGCATGTGATTCTACTGACCTAAAGGATCCTTAACCACAAACAACAGTAGTCTCCTCTACCCAAGATAATATAGCTTTTTTTGGATTTAAATAAGAAAATCTCAGAAGCATTATTAGTGAGGATTTGTGTCTGCTCAGAAACTTCTTATCTAAGAAATCCTTCCTGAGGGTTGTGAGCTTGTTTACTTCTCCTTTACATCAAAGGTTCAATGTGAGCATGTTGCTAAGACCCTACCCAAGGTTACAAATGCAAAGTGAACTAGTTTTTAATGTTTCTCACTAGCAATAAAGCATGTTTTATTAGCCAATTATCTAGTTGGTTCACCTTTATTTCAAATTTAATGCAGGGACGAGGAGCTTCTTGGTCAGGGTCTTGCATTGAATGATGAATTAGATCATGTGCTAGGGAAACATAACTCCATTACTACAAGGTCTCCTATTACATGAAAAAGAAAAAAAGAGAGTAAAATAGAATAAATTTGGTAACTTTCCACATTTCAAATGTGGATTATAGCTTTGAACTATTGCATAGAGAGAGAGAGCGGGGGGTTAGGGTGTTACAGAACTATTGTATAGCCAAGGAGACAACAAAGGAGCCTCCTTGTCTCCCCTGCCCCCACATGTGAGAGAGAACACTATTGTATAGAAAGGTACATAGGCAATAGAGCAAGAACATGCACTAGAGTTTTCCCTAAATTGGTTGTTCCCAAAGGTAAATAACTGAGGCTGTTCCACTTGTTTATTTTCATATTTTCCATTTGAATGTATGAATTAGAATCTATTATCAATAACTCGGCATAATATCTATGTTGGTGACTTTGTCCATTGGAATTGGAGGGAAGACAGGTATGTGCCAACATTTTATTCTATTTGAGAGCACATGCTTTTCCCTCTTGTTTTATGGTCTATGGAAATCCAAATGACTGTTAGAAAAACCAATCTCAAAGTTCAGAATGGTAGAATGATAATATCTTCATGATTTTATTTATAATCTTGTGTCATTTACATTGAAATATAAGTATAATAGGTTAAATTGTAGGTTCAATTCAGGGACGGGTTAGGGTACATCTTTTTAAACTTGCAGCAATTCAAATGACAAAGAATAGGATGTTCCCATTGAGGATAGAGACATGTTTCTCTTCTCAATTTAGTGTCACACCTCCCAAGAATGCATGTATAGTAGTACATCAGCAATCAACTCTTAGGAGCATGATTGAAGACCCCTCCAAGCTTTGGCATCTCAGGTATGAACATCTTGGCCTTGCTAGTTTAAATTTGTTGTCCAAGAAAAGAATGGTAGATGGTTTTCCAAGCATAGTAGATTCATATGACAAGTGTGAGGCTTAAATTTTGGGTAAGCAACATAGGTTTCCCTTTAATACTAAGAATTTTAGAAGGGCTAGAGCACCATTAGAATTGGTATAGTCTAATTTAGTAGGGCCTATGAAAAATACTTCTATTGGGGGGGAGTACTTATTTTATAACAGTCATAGATGATTTCAGTCGTAGGACATGGGTGTATTTTGAAGAACAAATATGAAACATTTGATAAATTTGTTGAATTCAAAGCCTTGGCTGAAAAAGAATGTGGAAACTATGTTAAGGTCCTTAGATCAGATAGAGAAGGAGATTATACCTTCAATATGTTTGTAAATTTTTGCAAGTAGAATACAACCAGAAATGAGCTTACAACTAATTATACTCTACAAAAGAATGGAGTGGTTAAGAGGAAGAACAAGACCATTGTTGAAATGACTAGAGGCATGATGAAAGTAAAAGGTACTCTCAACTGAATATTGGGGAGAAGGTGTAGCAACAATGGTATACTTGATCCATGGGTGTCCTACAAAATTAGTTCGTGACAAGGTTCCTCTTGAGGCTTGGTCAAGAAACAAATGGATAGTTGAACACTTGAGAGTGTTTAGATGTGTAGCAAATGTACATGTGCCTAAGGAACAAAGGCAAAAGCTAGATGAAAAAGGTGTGAAGTGCATCTTCATAGGGTATAGCTCAGAATCAAAGGCTTATAGGCTATATGATCCAATTGACAAGAAGATCATCATTTCAAGAGATGTGGAATTTCTTGAAAATCAATCATGGGATGGCTCGTGGATGAATCCTCAAGCACTTCAAGTAAAGTGTGTACTATTGAAGAGGAAGAAGATGACATTAGTGATTAGCAAGAAGATAAAGTAGCAAACATAGATTGTAGACAAATGCAAAAAGGCAAGAAGCTCTTAACATGCCAAGCAAAAGCTCCAAGCACATCAAGAAAGCCTCAAGCTAGTATGCAAAATAGTAGCAGTAGCAATACTGAAAATTTAGATCCTAGTCTCACCTCCCTATTGCCAAGAAAGACTAAATTTCTAAAGGAGATATACCAAAATGAAAGGTATGAGGAAGATTATGATGTGAGTGTAAATTTTGCATTATTTTCTCATATTGATCCAATTTATTTTGAGGAACTTGTAAATGAAAAGAAATGGTTTAATTCCATGGATGAGGAAATGGATGTTATTGAAATAAATGAGACATGGGAGTTAACTACTTTTCCTCCCAAGAAGGAAGTAATTGGAGTGAAATGAGTTTACAAGAAAAAGTGCAATGCTGAAGGAAAAATAGACAGGTATAAAGCATGATTAGTGGTCAAGGGGTACAAGTAGCAATATGACAGAGATTATGATGAGACATATGCCTCAGTTGCAAGAATGGAAACTATGTGTGCTATCATAGCAATTATAGCCCAGTACAAATGGAAGGTATATCAAACGGATGTGAAGTCTGCCTTCTTGAATTGTGTATTGAAAGAAGAAATTTATGTGGAGTAGCCACCTAGTTATGAAGTTACAGGTGTCGAACACAAAGTGTATAAATTGAAGAGAGCTCTATATGGGCTCAAGCAAACTCCACATGCATGGTATATTTAGGATTGACTCATATTTGATGAGTAATGGCTTTAGCAAAAGCGATGGTGAGCCCACTCTCTACATCAAGGTAGCAAATGGAAATGTGTTGATTGTTGTCTTGTATGTAGATGACTTAATCTTTACTGGAAATGACAATTTCCTAATTGGTGAGTTCAAAGAGGCCATGAAAAATGAATTTGAAACGACAGACCTAGGTCTCTTGAAGTAATTTCTAGGAAAAGAAGTAAAACAAATGCATGATGGAATCTCCATCTCTCAAGAAAAATATGCAAGGAAAATCTTGGAGAGATTCAAAATGCAAAATAGTAAGGCAACCCCAACACAAATAGCAGTAAGCAAGGAAGATTACAGTAAAAGTGTGAATCCAACATTATACAAGAGTATGGTTGGAAGTCTGATGTATTTGACTACAACTCAACTAGACATGATGCATGCAGTAAGTTTGATTTTCATATTTATGGAAACACCAAGGAATTCCCATTGGCAAGAAAAAAAAAGGATCCTAGGGTATGTGAATGGTAAGGGATTTGGGATCTTGTATATTGCATAAAATAATTTCAAGTTGGTTGGTTACATAGATTGTGATTGGGTTAGAAGTTTAGATGATAGGAAGTGCACTTATGGATACCTAAATACATAGTAGTGAATGTAGCAGCATGCCAAGCTATTTGGTTATGGAAGATCTTAACAGATTTGAATGAAAAGCAAGAGGATGGAACTACAATCTTTTGTGAAAAGATCTCCTCAATTGTATTGTCCAAAAATCTAGTCTTCCATAGGAGAAGCAAGCATATAGAGATCATATATCACTTCATCAAAGAGTTGGTGGAGAATTGAGATATAAAAATGGAATTTTGCAAGTCTGAGCAGTAGCTAGCAAACATATTTACTAAGTTTTTGGGCATTGAAAATTTTGTGCACCTAAGAGAGATTCTTGGTGTATTTGATTTGGATCAAAAGTGATCCTTGTTTGTTTGGCTCGGGATAAAGGGGGAGTGTTGAAATATTTATTGCAGCAAGTCAGTTCACCGTAGAGCCAAACACCCACCTACCACCCTAACAACCTACACAATAGTTAGAAACATTAAATGCAGGTAAATGAGTTCAAATTCAAAATGAAAGGGAGAACATTTTTGCCAAGAGACAAAAGGAATGAATTTGATTCATTCGAGTATGCAGTTAGTGGAAGAGAGCAAAGAAAAAGAGTTGTATTTGTTACAAAGCAGAGCATAGAGAGAGAAGGAAGTTGATCAGCAAATCAAGTTAGAGTTCAAAAGATAGAAGGGTTTAAGTTTGATGTTTTCAATTGCACATGTTGGATCTTTTATCATTCTATAAGTTTTTTATTGATTCAACCTATGAAGCAGTGATTGCTCCGAGCATTGTTGTATGCAACCATTAGAGCTATAAGTTTGAAGTTAAGTTTGAAGTTTGAAGTTTTATCAATTTAAAGATTTTAGGTTTTTTCTAGTTGAAGCCAAATGCTCCTAGATTTGTAATAGTTTTATTGAATAGAATATAAGCAAGCAAGAAAGGATACTAAAATGTGTTGTCCCCTTCTTCTATTCATCATAGCATAGTATTTTGCATTTGAGAAGTTCATAATTGAAAACTTCATCCTTCAGCCCTCTACTTTTTAGTGGCAATCTGTTATACTACCCACTCAATCTAGTCTTTGACTAGGTTCTATCTTTGTTGTTACTATTGAGCTCACTCAGCATACTCTCTTGCTGAGCATCACCTTGCAACGATGATCGAGCTCACTTAGCATCTTCACTACTGAGCTCACTCGGCATACTCTATTGTTGAGCATCACCTTGCATCGGTGACCAAACTCACTTGGCATCTTCACTACTTAGCTCACTCAACATACACTATTCTAAGTTTCCCTAAGTGTCGAGTCACTCAGCTTCTTCATGTGTTGAGCTTACTTGGCACCATCCTCCTATCACTCGACACCCTCTTGTGCTAAGCAAGTCTACAACTAGGCATTGGTTCTTGCTAAGCAAAAAAAATTTAAGTTGTGATTTATTTTTCACAGTGAAGAGCTAGGTATTATGTTATCACATCACCATTAGATTTCCATTCACTTACTTCATTATTGCTAACCATTAAATGTAAGTTGAAGGACATTTTGTTTTAATTTTTAGGCCTCTAAGCAATTGAAATGCCAAGATGATCTTGAGCAATTGTAGGCACCCAACCAATTGAAAAAGTTGATAGAGTTGAACATTTTTGAATGCCAAGACCTTGAGGAATTAACAGTTGTACATATGGGCTTCTTGAAAAAATTTGCTCCAAATTGAAAACTATATCAGGGATATCTAATCTTGGAATGCTAGTAGAATTAAAAAAAATTTGGTGTCCACTGGGGAATGGCTTAAACATCACACACTAAGCTTAATTCCTAGAACAAAAGTGTTAAATAGTCAAATTTCACTTTTTTCCCAAGCTTAATTCTTCCATTAGTGTATGATGTTTAAGGGTGGCCATCAAATTTAAAGCCAAATCTCTTTTCTAACACTGATGCATTTATTTCAGAAATCTATCCTCCCAAAAGGATGGAAATAATTGGAGAGTCTAGTATAGCAATCTATTGTGTTGTCATTGTGGATTGTGAGCTACAAGAATTGATTGTTATGCTAGTAACTACCCTAAAATATTATGGAGAAAATTACTACAATCTCACTTCTTAGATTGGAAATTGTAATGGGAGGTACGGAGAAACTAAGAAGTTGTATGGAGTGGGCATAAAGAAAGGAAAAGAATGGGAAGTTTAGCATGTATTACACACAATTATTGATAGACTATATGATTAGAAAAACTTTTGAGAAAATAAGTGCTTTTGACTTGGGACAATAAGGGAGGATGTTTTACCTATAAATTGGTGTGTATAGCATTGCACTATTAGAAATATATCTTAATAAAAAATGAATTTTCATATTTAAAGGTTTTTTTAAAATATGATCTAATGTAAGCTACCAATTTGTAATATGGTGATCCACATTATGCATGCTTGTTTACAAATGGTAAGAAAGTAGTAGTTATACTCTCTTTCAAGCCTTTTGCATATATGTTTTGATGTAATCTCATTTTCTATACTTGATTCTTTCAATTTTATTTCATTGCATGAAGGAGATGACATATGATGGGAGTATCTCCATGTTTGAGAAGTAATTAGCCTATCTTGGTTTGTAAATTAAATTTCCCTAAATTTTATTGTCTAAATTATTATCTTTTAATAGTTGAATTTACAAATCCATTAAAATAAACTTTTCAACTGATTTCTGTATCAGTTTAATACTAAGCAAGAGCATGATTTATGATCAAAACAATAATATGGATGAGATTTCTCCAAATGGTTACTTGAATGTCACCTATTAAAAAGCTCATAAGTCAAAAAAAAATTTAAAATATTATCTTCATCTTTGGGTAGATTAAAGCAACATTATGACACATCATAAATGAGTAGCCATGAGTTCAAGTGGAAAAATTGGTCTACTTAACAAATCTTCCACCTGGACCATATTTTCAGTTGCTACATAAACATACTTATCTCATTACCTCTCAATTTATAAAATTAAGATGTGCATATGTTAGTCTTATGCCTCTTAGATCTTGGCTAAATAAATATGCCAAATTTTGTATGGTGCAAAGAATTACATATCAACTCTTACAAATTACCAAATCTTGTGGGTTTGCTTCTTATTAGTGTTTTTTGGGAGCTCTAGCCTTACATATCTAGGTGGATCTTAATTTTTTTAGTATGTTCTCTTACATAATATGATAACCTAGATAATCAAGAAATACTCAATAAAAATATCAACTTTTAGGGATATTTGTAGTTTCATAGATTAATATCCAAGATTCTTTGGGCAAATATGCGCTCACCACTAAGTTACATGTCTAGTTGATCTTATATTAGATAACAGACTAGTTAACTAAATAATTTATCACAATGAATTTGTTAATGATAAATTTTATAATATGTTAATGAAAAAAAATTAAATTAAGCGCATATGCACCGAGTTGTGGTGCCAAAAAGGTGACAAGCCTTTTATTTTCATATTTTCAATAGTGCGTACGCACTATAGCATCTACGCGCTTTTATAAAAATAAAAATTTTATATATGATGGGCTGCACACCCATGGCCCATCATTTTCATCAGAGGTTTTTACTATTCTTGTAGAGCAGTGCACACACAGGTTGAAAAATCCAACATTTTCACCATCCCTTGCCAATATGCCTCCTTGCTAGAAAAATTTGAGATCACAAGCACACCCATGCCGATGCCATATGTGATATAAACTTAACTTTGCATTGTTTGATATGTTTTTCATATTGTTTTGTAGGGTTTTTATAATTTTTATTTAGATTTGTTTATTTATTTGGATTTTAATTGATTTTTTATCATGAAATATCCATAATTAACCAAAAAATCCACAAAACCCTTAGGAACCTCAAAACCAAAACCCTCCTCAAGAAGAACAATGAATTCCACAACCCAAACCAATTGCAAGACCTCTGCCAGGCACACAAGAAAATTTAATAAATGAAATAGATAGAGGCAAAACTAAATTAGGACTCATTGCTTGGTTGAAAGAATCTAGACAAACCAATCCAATGAGGGCTTAATTCGCATCATCCCTCGAATCCATTAAGACCCAAATAGCCTTAGTTAGTGGTCAGTTAGATATTTGGCAAGTTAAGAGGGATGAACAAGAAATATTTTATACAAATAAATTGTCATATGAAGATGTTGAAAAAAAAGAAATACCAAAAGGTAGAATATGTGCATTATTTAGAAAACTCGGTGAGCAAAATACTATTAGAGAGGTACTAAATAGTTCCCCATCCATTGGTGCATACACGATGCTATTAGAAATATTTTTTGGGATAGATGGTGGATGGTTTTTGATGTCCCTCCTTGAAAAATCACGAGGTCCCCATGTATTTTTTGAAGAAATTATATTGTGAGTTTGTCCTTGGGGAGATCCCCAATTATTTTGATATATTAGACTCCTAGGGTAGAGGTGGGGGGTCATCATTTGAGAGCTTGGGAGCACATCATGACCCTAATGTAGTTAGGGCACCTGTGGTCAAGCCACAACATGAGCATGTGACTATTCCTATAGTTGTGAAGGAACATGTAGAGGCCAGTGCTCTAGGGATAATTAATGCATTAACGCAGACCCTCATCCATTCCATGAGCCCATTAGTTGAGGGGTAGCCTTTTGTGCATTGTGGTCACATGTGCACTTCATACAGATCCCTATGCACATTTGGCACTCATGCTAGAGATGGTGTGGATGATGGGCTTCTCACTGATCAGTTCTTGAATGACACATTTGGCATTGACACATAGGTAAATTACAATTGTAATGTACTAATTTGATCACATTTCATATGTATAGTGAATGATTAATTAATTAGCATTGATTGACATTGTTCAAAATTCAGGGTTAGAGTGTTGCTGAGCCTAGCAACAATCCTCCAAGCCCATTTTTTGTCCCCTCCACGAGTCCAAAGGTATGTATCAATTTAATCATTTTAATTAATACATATATTTATTAAGTAATCATATTAAGTATTGGCAAAAAAATTATGCATGTGCATTAGTTCTCCATAGGACCCTCAACGTCTTTACTATGGACTCGGAGCATAGACATCATACAAGCTTCATACAGGTACAGTTGTTTCATGTTAATTTAATTCATTTGATTATATTTGTTTCATGTTTCATGTTATATGTAATGTGTATTTTTTGACATGTAGCTCATGATGTCAGACACACCTCCTCATCTCTGACAGTCTATTGATTGTGGAGTGGCCATAGCTATGGCTAGCTCACATCCATTGACTAAGGTATGAAGGAATTTTCTTCATTTTACTTTTTGTTTATAATAGTTAGTCTCAAAATTTCTAATGTTATTTATAAATGATTATATTTATTGAATTTTTGTAGGGTCTCATTACACTTGATCATCCACGAGCCTTCGAGGTGGACTTACAGAGTGACTATTTGATAGCGGTAAGAAAATAATTGATCTTGTGTGTACATATATTTGATTTCAACATATAATAAATATTGATTCATATCTACTTTATTTGTATCCGCTTGAGTTGGAGAAGAGCCTCAACAAGAGGATGAGTGAGCGTGTTAGGAGGACCACATCATCTCCTTTATCTCCCTCCACATGATGATAGAAGATGTCAAGAGATTTCTTTTCTTCCCCTCATGGGAAGGAAAAGATATAGTTGATCTAGAAATGTATATAGATAGGCATCAGTGGACATATTTGATACACATTTGATGTATATGACATTTTATATTTGATGTATGACATTTATTTGATGTATGACATTATTTGACTTATGACATTATTGGTTAATATATGATATGTTTGTTCATATATGACATTATTGGTTATCATAATATATTATGTGTTTGTTAATGTACATGATATTATTGGTTATCATTTTATATTATATGTTTGTTCATGTATGACATTAAATTAGATATGTTTGTGTATGGCATTAAATTAGATATATGCATGTATGACATTAAATTAGATATGTTTATGTATGACATTAAATTCAATACCTAATCTATTTAGAACTTTGATAGAATATTGATTAACAATAAAATTTATCACTGTTTAAGCATAAGTTAATCATTTGCAATATGTCATTGTCATATGATTTATGATCTTGTCCATGTTTAAAGATTTCCTTCTCTATCATTTGTTTATCAAGTTTAATTCAACACCTAATTAGTTTGAATTTTTGATGCACTATTAATTAACAATAAACTTTATCAATTAAGATTGATTAGGACCTCCTAGCAATAAACTTTATCAAGAAATATTCGTGGACCTCTGGGAAATTGGTCACCTAAATGAGAACCTTGAGATTTATTAGGAACTCCATGAAAGAAATCAATAGCTTGAGAAGCTCTCCATTTGCTAAGCTTCAATACATAACCACCATTCTTTATCATCAATTTAAAAATGTGAGAGATAGTAGAGAAAAGATGGATTATTTGCAAAAGAAGCCATTTTAAAAATCATAAATGTAACATAATCATTGATAGTTTTATGTGTTTTCATACATTAATGATTGTAACATAATCACCAGGTTATAGGAATGTGTTGTTATTATTCTATAGTAACTAGATTAAGGTAAAAATAAAAGTTTAATAAATAATTGTGATGTATAGGAAAGATAGATATCTCACATGAGAGGGTGACAAATCTAAGATGACACATAAGATACTTGTAAGAGGGAGCTATACTTTTTAACAAATTTACAATGCATCTTATGGAAAATCATAGAGCATCTTTAAAAGGAAATTAAAGAGTATGAAAAGTGGAAGGAACATGTTATTTTGTATACTCGTATTCAAATTTGGGTGTCAATTTTCTAATGAAGGATTCAAGCACTACAATTTGGTAGTTTTGGTTCATGTTATCCTTGTTTCTCACTCTCTCTTATTCATCGCGTCTTTATATTTCTATTTTTTTCATATCTATTTTTTTTCCATATCTATGTAGTCATCTATCCTCTTTATCTCCCCCTCACTAATGCAAAGATGTTGAGCAAGAAGTGAGGTTTAAGAACTTTCTTCTTCCTAATCTACCAAACTAAACTTGTGGCCTTCCTAATATTTTACTCCTTTAGGATATCATTTTTGTGGCCTATCCAAAGTGATAGGGTCATTTGTGAACTCCTCCAAGGTGAGTACTTCTCCAATCAAGATCTTGCACCTTTTTGTTTTAGAGACACTAGCCCTATTCCAAGCTAATAACTATAACTCTTCACCCAACCTTCAACAACACCAAGTTTCTATTGGGACACCTTCCTTATGTTGAACTAATTGAGAATCAACTCTTGGTTTAACCCTCCAATTGTCATATAATACAAAATGTCGACTATCATAGAATTCCTTGTAGGTCTCCTACTCTAATTTTTTGGACTTAAATTCCTCTTAGTTTGAAATCTAACTATTCTATGGGTAGATTCAGACACCCTTTTGGAATTTATTTAAGACTCCAAAGCCTAGATTCCCAATTCCATTCCTGTAGCACCTAACCCATGTAAAGTACATGGACCTAATAAGGTCACACTAGGTTTGTTTTCAAAGTAATTACTAGATAATTGGTGCATGGCCTTAGACCTCCTCTACTAACCAAAAATAACTCAAATCCACCACTAAACTACCCATTAATTCAATTCAATATTTTTAAATCTTTTTGGTCTCAATCCTACTTGAATACACTAAGCTATTCAACTTAGCGACTAATGTAAACATGTTTTTTTTCCATCGAGACACTTCCTGAGCTCTAGGAATCTATAATTATACCTTTCTTACTTGAATTTTCTAGAATCTTAGAGAATTCCACTGGTTCAAATACAAGTTAGGGCTTCATTTGTGGAATGAGCTCTTAACAAGCCTTTTCCTAGATTGTTTCTGGAAAACTTGCCTTTAACACTTTAAATCAAAACTAAGCTATCTCACACCAATTTAAAATATCACAATAACACAACTTAGGATCTTCAAAAAATCAACTTAGTTTGTAAGAATCACCATAGATATGATCCCACAACTAAAACCATACTCCCTAAGACACTTCTGTAACATGTACCATGCTTACTAACCTTGTAATGAGCATTTAATCTGAAGAATTGGTGGCCACCAAGAAAGAAAGTTGTGAAATGGGTTAAAGTTCAAGGGATAGACCGATAGCATGAGATTTGTCTTAATAAGGATAGTTTTTTAGTTTGGGAACATACTTGTGATGAGAAAACATTGGTGTTTGCATCTTTAATTGGTCAAAAAAGTGTTGGCACATGTGGGATTGACCAAGCCCTAGGAATAAGGGTTCTAAAAGGGTGAATTGTGGCTTCTGGGGTTAAGGAACTCTTAGATTGAAATTGAGTGTGGAATATCCTAATTAAAGACATTTTAAGAGACTTTGCAAAATTTGAAAACTAGATCTTAAATCTTCCTATCAATTGCTTTGTAATTGCATCATTCTTACATTATTGGAAACAGAGGCAACGTGAAGGATATCTGATATTTTCCAAATGAAGGGTATCTAAGTTTTATATATGTTTTGTGCAAGGATAAAGGGTATCCAAAACATCCATTTTTTCAAGGAGTCTTGTGGGAAAAACAAAAGTTATTAATCAATTTGTCTTGTTGCTGTCACTGAATTGGAAAAACTTGCATTGACAACATTTGGGTACATTGAGCATTTTGGCTTAGAAGGTATTGAAACTGAAAGGTATTGATTGTAACATGTTATATATGCCAAAACAAACCTATTTAATATGTTACTGATATTTATAACATTGAAATAAATTTATTGCTTGTCAATAACTATTTTAGCAATTACCTAGTTTGATCTCATCAATCATAACTTACTCAATTATTCATATTAAAAGGTGCTATCATAAACATAGCATCATTATACATAGAATAATAAAATTATAGGATTGAAACTCCTACAACATTCTACAATGCTTACTTTATTCAATCAATATCTAGTAACATGCTAAAAATACTAAGTAAAATATTGAATGTTAATGACAACCAAAAAATGGATTTACATATTATCAAATCTATACCAATATTCATCAATAAATAAAGTATTAGTGTTGCATAATTTATGCCTACAATATCCCCCTTTCACATTAATGGTGACACTCATCTTAAAACATACATTAGTGGCAACAATTACATATCATAACACTACAACATGACAATACTCACATATCCTCTTGACTTATTCATGGATGAGTACACTCAACCAATATTTACCATCTTCTAATTATGATGAAACACAATAATGTTTCCAATTTTTTCTATTATATATTTCCCCTTATGAAAATACTCATAGAACTAGATTGCAACACTTCTCTACTTTATGTCTCTATTTGACTCATATCTTAACTATAACACTTCTCTCCCTTACTAGCATTTTCCAATAGTTCATTTCTCCCCCTTTGACTCATATCTTCTATTTTTACATCACTACCTTTGATATAAGTCCATTCAATATTTTATCTTCATCTCCATATAAATAATCTCCCTATAACCAATCTCCCCCACTTTGACAAAAATTACAAAGGTAACAAATCATTCATAATATATGCCCCTTTACTTTTTATTATTCGTGATTATAACTTTCTTTCTCTTTATTTATCTTGGCATTAAAAAATTACACTAAGAATTCTCCCATAGTCATGCTAAGAATTCTCTCTAAGTCATGTTAAGACTTCTCCCTCAATGGATTATACCACTACATCAATTCATACATATGATATTCTTTGTAAGTACATATGAAGTGATACAATCAACATATTCTTTTAGTTAACTTTAGATAGGAGAATGGCCCCAAATATACCTTTGATATCAACATACCAGATCTTAAGTCTTCCTATCAGTTGCTTTGTAATTGCATCATTCTTACATTGTTGGAAACAGGGGCAGTGTGAAGGATCTTTGATATTTTCCAAAAGAAGGGTATCTAATTTTTATATATGTTTTTTGTGAGGATAAAGGGTATCCAAAACATCCATTTTTTCAAGGATTTTTTTAGGAAAAACAAAATTTATTGATCAATTTGTCTTGTTGTTGTCACAAAATTGAAAAAACTTACATTGACAACATTTTAGTACATTGAGCATTTTGGCTTAGAAGGTATTGAAACTAAAAGGTATTGATTGGAAAAAGTCAAATATGCCAAAATAAACCTATTGATGCCTTGAAATCTCCTAAAGTTGACTATTTGTAGATTTTTCCCATCAAGACCTAGAAGGGTCTCTTGGAACACTTCTACACTTTTGCTCGTTTTGGGTTGTCTAAAGGGCTCATCATACTTTTATCTGCATTAGAAGGGGATAGGATGAGGTTTGGGATAGGGTTTACTCAACCACTTAGAGCTAATAGAGCAAACAATTTGATCCCATGATAAAAGGTGAGAGAGATTTGGTAGTTGCCAACTTTGTACTGGCCAGCACTACAAGTTTCAACATCACTCAAGATGGCATCGTAAAATAAAAATAGAGTGTGATCTCTACAACATGGTCTTGTAGGAACTAGAGTTGCATCCATACCTTGCACAAGCTCCAAGATATGCCCTGTCAAAGATCATAGCCCTATGGCATTTAATGACCCTTAGAGACATTCTGGTTCGGCATGTTTGAGAATATTCGAGCACTGAAGGGGACAGGATGAGGTTGGGGATAAAGTTTACCTAGCCACTTGGAACTAACAAAGTAGACAATTCGATCCCATGATGAAAGGTGAGAGAGATTTGGTAGTTGGCAACTTTGTACTGGCCAACACTCCAAGTTTCAGCATCACCCGAAATGGCATTGTAGAAAAAATTGAGTGTGATCGCCAAAAAGTGAGAGAGGTTATTGTAGGTCTCCACAACATGGTCCTATAGGAACTAGAATTGCATCCATACCTTGCTCGAGTTTCGAGATATGCCCCGTTAAAGATCGTAGCCCTATGGCATTTAGTGACCCTTAGGGACATTTTGGTTTGGTGTGCCCGAGAACATTTGAGCTCTGAAGGGGATAGGATGAGGTTGGGGATAGGTTTTACCTAGCCACTTAAAGCTAATAGAGTAGACAGTTCGATCTCACAACGAAAGGTGAGAGAGATTTGGCAGTTGGCAATTTTGTACTAGAAAACACTGCAAGTTTTAGCATCAACTGAGATGGCATTGTAAAATGAAAATAGAGTGTGATCTCCAAAAAGTGAGAGAGGTTATTGTAGGTCTCTGCAGTACGGTCTTGAAGGAACTAGAATCACATCCATACCTTGCACGAGATCTGAGATATGCCCCATTAATGATCCCAACCTTATGGCATTTAATGACCCTTAGGGATGTTCCGATTCGGCATGCCCGAGAATGTTTGAGTGCTGAAGGGGATAGGACAAGGTTGGGGATAGGGTTTACCTGGCCACCTAGAGCTAATGGAGAAGAAAATTTGATCCCATGATGAAAGGTGAGAGAGATTTGGTAGTTGGCAACTTTATACTGGCCAACACTGCAAGTTTCAGCATCACCCAAGATGGAATTGTAAAACAAATGGAGTGTGATCTAAAAAAAGTGAGAGAGGTTATTTTAGGTCTCTGCAACATAGTCTTGTAGAAACTAGAATCGCATCCATACCTCACATTAGCTCTGAGATATGCCCTATCAAAGATCACATCCCTATGGCATTTAGTGACCCTTAGGGACATTCCGGTTCGGCATGCATGAGAATGCTTGAGTACTGAAGGGGATAGGATGAGGTTGGGGATAGGGTTTACCTGGCCACCTGGAGCTAATGGAGTAGATAGTTCAATCCCACAACCCTTTTTTCCTTAAGTTGCAAATTTGAGTAACTTTTACAACTTTTAACAATGCAAATTTGCACAAAAAGTGCAATTTTTACATTTTTCACTTGATTCCAATTCTATGACTTAGAAAAGGTTTGGCAACAATAAAAACTCAAAGGGATATAGGAATATAGATAGTTTTATGGTTATTTCCTAAAAGTTGCTAAATTGTTGCAAAAGTTGTTAATGCAACTTTGCAATTTTTGCAGTTTTTTGAATTTCAACTATCCACCAATCTAAATGAATCCTAATAATTTCAAATTATTATTATAGGACTCAAAACCACTAAACCAACCTAAAAATGTGCAAAAATTTGAAAAAAGTTGCAAAATGCAAAAAGTCGCTAAAGAGCAATTTTTGCAAATAATAGTTGTCAAACTGAAAATGAGGTTGTATGGTGTTCCAACCATCCAAATGGAAGTTATAACTATTTGAAAGCATGTAATTAAGATCATCACACATGGGAAAGGTCATTGTATGGATGGTGGACAGCATTGGTGAATAAAAAACTCAGATTTTATGTCTTTCTTACTATTTTTTCAATTATGTTTGGCCTATACAAATTGGTGGTGGTACAAGTCTTATATGGTTGGATAAAGGGTTGATTCAGGATTCCATTTCAATTGGTTTGAGGTATTTATCTTGTATATAGAAAAAATTATATTAGTTTTAGTGTATGTAGGTCAGATTTACTCAAAATTTGAGAGTTTCTGCAAGATGGAATCATAACTTGCAAACCCACTATGGGATTTCAAAGCTGCTTTGTGGTATACAAGTTAGGAGAGCATTCTTTGATATGGTAGAGATTCAGGGCTATAGGAGCATGGCATCTATTTTTACCAAAAAGCCCTAGATTGAACATAATCTTATGTATAGTTTAGATTTGAAGGAAAAAAAAGGATCAAGCTCGCAAACTAATTAATCTGACCCAAGTGAAGGGTGTAGAAGGAAAAGTTTGATATATAGCAAAGATCCAAGGGGTTGAACCAGGTTTTTGAAACCAGATGTTTATGTTTTCCTTGTAACCTAGCCTAAACTAGCCATTTAGACTATGACACAAAGTGGTCATAACTTGAGGTTGGAGCCAAGTTGGTGGTTAATTTTTTGGAATCTCTTAGGGGATTTTGAAGAGTGTTTAAAAATAAAAAAATAGTGGGGGATCCTTTGTATGGTTTGGGATTTTGACCATTAAAACTAGAAATTGTCCTAGTAGGAAGTGTTGGTAACAGTTTTGAAATTTGATTGTTGAGTGTTGAGAAACCTCAAGTTTAGGATTTTTCTTGTTGGTCTAAGTCTATAATAACCATTTCCATCTAAAAAGTCAAGTGTTGAAAGCATTTAAGAAGTATTTTCCTTTGTAGGCCTATTGGTGGCAAGGAGTTCCTAAGTGTTGATCCAAGTTGTTTGAGTACCCTAAGTTTGAGGGTTGGGCTTGTGAAATGGAGTTCACTTATACGGTAGAGTCTCCTTGTATTAGAATTCCATTGGATCCTTAGTCCTTGGTGTCTTCAATGAATGTATCTTCATAGAATGACCTTGGTGCCCCTACACCATTAAGCGATGATGATGAACATGAGTAAAATTATGAGATTTGTGCCTACATGTTGCAATGAAAAGGTCATTAAAAATTTTAATGAGTTTAATCATGGACATGTGATCTTTTTTTTATCATAGATTGATCATATTGTAATCAAAGCTTTAATGTAAGCCTTAATGACATTATTGAGCCTACAAGGTACCTAGGGGTCACTAGGAATGGATTTGGATTGATCCTAGGCTAGGGGTGGATAAAAAAGACCTATAAAGGTCTTGAATAATGTAATAAGGCTATCAAAGCCTCTAAAAGATGTAAAAGGCACTAAAATTGCAATATTTTGTAAAATTGTCAACATTGGCAATAGAAGCCAAAATGGGCTTAATCGAGTCATGTAAGGGGTCCAAAAGGTAGATATGATTTTTGTTTGATTTTTTGTGTTTAATAAGGTCTCAAATGACCATATTAATGTAATTGGATAGTCATGTAGCAAGGAATATTAAAAACTTGTCAATTGACCACTAAAAGTGTCAATTTGACAACAAAATAAGGTGATTAATGCACAAAGATGGTTAGAGGGGTAGTTAGGGAGGTTTCATTTGGTTTTGAGAGTATAAATGAGTTTAAAACCTCATTCCCACATGTGGGAGACAAGTTTCAATGGTTGAAATTTATTGCTAATGTCAGAGTTTTGAAGTTTGAGCAATGAATGCATAGTTTTCCTTAAAATTTGAGTGCATAAAAAGGGGTATGTGATTGCTCCCAAGGTGGATTTAGTGTTTTCTCCAAACAAGAGTTTCATTTTATGTTGGAATTCATCTAATATAACCAAATTGAATGTGTTTGAACCATTTTGGGGTTCTAGAGATGTTGCAAAGTAAGAGTTCTAGAAAGCCCTAGGGTAAAGGGGCTAGAAAGGAGGGTTTTGTAAAAACCATTGTAAAGTTGATCATGAGACCAAAAAAATAGAAGAATAATTTCATTTGATTCATGTCTTAAGAATTTTTTGGGTCATGGGAGTTCTGAAAGTCAAGGGATTATGAGTTTCTTTGTAAATGGCCTCAAACTAGGCCTAGTTGGCAGACTAAAATAGCCAATTTTGATTGATATTTTACAAAACAAGTGTAGTTGTTTTTGGAGTATATTTTAGAGTGAGGAAAAGGGTATTTTAATCTCCCAATATTTTAGGAATTTCTATGGAAAAGTTTGGAGAAAACAACAAACTAGTGACTGGCAAGTGCTAGTTGGAACAACCCTAGAAGAGGCAAAATTGAGAAACTGTAAGAGGTGAGTTATTGAGAGTGTGCAAGGAGTTGGAATATGTTATATGGTATGTTTTGAGATGATCCAAGGTTTTGGGGCCATGGTATGAAGCCAAGGATGAGTTTTGGTATGTTGGAGGCACCAAGGTACTCTAGGTGCATGGTGAACAATGCGAGTGTTTAGAAGAAAAACTGAAGATTTGGGTTATAACCTCTTAGGAATGGTTGTAAGAAGATGTTACCAAGTAAAAAACCTCCTCTTGAACCCTAGAAGAGTCTAATTCCTTGGGTAGATTTCAAGAATACAAGATCCTAGAGTTGAGTTGTGGTTCCTAGAGGAATATAGGAGGGCTTTGCATCAAACACACACACTTGTTGTATAGTCATGGATACTGTGATCATTCATGAATTTGAACAAATAACACCATGTTATAAATAGTGTTGTGAAAAAGGACTACAAAATAGAGGGAAATAACCATCAAATATGCATGATTTAAATAGCTACATTAAATATCCCTTTACTTCATAAATCACTTCAACTCAATCATTACATTGTACAAACAACCTCATCATATGTCACTTGAACAAACCTATCATGTACAAAATGAGGGAAAAATCAAAAAAAAAAAATCTTAAAATGTTACAATAATAAAAACCTCATCAAACACACATGGGATGAATATACATAATCAAGTATTAACCCTTTCCAACATTCCAACTTTATGATAATAATGAGTCAAAGTCCAAGAAATTGGAATGCAATGATTGCAAGTATTCTTGGGTATCTATTACAAGCAACCATGATTTGGAATAAAATTAAGAGTAAATTACTCTTGTAGCCAAGAAAATGAGCTCAATAAACACTTTTGAGATAGTTATATCATGATGATCATGGATAAATCATTCAAAGCATATGCTGAACCTACCCAATATATACCCGCATCACTTAAATCACATTAAATGCTGGAACAAAATCAATAAATACAGTAAAATTTGTTAATATAAGAACCATTTTATGGAAGACTATATTGATTGTTTGTATACTTCTAATTCTTATCAAATCCATCAATATACATTTTGTATCCTAGCATATCAAAAGTTCAATTTCTTTTCAGTAGATCTAAATGGTTTTTTGGTTCTCTCAAACTATACATTGGCTGATCAACATTATCCTTAGAGAGAACTATATTTGTAATTGCGTCATTATCATCAGATTGAGATTTATTTTCCTTCTTACTTTTTGATGATTGTGATCCTCTGCAATTCTAGGCATAAGATGATTAACATACAATGGTACTTGAACAAAGAACACTAATAAATATTGAGGATGTGAATTGATAATACCATTTCGTAGATGATTTTGACATCTCAAATTTTATCACTTGTGCTTTTACTTTATTAGCCCTCTTCTTTGGTGACCTGCAAATGAAGAACTAGCACAATAAAAAATATAAGATAAGATTAATCCACTAAAATTAGAAAATGACAAAAATTGAATTTTGTTTTTCATTAAGAATTATCCATTTGTAGAATTCTTTTCTTTCTGAGTTATATGATAACCCTTGCTTGATGAGTATTCAAAACTTCTCCCATTATATCCTTGCTTTCACCAGTTTGAAGTTTCTGGTTACATACACACAATAATGACTTTACATCACAAAGCATTCACATTCTAACTATTTTCATGTTCTTTCATTACATTTTGATCTAAACAACAAATTCTAAACTTTCACTTATTCAAACGACTAATCTAAAAATGGGTCCTATTAAAAAATCTAATATAAATTCAAATAATGTATCTAGATTTTAAACAAATCAAAACATAAAATCTATGATTTAAATTAAATTTCATCACTTACACATCATAACAATATAGTCCACCTTATTCATGCGGATCATCTTGGGGAAGAGGTTGTAACATTGGATTTGGATCCAATTGATCACTCTTTCTCTCTCTCCCTCTCTCACTATTCAATCTAATGAGCCAACTGGATCTACTCAAAATTTTAATGTCTTAAGTATTGCCTCATGGTTTGACTCACAAACTTTTCAAAGAATCTTATTATGTGGTTTTCCACCATATTTTATCAAGTGTACATTTGATGTGACAACAAGATTTGAATAATGAAGAATCTTCCTCTCTGTTTGCCAATCCTTGAATAACCACAATTTAGGGTTCTTCATAGAATATCGTCTAAGCCATGTGTCTATTACAACCACTGCACTGACATGGTACTCTAAACCTTCACCATCTATAACCAAGTGATCCAATTTTTGTTTGGCTTTAACACAATGAAACAAATAATAATCTATCCCTTCTTCATTATCTTCAGGTGCAATAATAGCAAAAACATGGCCTACAGTGACAAATGTAAAAAATGTGGTTATTAATTTAGAAAATACTTTGGTAAAATTTATAAAGTTACATATTAAAATTACAAAGATATATAAATATATATATTACCTAGTTGCACTAGATCTGACAAGTGGTCAAAGTCAATAGACGAATCCATCTCTAGCATTTCCAGTGCTTTCGGGGGATGATAGGTGTCAATTGTGTCCAAAACCTATATATCCCATTTGTCCATCGATTTAGTTGACTCATAGTCATCCCAATTTTCTTCTGCACATGATGGACAATCGCATGCCATTTTTTGTGCATGGATACTCCATGAACCTGCATTAGAGCTTCTAAAAGAGTGTAACTCACTAGATCCTGTTAGTGTGCAACAATCTTGATATGATACAATGTTAGTATTATCTATCAGCCAAAAAAATCTATGAACCGTAGACTCACATTCCTTACTTGGACCCATTGTAGTGTTACACCATTGGACGATGGATTTTGCATCTATCAATATTGCTCCATCTTTTTACTTTAGTTCTTCACAAGCCAAGGCTCTTTTAATGCATGCACCTGCACTATTGTGCTCTCCCTTACCATGACCAACCTTTGTGAAATTCTACAATGTATTGAATTCTACACAACCTATACATCTTGCTCAACCAATAGAATATTTGTGCATTCTTGAATTGAGATGCACAATTGTCTGACCAAATAATGTGCTGAAGATATGTTATGCCCTTATTACCCAAATCTCCATAAAATAGTTGAAAACAACCATGTACAAACTTCGTAGAATATGATCGATCATTGCTGATGTAAAAATGGTACTCCCTCAAAATATTTCTCTCATCCTCTATACTTGTACGTGAATGCATGAATGTTATGTGAACAAATATGGAAACCTATTGAGAAGTATAATACTTTACTTGCACCTCATTTTGTGGTTTTAGTGTGTAGTTCTCTGTGAAATCTACAACTGAAATAATGGTATCTAGTGGAAACATATCCTTGTACAACTTGAATTGCAAATCTAGCCATCGAGCTCTATGGGTATGCCTTGCATACTCGTAAATAATGTTTTCACAAAAAATCTTCATGAACTCATACACTGGAATCTTTTCAATGACTAAATCACATCTTTTACCATGTTTCCCATCTTTTAGAGCATATGTCACTGTCTTAAATTTTTTTGTAATCTACTATTTTATTTCCAATTGCATGTGTACTATCCATATGTTGACAAGTTGATAAAAGCTACAAAGAACCACAAAATAAGCACATACCATCCAAGCATAATGTCTTATAAAATTGTTGGCTATCCCCTATTTCACATAAAATGTTGGCTATGAATTCCCTTGAAGATCTTGGTAGCTCATTTATGTCATAATCTTGCAAAACAAACTGAGAATGCAAAACTACGCATATATGCCTTAAAACATCAAAATGGTTAGAAAATTCAATATGTATCCTACAACAACAAGTTGTGTGTGTGTGGTTTATCTTCACATAAAAAGTTTTACCCATCTCAAAAAATCTTTGACTTATTCAAATTTGAGGATACATACTAATAAATTTTGCAAAAAATTGTGTCTGAGTTGAGTCCAAAAAATATTTCGCATGTGGGTCACGATTTTGGCTACCAATCCTCCTTCTTAAAACATATCTTTGATTAGGGGAAACACATGTGTTATTTTTCCAAAAATCTTTGATCAATAATTTCAAAGCTTCACTAATTTCTTTATCCTTTCACGGTAGTCTACCGCTAAATGTCCATAACTCATTTTTTGTTGGATCTTCCAATCTCTCACACCTTAACATGACTCTCCTTAGAGTACCTCTACCAATTTTTAATATTTTGATTGTCTTTCCCATGAGTCGAGCTTTCTTCATTTGGCTACTTACTATTGTTGATGTAAGTACTCATCTTGTGATATTACTATCTTTGGTGAGTGATTTAGAACTTACTTTTTCATAAGCACTCATTAGATTCTTTACAATATTATTTTCATTTGAATCATCCATCATTCTTAGCCCAAGAATCTTCATGATAGGCCTAAATTTCAAATTCTTCATCATTTCAACAAATAATTGGCATTGACCTATAATATTTAATTCTTCAAAAAAAATCTCCACATACGATTAACTTTTCTTTGACAAGTACACTTGCTAATCTTGTCAAACATTGATTTCAAAATGTTATTATCAATATCAATCAAATATTTTGGTCTTCTAAAATGAATTCTAGAAGGTGTTATGATCTCTTTCATTCGCTCAATATTTTGAACCTCAACATAAGGTCGAGTGTATTGTGTACCTTGAACCAAAGATGATGTGCGTTGACAATAAGATGCAAAAGATGGAATATCACCTACTTGACGTGTTGATGTTGTGCCTTCAACATGACATGATGGAGTGTGTATATCATCGGATCTACAAATCAGTGTCTCTTCAACATGAGAGGATGATATGACTTCAACATTGGAAGATGGCATAGTAGACAATATGACACCAACATTGGAAGATGGTGTAGCGAATGATATGACTCCAACATTGGAAGATGGTGTAGTAGACAATATGACTCCAACATTGGAAGATGGTGTAGTGGACGATATGACTCCAACATTGGAAAATGGTGTAGCTTCACAATTCAATTGTCTTCTTGAGCGTAACAATCTCATTTATTCTCTTTGTCTTTCCAGTTCTTCCTCTTTGTTTCTTTGTACCAATGATTCTTGATCCTTTTTTAAAGTCAATTATTCATAATTGCTTTGCAATTTTCTTTGCTCATGTAGTAATTTCATTTTATCTCTTTTAATTTCCAAATCTCTCTCCCTATCTTCATTTGTTTGATTTTTTTGTTTCTTCCTTGGCATGGTGATGATTTATACATGTCAAATTATTCAAACATTTGAATTACTTAAAATGTGTAAATTACAAATTATTTCCATACATATTAAAATTATAATTATTTGAATGAATACACAATATATATCAAATGACTTGTCAAATTTCTAACCATTTCAAAATAACATTTCATTCAAACCTACAAATTTCAATGAATTCACTATATATTACACAACATGTCAAATTATAATCAAATTTGTATCTATATATCAACAAACAATATTTGAAATAGATTGCACTAACCTTTTCTATACAAGGAATATTCAAAAAGTCTTCAAATCACATATCCAATGATTGAATTTGGCGTTTCCTAGCTTTCAAAAGTGTTGAAATACTATTTTCTATGTTGAAACCTATGATTTCTATTGGAATAACAAAGTGCATAACAAACCAAAAGTAGATAATGGATGAAATGGGCCCCAAAGTTTCTTTTTAACCATTTTTAGGTGATTTCACATAGTGTGTATGCACTATAACATGTATGCACTATGTGAAAGCACATCACTCTCCATCCTCCCTACTCTCTCCCCCATCTCCTACCCTCTCTCTCTTCTTACTCTTTCTCCCCTCTCCCATCCCTTACACTCTCTCTCTCCCCTGTCCCATCCTTTACTCTCTCTCTTGCTCTCCTCTCCCACTGCCTACTCTCTCTACCTCTCTCACCCTTCCTCCTTTCTCATCCCCTACTCTTTAGATCTCTCACACACACTCTTATTCCCCCACTCTCTTCTCTCCCATCCCCTACTCTCTACATCTGTCACACACACTCCCATCCCCCTATCTCTCTCCCTCTCCCTCTCCCACTCCCTCTCCTATCACTTACTATCTCTCTCTCTCTCTCTCTCGTTCTCTCTCTCTCTCTCTCTCTCTCTCTCTCTCTCTCTCTCTCTCTCTCATCCCCTACTCTCCCTCACACTCTCCCATCCCCTAGTCTCACTCTCTCTCTCCCATCCTGTATGAGCTCTCTCTACCACCACTTACTTACTCTCACACTCTCTCCCATCCCCTATTCTATCTCTCTTACACACACACTCCCATCCCCCCTCTCTCTCTCCCTCTCCCACTCCCTCTCCCACTGCCCACTTTCTCTCCCCCATCCCCAACTCTCGCTCTCCTCTCCCATCCCCTACTCTCTCACACTCTCTCTCATCCCCTACCTTGTCTCTCTTACACACATTCCCATTCCCCCTCTCTCTCTCTCTCTCTCCCACTCCCTCTCCCACTGCCTACTTTCCCTCCCCCATCACCATACTCTCTCTCTCTACCACCCCCTACTCTCTCTCACACTCTCACACTCCCTCTGATCCCCTAGTCTCTCTCTTTCATAGACACACACACTCCCATCCCCCCTCTCCCACTGCCTACTTTCTCTCCCCCATCCCCTACTCTCTCTCTCCTCTCCCATCCCCTACTCTCTCACACTCTCTCTCATCCCCTACTTTATCTCTCTTACACACATTCCTATTCCCCCTCTCTCTCTCCCTCTCCCACTCCCTCTCCCACCGCCTACTTTCTCTCCCCATCACCGTACTCTCTCTCTCTCTGCTACCCCCTACTCTCTCTCACACTCTCACACTCTCTTCCATCCCCTACTCTCTCTCTTTTATAGACACACACACTCTAATTCCCACACTCTCTTCTCTACCATCCCCTACTCTCTACATCTATCACACACACTCCCATCCCCCCTATTTCTCTCCCTCTCCCTCTCCTACCACCTATTATCTCTCTATCTCTCATCCCTTACTATCTCTCTCTCTCTCTCTCCCATCCCCTACTCTCTCTCTCAAACTCTCCCATCCCATAATCTCACTCTCTCTCTCCCATCCCATACAATCTCTCTGCCACCACCTACTTACTCTCACACTCTCTCCCATCCCCTACTCTGTCTCTCTTACACACACACTCCCATCCCTCCTCTCTCTCTCCCTCTCCCACTCCCTCTACCACTGCCTACTTTCTCTCCCCCATCCCCTACTCTCTCACACTCTCACACTCTCTCCCATCCCCTACTTTGTCTCTCTTATACACATTCCCATTCCCCCTCTCCCACTCACTCTCCCACTACTTTCTTTCTCTCCCCCATCGTTGTACTCTCTCTCTCTACCACCCCCTAATCTCTTTCACACTCTTACACTCTCTCCCATCCCCTACTCTCTCTCTTTCATAGACACACACACTCCCATCCCCCTCTCTCTCTCTCCCTCTCCCACCACCTACTTTCTCTCCCCCATCGCCGTACTCTCTCTCTTCCACCCCCTACTCTCTCTCACACTCTCACTCTCTCCCATCCCCTACTCTCTCTCTTTCATAGACACACACACACTCTTATCCCCCCACTCTTCTTCTCTCCCATGCCCTACTCTCTACATCTATCACACACACTTCCATCCCCACCATCTCTCTCCCTCTCCCTCTCCCACTCCCTCTCCTACCGCCTACTATCTCTCTCTCTCAAGTTCTCTCTCTTCCTCTCTACTCTCTCTATCTCCCATCCCTTACTCTCACTCTCTCTCTCCCATCCCCTACTCTCTCTCTCTCTTCCATCCCCTAATCTCACTCTCTCTCTCCCATCTTGTACGAGCTCTCTCTATCACCACCTACTCTCTCTCACACTCTCACACTCTCTCCCATCCCCTACTATATCTCTCTTACACACACACTCCCATCACCCCTCTCTCTCTCCTCTCCCATCCCCTACTCTCTATATTTGTCACACACACTCCCATTCCCCCTCTCTCTCCCTATCCCACTCCCTCTTGCATCGACTACTATCTCTTTCTCTCAAGTACTCTCTCTCCCTCTCTAATTTCTCTCTCCCATCCCCTACTCTCTCTCTCTTGCCCCCATCCTGTATGAGTTCTCTTTGCCACTTCCTACTCTCTCTCAAACTCTCACACTCTCTCCCATCCCCTACTTTATCTCTCTTATAAATAAATACACATTCCCATTCCCCCCTCTCTCCCTCTTGGAGTCCCTGTCTCACTACCTACTCTCTCCCATCCCCTGCTCTATCTCTCTTACACACTTCCATTCACCTCTCTCTCCCTCCCACTCCCTCTCCCACTGCCTATTATCTCTCTCTCTCACTCTCTCTCTCTCACTCTCACTCTCTCTCCCTCTCTCTCCCATCCCTCTGCCATTGCCTACTCTATCTCTCTCTCCCCTCTCTCTTTCACACACACACACACCCATCCCCCCTCTCTCCTCTCTAATCCCCTACTTTTTTTGTCACTCACTCCCCCTCTCCCACTCCCTCTCCCACCGCCTACTCTCTCTCTCACTCTCACTCTCACTCTCTCTTACTCTCTCTCTCTCTCTCTCTCTCTCTCTCTCTCTCTCTCTCTCTCTCTCTCTACTCTCTCTCTCTACTCTATCTCTGCTACCCCCTACTCTTTCTTACATTTTCACACTCTCTCCTATCCCTTACTCTCTCTCTCTTTCTCTCTTACACACATTTCTATCTCCACTCTCTCCCTCTCCCACTCCCTCCCCCATCATCTACTCTCTCTTCCATCCCCTACTCTCTCTCTCTTGAGGTACTCTATCTTCCCCCTTTCCCGTTCCATACTCTCTCTCTTTCACACACATGCACTCCCATCCTCCTCTCTCTTGCTCTTCCTCTCCCACCACCTACTCTCTCTCTCCTCCATCCCCTACTCTCAATGTCTCTCTCAACCTGTACTCTCTCACACACTTCTTCTCTCTCCCATCCCCTACTTTCAATCTCTCTACCCCATCCTGCACTCTCTCTTTTCCACGCCTACTCTCTCTCACATTTCCTCTCTATCGCATCCTATACTCTCTCTACCACCCCTACTCTTTCTCACTTTCTCTCTCCCCTCTCCCATTCCCCACTTTCTCTCTATCTCTTTGTCTCCCTCACAAGCCATTCCCTTCCCCCCCCCCCCCCCCCCAGCTCTCTTTTGGTCTTGGTTTTCAATTTAGCCTCGATAGTGCATGTGCACTATAGCACACACGTGCTACTAAGAATTCAATGCTTTCAATAGCATGTGTGAGCTATAGGGTGCACGCGCTATGGAAAGCTTTACATTAAACCCAAGTCTAAGGCTTGGTTTTGCCTTGGACATCCAACCCAAAGGTTTGGAATTAATAAATAAGTCTTAGATCTCTTTTCTAGCAAACATACCAAAAATGATTTATTTTCCTTGTGTGCTCCCCTTGAAGATTCCTTGTGGTTGGGTATCAATAAGATCAGGTTACATAGCATTATAGGTCTTTGTGTTAGCTATCCAACCATATAATTTATTTTTAATTTGAACTATTTCAAGCCTTTCATCTATAACTTCTTTTAAATGTATGTTCATTTTTTGTCAAAAACCACCATGTACTAATTGGGCTATAGATTTTAGCTCGTTCATTGAATTTTGCAACAACTTAGTTTTTTAGAAACTAGACTCCATTCTACACACTTTTAAAAAAAAAGTTTTGATTTTAGATTAGTTTTCAATTGTTTCTAGGGGGAGCACACAGATATTTCACATTTTTGGGATGTGTCTAGTTAAAATATTCATTTTAAAAAAAAATACACATTATAAAATTACTCGAAAAATCTAGGATAAACTACATAGTGTTAAGTAACTTTTGACTAGAACAATTAAAGAATTTCAAAAAAAATTTAAAATTTTAGGGGGGCCACACTTTGTACTGTGTTATGTTTTTTTGGAATAAACAGTACCACTTTTTGTGGCCCCCTTTTTTGAGGACCTAAAACTAAACCATTTTGAAAAAAAAAATAGTAGTTTAGAAACTAGATTCAAAGGACTACGACTTTTTTTTTTGTCATATCTTAAAATTTTGAGCGTAACTATCTTCAAATTCTTGTTGAAGTTCAAAATTTGCAAATTTTAAGAAAAAGGTGTCCACTTATACCCCCATTTTGGCACCGCAACTTGGTGCACTTACCCTTAAATTCTTATTTAAATTTTTTTATTTAAATATTTGAATTTCTATTTAAATTTAATTGATTATCATTTGTATATGATGTTAAGAAAATAATAATAATGTCTATGATTAGGAATTACTTTTGTAATTGATCTCTTTATGATAATTTGTTTATGATCAAGTCTAATTCTTACTTATAACATACCACTAGATCTCTTCATGATTTTTTTTAATAGTAAAGCCTAATTGATAGTTGCAACACACTATTAGAAAAATTGAGGCTCTAATAATCTGAATTTAATATGATAAAGAAGTTAAGAAGCTTCCAGTACAATTGCTTTTCATTGAGCAATCCTCAAATTTTGTCATTATTACATCTAATATGCTTATACAAATAGATGTATGACTTTAGCATAATTTATTGTTTTACAAAAATATAGTAAAATTCAAAGAACTATTTCATTTTTTCTCAAATATTTACACTTTAATTGAAATAGATCTCCACACCACTTAACACAACAGTATCTAAAATCTCTAATAAAATATTTCCTTATACAACATAATTATATACAAAGCACCGATGATTATGTGGAACCCTATAGTGGAGAAACAAATTAATATTAAATCATATGTTGATTTAAAGCTATACTCCATGTTTATGTTCTCCATTGAAACCTTAAACTATAAATTTGAATGACATATAGTCTACCCATGGAAGGTGAAGTAATGTCCAATCAATCATATTAATTAATGTGAAATAGTTTTTAAGGATGTCAATCAAAAGGTAGGAAAATAGAAACCTATTGCAAGCAAGTGAATTGACCTGACATGAGATCGTAGGCTATATTTACTTTCAATGGGGAAAATTTCTCCAAATTCAAATAATACTATAGGAAAATAGTATATAGTCTAAAAACCCACCTATTTTCTATTTTATAATTATGCCGAAGGCATTCCCTATATGAGATGGACAAGCTAATTTAAATGATCAACGGCTCCACATCATCTATATGTAATGGATAACCATAGAAATAATTTGTACCGTCTACTTCTTGCCTCTACTTTTTTGTCCACCCTATTCCTGCTAGCCATCATTTTCTTGGGTTCTTTAACATTTTGACAAGCTATATTTTGAAATCAACAGTTGAAAATCAATAGTAAAACATGAACAACAATTGTAAAAATATTTACCCATTAATTTCATTTGATTACATTTACGAACAGGGCTTACATGAACATAGAAACATCCACACAAGTTTACAACCATAGACCATTTATTGATTCCTTTCATAGCTTTATTTTTCTTTATCACCATCTTTTCATTCTACTTCTTATGTGTTTGGCCTACCTCTCTCTAAGTTTCATCATGAAGAAGGCTAAATGCATTTATATTCTTTTCATATTTTTCATAGAAAAGCATGCTTCTCCTTTTATTCATTGTTTGTTCCCCAACGTGTTAGGTTTTTAAGATAATTTCATTAGTTTTTTGTCAGTCCCAGTTGTACTTTGTAAGTATGCAAATAAGCATAGTGAACTTCAACCAAAATAGTATATTTACAAGCATAGATTTTGAGTAATAATAATATTGTTTTTAATCATCAATTCCTCTATATCATATTAATTAGTAATTATAAATAAAATATATATTATTATGTAATTATTAATATCTAAAATTAGAATTTTGAAAATTTCTAAACTGAAAATTTACAAGTTCTTAGATTGAAAAGGAATTACTAAAATTTTAATGATTAATATAACAAATGTATCACAAAAATTTATTTAAAAAGTTACTTTCTTATTTTTTAATATATATTTTTACTCTTAACTTATTTTCATGTTGATCATGGGCTATTTCCTATCTAATTTTTTTAGTTATCAATAACTTTAGATGAATGAAAATTGTGAACATTTCGACTGATTGTTGAATGAATGAAAACTAGGAATACATAGATGAAATAGTTAACCTCAAATTCTTATTTTCAAAATTTCATGTACACAAAAACACACATCCAAATTATTAATCCATTGTGCCTATGTTGGTTTTTTGTACACTTTTGACTCGTCTTGTAAGGTCTAAATCGATAATGCATCAACACAAAGTAGCAAATAGTAAGTCTATCATGCAAATAAATGAAATTTTAGGATGGCTCAAGGTAGGGCCTCACAATATAGATAAGACATAATGAAAAATTGAGAGAGGGAAGGATATACATATAAAGATATAGAAGGAAGTGATATATAGAGAGAGAGAGGAGGGGGGTGGGGTGTAATGTCCCTTTTCTGATTTTTCATGATATTTCCAACCTCTAATCAGATCTTTAAAATCAAACAGCTAATATCCCAAAGATCCACCAAATTCCTCAAGAAACCCCAAATCGGGTATGTTGAAAATAGTGCTAAAAGCTTCACAACTTCACAAATTATTAATGAATCTGAAAATGGAAATTTTTACAGAACTTTCAGCAGAATAACAGCCTACAAATTGACATTTCCAGATCCGTATAGCCTTTACACAACAGCTCGAAAATGTAGGACCAAAACTATGCTCATCGGGCTCCCGAAATAGCACAAAATATGCCCGGAAACACCACAAGAACACTAATAATCTATCTCAGAAGTTTAATCACATCCCAATATATATATTCAGATCTATTTTAATAGCTTAAAGTATAAAATACAGCAAAAACCAAAACTGATATGAAATACTCAACCGGAAACACCAAACTCTTACAAAAATACACCCGGAAACTCACAAATCTGCACTGTTCAGCACAAAGGCAAACTCTGTATGAGCATGCACATGGAATGGCTTCAAACTCCCGTCCTTAGCCTTCCTGGAAACCTACAAACTCCCGTTCTTGGGTCTCCCTGGAAACCTGCAAACTCCCGTTCTTGGGTCTCCTTCTCCACAGGTTTGGCAGCCTCTGAAGAATAACAAAGAATGGGCCAAAAATCAAGTTCTGGAATGACCCCAAAATGCCTCCAAAACCCCTTAAAAGAGGGCATAACTGTAACTCACGTCCAAGAGAGGTTAATGAAACATATTTTAATAATAATTTTCATTTATTAGTCCAACGGTTTCCAAAGATTAACCCCCTTTTTCTGAAACTTCACTTTCTTGGGCCTGCCTGCCTTAGCAAAGATTATTATTTTTTAATTATTTGAAAAGGGGACATGACAAGTCCTCCCCTCCCAAAAATTGCTTGTCCTCAAGCAATGGATAAACAATAAACCAATCAATCCACCTGGATCCCAAATGTAGTCATGAACTATACTACTACCAATTAACATAGGCTCCTGCAATATCCTCTGCAATATGAGCAAGATGAATCCATAATCAAACTGACAATTATAGCTCAACCAAAATCCAAAATCACCACTACCACAGTCAAAAACCCATGAGGCACAAACTCTTAGAACATCAGAACCCAAGCAAAGTGGACAAATCAAACTACCAACACAGTAAATACCATCAACGCATCCCACTGGCCTATACGGAATGCACAATCCAACTCTGCAACAATGGTGAATGCTCTCGAATGAAATTGTACCAAGTATGGAGAATCCACACACTGTACAACTCCTGTAGTCAACACAACTTTGCAAATCACTGGCCACTATCTCATAACCATAACTACCATGCACCCCTGATGGTGAAAAGCCATCACAAGATAAATAGCAAGAATTGGAACCCAAACCAAATCTTCCTGCCATCAACTCCTCAACACAAGGATCAAATGCTAACTGATGTACATACCTTGCAATATAATGTTGATAAAAAAAACCAACCTTAGTCAACAACTCACCATGAACAAGTGATACAACCCACTGTGACTGATCACCGGTTAAGTCAGGAGATGTCATAGCCAAAGGAGTAGAATCAATAACAACACCTGCTGAAGCATCACTCTGAAACTCCTACTCTAAGTCATGTATTATCAAGCTTTCAACTGTAGAACCTATTTCCATGTCATGCCCATCACAACTCTCATCTTGAGGCATCAAATTGTCCCATAACTGATGATAAGTACTAGGAACCAAAGTACATCTCTGTATCATTATCTCATCAACATGGTCATCGAAGGTAAATTGATGAGCATACCTCATAGTGTAATTCCGATAGAATGCGCCAATCTCAGTCAGTGGCTTAGACTGTAATCCAGATGAAACTAACTGCAATTGATCATTAACCAAGGGAGTAGTATTACTAGCAGGAACCATGCCAACTACCGACTCACCAACATCACACATGATCTTTGATACATCTCTAGTCTCTGTGCCTTCAGTACTAGATGCCACCACCATGTCAGGCATACAACAATCTGCTACAATACCCAACTCAACTAAACCTAACTCTAGTGGGAATGAACCTGATATTCCAATGTTAGTATCAAGAATGGATGCATCCCCATCTCCACTGTCTTTGACAATCTCGGCCATGGACATCCTCGGATCACCAAACACCACTGCTTGTGACTGTATAGAATCAGGTGAAGACTGTAGTCACTCTAACTCCATGGTCACCTTAGCCAAATGAAATTGTGACTCCTTGAAAGCCAACTGAGTACTCTCAAGAATCTCAGAAGTCACCACAAGCTGCTCAGTAAGCTCACTCACCTCATCTTCCTTGGCCAACAATGCATCATATGCTGTACTGCCCCACTTCATAAGATAATCTCTGTCAGCTACCAACTGCATATAATCCTGTCTCAGAATCTGGATAGCCTCCCATAAAGAGTGGATCTCTATCAAGGAAAGATAACTACCTTCCTGCTCATCACTAGTAGGAGAACCCCATCCATAAACTGCTAACAACTGACGAGCAGCATCAAAATGCTGGCAAGCGATAACAATGTCTCGGTCACTAAATCTTAACTGATTAGGCACATGATGGCACTGGCTTGACTGTCTCCTAAAATCCTCCTCTGATGCGCTGTCTAAAGGAGTATCCTCAAAGTCACTAGTCTCTAGAGTATTACAATCCATACCCTGTGAATTAAATCTAAAGCTCATATCAACATATGAAGTATCAAAAACATTAGCACTGCTGTCCAACTCCTCTGTACCCAAGGAAACTAAGTCTTCAAAACTGCCCACTACATCCTCCTAGATGTCATCAATGCCAATATGATCCTGGGACTCATCTGTACACACTGCCAAATATGAAATATCATCAACACATTCCAGCAAGTATGGTCGACTAGATATATGAACAAAGCCCAACACCGGTGTATAAAAACTAATACAAACATCAGATAAGCTCCTGGCACAAGAAAAGACAACACCGTGCAATCTGCTAATCAAATCCATGGTAGCACCCAAACAATCACTGCTACCAAAAAGTGTTAATGATTTATAGTCAACTGAACCCCAAATGCCAATATAAGAATCTCGAGTCCATATCTGTAAACTAGAATTAGCTGGTAACTCAAGCAAAATCCTGACTTGAGTAATATGACCAATACCAACTAACTCCACATACCTGTCATGATGAGATAATGTAGTGACAATACTATCTTCACACACCTTCAGCTGGCGGGATAAATCATGTGAAGTACTACTAGCCTCAACCTCATGTGACGAAGCATCTAACTGTGCCTGGTACTCTCTCTCAGAAAAGTCATGAATGCTCAATGTCTGCTCATATACACCAGGTATCTCACCATCATGCACAACAACACCCTCATAATCATCATCCTTGAGGTCAAATCTATCTATCACTCTTTGACTAAAATCATCAAATGTAGTTACCTGATCATGACCTTGAGTATTCATTCCATGATACCACCAATCATAGGCTGCATCTTCCAAGTGTAGACTTGCAATTTGAACAAAATCACTCTCCTTCATGGGGTTAAGTGTGAAGAAGGTCTGTAATTTTTGTAGCCATGCTCTAGCTGAAATTTTATTTGTTCCATCAAAAGTAGGTGCTATAAACTTGCTTATTTTATTTTTGAGCTCTCTTCCACTTATGTCATGCTCTCTTCTATATTCTTTCTTGGGCATCAAAGTGTTCATCATATCCACATATTCTTTAAAAGGAACTGAACTATGAAAGTCATCATCTAAGCCATTATAAGTAGCTCTTAATGTAATCAAGTTACCTGTAACCTCTTCCATAGGATTAATGGCTGGATTTGGTACTGGTGGCTCATCTGCAGGCAAGAAAATAGTTTTGGTTGATTTAGATGGTGTGGATTTCAGATTTCTTGGCTCCTCTAAAGTGCTCCCTTTCTCATTAATAGATGCAACTCCTTGTAGTTTTTCTGTCAATATTCGCAAAGCCTCTCTAGTTTCTGCCAAACTATCCACTGTTTGCTTCTGAGTGTTTTGGATGTCTTGGAAGAATTTCTTTGCCATCTCATTTGGATCAGCCATAACTTTTCCATTCCTTGGATTTTGTACTTTTACTTTCAACTGGAGGTTTGATCAAAATTTCTTTATTCTTTTCTCGCTGCAAATATCTTTTTTCTCTTTCACTTAGTTGCATGCAACCATAAATTTTGACATGCAGCTGCAACTTCTACAAACCCTCAGGCTGGCAAGATCATGGCTCTGATACCACTGTAATGTCCCTTTTCTGATTTTTCATGATATTTCCAACCTCTAATCAGATCTTTAAAATCAAACAGCTAATATCCCAAAGATCCACCAAATTCCTCAAGAAACCCCAAATCGAGTATGTTGAAAATAGTGCTAAAAGCTTCACAACTTCACAAATTATTAATGAATCTGAAAATGGAAATTTTTACAGAACTTTCAGCAGAATAACAGCCTACAAATTGACATTTCCAGATCTGTATAGCCTTTACACAACAGCTCGAAAATGTAGGACCAAAACTATGCTCATCGGGCTCCCGAAATAGCACAAAATATGCCCGGAAACACCACAAGAACACTAATAATCTATCTCAGAAGTTTAATCACGTCCCAATATATATATTCAGATCTATTTTAATAGCTTAAAGTATAAAATACAGCAACAACCAAAACTGATATGAAATACTCAACCGGAAACACCAAACTCTTACAAAAATACACCCGGAAACTCACAAATCTACACTGTTCAGCACAAAGGCAAACTCTGTATGAGCATGCACATGGAATGGCTTCAAACTCCCATCCTTAGCCTTCCTGGAAACCTGCAAACTCCCGTTCTTGGGTCTCCCTGGAAACCTACAAACTCCCGTTCTTGGGTCTCCTTCTCCACAGGTTTGGCAGCCTCTGAAGAATAACAAAGAATGGGCCAAAAATCAAGTTCTGGAATGACCCCAAAATGCCTCCAAAACCCCTTAAAAGAGGGCATAACTGTAACTCACGTCCAAGAGAGGTTAATGAAACATATTTTAATAATAATTTTCATTTATTAGTCCAACGGTTTCCAAAGATTAACCCCCTTTTTCTGAAACTTCACTTTCTTGGGCCTGCCTGCCTTAGCAAAGATTATTATTTTTTAATTATTTGAAAAGGGGACATGACATGGGGATTTTTAGAAATAGAGTAGGAGAGAGGAAGGTAGAGGGATATAAGGAGAGAAATAGAGAGATAATGAGGTAAAGGAAAAGATAAATATAGTGTGAAAGTGAGATAGAAAGGGAGATAGAAAGGAGATAATGTGATGGAGAGAGAGAGAGAGAGAGAGAGAGAGAGAGAGAGAGAGAGATGAATATATAATGAAAGAAATAGGAAAATAAAAATATAGATATAGAGAAAATTCAAGACTTGTAAATAAATATAGAACTTGAGATCTAGAGAAATAAAAAGGGAGCCATGAAGAGAGATAAATTTAGGAGAGATAGAAAAAGATATAGATGACAAGATAGATCAATAGATAAATGAGGGTACATAAAGAGAATGAGAAGGAGAGATGGATAGAGGGACAAATAAATAGAGAAAGGTGTACCTCTCTCTATAAAAAATTTTCTCTCCTATCTTCATTTTTTCCTCTATCCATCTATTCCTCTCCCTCTCCCTCTTCTTAGACCTCTGTATCTATATTTTTATGCCTCTTTATCCCTTTCCATATTTCTTCTTTCATCTTCAACTTTCTTTATTTTATTTTATATCCAATTATTTGAAACCCTATAGCTCTTCCTCTATGTATCTCTCTACATTTATCACTTGTTATATCCATTTTTATAGTTCTCTCTCTCTCTCTCTCTCTCTCTCTCTCTCTCTCTCTCTCTCTCTCTCTCTCTCTCCTTATATAACTCCATATCAATCTTTGCCTACATTTATTTTCCCTATTTGTGTGCAAGAGAGAGAATAGGGTTGATGGAGAGAGATGGATAGAGAGAAGGAGATGTTTCTATATATGGAGGGGGGAGTAAAAGATAGAGATGGAGATGAATTTAATGAAAGTAATAGGAAAATAAAAAATAAAGATATAGAGATAGATCAAGACTTGTAAATATAGAAAGAGATCTAGGGAAGTACAGAGGGAGACATGAAGAGCGATAAATTTAGAAGAACAAATAGAAAGAGACATAGATGATGAGATAGATCAATAGACAAATGAGAGTACATAAAGAGGATGAGAAGGAGATATGGTCAGAGGGACAAATAAGTATAGAAATTTTTACCTCTTTCTATCATTTTATCTCTCTCCTATCTTCATTTCTGCCTCTATCTCCATCTTTCCTCCTCTACTCTATACACATCTACCTCTCTCTATCTGTTCACCCCTCTCACTCTCCCTCTTATTAGACCTCTATATCTATATCTATTTTTCTCTTTATCTATTTCCATCTTTCTTATTTCATCTATGAAATTATTTTATTATATATGTCCAACTCTCTCAACCCCTATAGCTCCCTTGTCTATCTCTCTATATATATCACCTCCTATATTCATTTTTATAGTTCCAAAACTCTCTCTCTCTCTCTCTCTCTCTCTCTCTCTCTCTCTCTCTCTCTCTCTCCATATCTAACTCCATATCAGTATTTACCTACATTTATTTTCCCTCTGTGTGTGTGTGTGTGTGTGTGTGTGTGTGTGTGTGTGTGTGTGTGTGTGTGTGTGTGTGTGTGTGTGTGTGTGTGTGTGTGTGTGTGTGTGTGTGTGTGTGTGTGTGTGTGTGTGTGTGTGTGTGTGATAGCAAAAGGATAGGGGTGATGGAGAGAGATGGATACAGAGAGGGAGATGTGTCTAGATATGGAAGGGAAAGAGGAAGATAGAGACAAAGATGAATATATAATGAAAGCAATAGGAGAATACAAAATAGAGATATATAGATAGATCAAGACTTGTAAATATAGAAAGTGATCTAGGGAAATATGAAGGGAGACATGAAGATAGATCAATTTACAAGAAGAGATAGAAAGAGATATAGATGATGAGATAGATAAATAGTCAAATGAGAGTACATTTAAAGAGGATGAGAAGGAGAGATGGACAAAAGGACAAATAAATACAAAGGTGTACCTTGCTCTATCAAGTTTTCTCTCTTCTATCTTCATTTTTCCCTCTATCTCCATCTCTCCTCTTCTATGCTATAAATGTTTAAATCTCTTTATCCATCCATCCCTCTCCCTCTCCCTCTTCTTATACCTCTATATCTATATCTATTTGTCTCTTTATCGATTTCAATCTCACTTCTTTCATCTCTGACTTTCTTTATTTCATTATATGTCCAACTCTCTCAACCCCTATAGCTTTCCTTCTATCTATCTCTATGTATATATCACTTCCTATATCCATTTTTATAGTTGGGTGAAAGCACAAACATGTGTCACCATTTGTGAAATTTGGGAGGGTTATGATTGAAACTATTCCAGTTATATGGGTTTCAGCCAAAAATGTTCTACCTATACAGATGTGGCAAGTTTCTGCATTGACGTGGCATGGATGGTTATGACCAAAACCCTTTTGGCCAAAAGGGTTTCGTCTGTAACCCCCCTGCTTTATAATATCATCGTGAGTCACTTTTTGGCTATCATTGTTAGTGTAGCGGTTCTAAGATTTTTGGAGAGTGGTTAAGGTGTTTCGGCTATAAGAGGTTAGTGGTTTTCTTTTCCATTTTTTTAATTGTTTTAAGTGTTTTTTGATTAGTAAATGTTAATGGTAGTCAAATTAATTGTTTTTTACATGTTTTACTAGTGAATTATTTAGATTTGTTAAATTTTTAATATATTTGAATTAGTTTTTAGATTTGTTAGTAAATTATTTAAAACATAAGAAAGAATGTAGTCAAACATTGGGTAAAAATGTGGAAAAACATTAGGTAAAATGTAGTCAAACATTAGGTAAAAATGTAGAAAAACATTAGATAAAATGTAGTCAAACATAAATTATTTAGAAGTAAAATGTAGTCAAACATTAGGTAAAAACAAACAAAATTAACTTTGTTATATTCAAATTTGAAAGTAAAACCAAGCATTAATTTCTAAAAAATTATACAACACTTGTACATTTATGTGAAACTTAGAAACACTTGTACATTTATATGAAACTTAGAAAAAAAAATTAACACTATAGTTAAATCAAAATCTAATTTAGTAAAAAACTTAAGTTACATGTGTACACTTAGTAATAATTTAATCAAGAATTTTTTTTATCACATATACATGTACATGTAAGAACATTTATTTTTCACATTTGCATGAGCAAGCTAAAATACATTAGATATCGTCTCTAAGGTAATTTATTTTAAAATACATGTACATGATTGAATAGCACCATACATTTAATGTTGTGTATTTATATACGTGTGTTTCAAATTAAATTTAACTTTTAATTATTTTAATTTATACACTTGTATGTTTATCTATGTATAAATATACACATGTGTAGATCTCTAGATATTTATTAGATTTTGTCTCTTGTAGCTTCACATGAGCATATCCTCATACATTATATGCATATATACATTATGGCATCTGGTTCTGGGGATCATGCTCCTGCATCCTCAGGGGATGCTAGTGTTCATTTAGGGGGTCAGAGTGCTAAGTCTGGCATAGCACAGAGATCCACATCCTCCACTAAGGATAGAGAGCAATTATATAGAGATGCACTTGCTAGATTATCTCATGCTATAGAGGTTCTAGACTCCTCAGTTTCCTGTTCTACCACCCTCCATAGTAGGGAGAAGATTATAGCGATGCGAGAGGAGTTGTTTCATATGATTCAGGCCATTGAATCATACAACCCTTTTGATGATATCAATATTGAGACATTTTATTCTTCTCTATCTCACAGTGTCATTGGCACTGTGAAGTATAGACAACTTGACACTAAAGTCTCCACTGATATGGTGAAGAACATGTTTCCATTTTATACAGATAGTGCTAGAGTTAGAGGCTACTCTAAGACAAAGTGTACTGATGAGCTTGTCGCACTATTTATATATCCTCATTGGTTGGCTACTCATCATAGATGGCCACAGAAGGATGAGTTCCCACTATATTTTTGCAAACAATTATTTGTAGAATTTTATTTACAACACAATGTTGATTACACAGTTTATCTAGGTCATGTTGGGTAGGGTTCGGGTAGCCTTTCAGAGAGATTCAGACCCATGGACACTCCTGTGCCCATTAATAAATAGGCAATGGTGGGTCTAAAACCTTTAGTTATGTCGAGAGGTCTAGAGATAGTTGTTGCAAGCCAGAGTGTTCCTGATGACACAATCAGGACACAGATTTATTCAAGCATTGCCACCATCGCTACACAATTGTAGGAGATTTCTTCTAATCGATGTGGTATATATATGTTACAGTCTTGAGGTATCACTCCCATAGTTGCATCATCTAGCACAATTTTTGATGATGCATATGGGGTAGTAGACTAACCTTCTCCACTAGAGGTTTCTCCAATCTCAAATGTGGATGCATTGCATCATTTGGGATCCTATTTAGTATCTGATCTTTTGGATTCATATGGAACATTATCTATATTCATAGGGATTCCACTTCATGACATCAACACTTAGATTAGTC
This sequence comes from Cupressus sempervirens, assembly GCA_028749045.1. NCBI lineage: Eukaryota > Viridiplantae > Streptophyta > Pinopsida > Cupressales > Cupressaceae > Cupressus > Cupressus sempervirens. The sequence continues at coordinate 93,341,431 of CM053789.1, read as the reverse complement.
ATATTCTATCACATGCAATAGGATCATAGGGTTCACAAAGGTAGGAGGACATTCCTACACCTTCTACTACACCTGCTTCTACACAGGCCCCTACAACACTAGCCTCAACTACCCAGGACCTTGTAGCACCATCCCCAGCTACTTAGGACCCTACAACACACCCCCCCTATTCAAGATTCCATTGCTAGATAGCATCAGCTATTTAACTATATGCTTCCAGATGACAATATTGACTTGGATGCTAATAATGTTTTATCATTGCATGATTTTGATATCAGTCAGATCGATAGAGCATTACATGATGCTATGGTAAATATGTCTATATGTTTAAATTTATTTTAACTATGGTAAAATTTACACTTAAACATATAGGAAGACACATATATATTCCCGATACTATCTAACTTGTGTGTACATATGTGTGTGTGTGTGTGTGCGCGCACGCGCGTGCGCACGTGTGTGTGCTTGTGTATGTGTGTTATAGGGTCTGAGTGATAGTATGTTATGTTTTGGTCATCTTCAGACATCGACAGATCCTACATGTTGTGAGTCTTAGGTATGTTATAATTTAAATATATATTTGATTTATATGTATGATATATTTTTCTATACATAATTTGACACTATCATTTGACACAAGGTTCAAACGCAACTGATAGACCCTTTTGGAGACATGGATTAGGAGGGGGATGTAGTTAATTAGATGGCCTTTTATTTTATATGTTATTTTGGAGACATTTGATATATTATTTTGGATGTACATGTTTATATGGACAATTTGATGTTTTATATGTTATTTGGATACATGTTTATATGGAGATTTTGTTTTTATATATATGTTATTTGGATACATGCTTGATATGATATTTTGAGACATTTGATACATGATATTTTTATACATTTGATATGGGTACATTATTCTCCAAATATATTTTATTATATATATGTACATGTCTCATATGTTATTTCATAGATGTATATGTACATATGTTCATGTTGAATGGCCATGCATGTTTTCAATATTCATATTTTTATTAATGTTTATGTACATGTTATTGATCTTTTAATGTTAAATGTAGACATGTATGTTTTCAATATTCATGCCTATGTATGTGTTATTCATCTTAATGCCTTAATCTAAGTATAATTAACTATATTTAATGACATTTCTTAAGGGGAGATCCTAAATTATACATAAGAATATAGATTAAAATTTATTTTTTATTTCATAGATGTATGTATATATGTTCATGTTAAAAGTTGACATGTATGTTTTCAATATTCACATTTTTATGTATATGTTATTGATCTTAGTGTCTTTATCTAGGTGTAATTAACTACATTTAATGACATGTCTTAAGAAGAGATCCTAAATTATACATAATAATGTAGATTAATGTTTATTTATTTCATAGATGTATGTAAATATGTTCATGTTCAATTTAGACATGTATGTTTTCAATATTCATGTATATATTATTCATCTTAATGCCTTAATCTAAGTATAATTATCTATATTTAATGACATGTCTTAAGGGGAGATCCTAAATATTATATATATATATATATATATATATATATATATATATATATATATATATATATATATATATATTAATGCACAGGTAAGAATATAACATATACATGTACATAAGAACATATAAAGAGTGTGACCTATAGAATACATGTTACAACATTTAATTAATAAAATTTAATACATATAAGAACATAAAGATTATATACAAACATAAAGAATGTAACATATAAGAACATAAAGATTATATGCATAAATACATAAGGGCATTAACAATCATAAGAAAACATAAACAATGTATATAAATACATACAAATACTAAAGGGGTTCTCTTAAGGAGAGGTCCTAAAAGGTGGTACTAAGGGGATGTCCTAATAGGTGGTCTTAAGGGGAGGTCCTAAGAGGTTGTCTTAAGGGGAGGTCCTAAGAGGTTGTCTTAAATGAGATATCCATGTCTAATTTGAATAAAAATAATAAAACATGTCTAATTTTGCATATCCAAGATAAATGATCCAATGTATACAAATTTATAAAACAAATATCATGTCAAAATTAAATGTGAAAGTATAAGAGCTATATAGACATAGATGAACTAGAGCTCCACAAACATTGTATTGTTAGGATCCTCTCTAGTTTTTATTATCTATAGAAGTTTTTCATGTTCTTCAATAGATAGTTTCCACTTTTGATTTCCATGATGTCCTCTTCTTTGTATTGCTTCAATTGTAACTTTGTTGCTATAACATGGTTACTATAATGTAAAAAATTTCCTTCAGACTTCTATTCAATAAATTCATTACCACTATTAGTTACCCTTGTTTGTTGATAATATGTTCCTTCAATAACAACTGATCCAATTGGCTATGATTGTTCATCAACATCTATAGTTTCTTCTAGCAACTTGTGTTTTTCTTTTGTGCATCTTAAAGGATAACAGTCCACATTTTTTGCATTATCTGCTAAGGCTTGAACTGCAAAAATATCTTGTGCATGTATATAAAAATAGATAAATATAAATTAATTTTATTAAAATTAATATACATGTAATTTATATATATGTATATGCACACAGGCCTGCCATAACTAAATCAGAAATGCACTCATAATCAGTTGAATATATAGGATCATGAATGTCAATGTCAATATCAACATCTTCAAAAGGAAGCTTTCTAACTATCTCCTTCAAATTCCAATGTGAAACATATCCATTCACAATATTTTCACATACTCTCACTAGATTTTCCTTAATGCAGTCATCACAAAAACATGTTTTCTCTCTTACTTTAATTACTAGAGATTTATGGTTTCCTGTAGTCATCACTTCATGTAAACTTCTAATACCAAGAATCATTTAACAACTATAAGGATTAGATTGATCTATATCTATTAAAAGTACAAAAAGTAATTGTCATATTTCAAAATAAATATTTAATTAAAAACTCAAGAATTTGAAAAGTACATTAAAAATAAATATAAAGTTCACCTTTCACTTCCCAAAAGTAATGCTTATTATATTCAGTATCTCAAATAGCAAAATGAACTTTGCACCATTCAACAATTTGATTTGCAGTCTCTATTCTATTCCCTGTATATACATACAACATGCATATATATAATTGAAAATATATGCTACTAGTATTAAACATTCACATTAAATACATATTTACCTACAAGTTCATGTTGTCAAAGTGCACACTTTATACATGCTCCTGCTCCATCATGCCCCCCTTTTCCATGTCCACTTTCAAAGAAATTCCATAAAAATTGAACATTGGTTCTAGCATGTTGCATTTCTAACCAATTAAATGCTTTTGTAGATTTGAATTGTCCTGTGAACATAAAATAATAAGTAGAATACATGTATCAAATCAAACTAGGTATGTACAAATAAATATTAGTTAAACTAAAGTTAAATAAATGTGTAAGTTCATGTATACTAACCTGCACATCCATTAGACCAAATCCAATGCTCTGAAACATTTATTCTACAATTTCTAAGTTCTTCAGAGAATGTTGCAAAAAAATGAGCCACATAATTCCTATCATGAACTCTATCATCACTAATATAGAAATGAACCTCTTTGATGATGATGCATTCATTTTATCCAACCTTTCTATCTCATCCACCTCAAATTGTGCATGTCTATAGGTCACTTGCACAAATATTGCAACTTGTTCAAAATGAAAATATTTCCCTTGAAGCTCTGTTTGAGGTGCAAATGTATAATTCTCAAAAAAATCTACAACTAAAAGTATACAACCAAGTGGAAAATAATTTTTGGAATCATAAAACCATTTAGCTTGCCATCGTGCACCATGACAATGTTGGATATGTGGATATATCATGTTGGTGTTTTAAAACTACTAAGCAACAAAATGCTTAATACCAAGATGACAATACTCACACAATCTAAAGACTAGCCAATTCTTATTACCAATTGTATGTGCAAAACCATTTGGGCCCAACTTCAACAAAACCATGAATGGGTTTCTACTCTTCTAGCTTTACAAAACCAGGGTGGGTATACCCAGGAATGATACAAGACTGGGAAAGCTGTATGAGAATTATTTTTGTTTCATTCTAATTCTCATCTCAAATCCTCAAATACATACATAATCCTTGATAACTTGATAAACACATCCCATATAGCAGATATGGCCAAAAATTCTTCTATAGATCTATAGGTGTTCTTGGCAATAGTGGCTAACTGAAGTTAAAACATTCCATGCAAACAAGTACTAGCCAACTTTTAGAATCTACAAGAAATCAAAGTAAAATTGATTTAATTTTGCATTTTTGACAACCATTTGTGACATATTTCTCTTTCAGCTAGATCAAATTTGATCAGTGCCTAATCCATTGAGGTTAAGAGTCTACAAAAAATTCTTAGATCTAATTTGTTTCCTTACAACAAATTTTATTAGTAGTTCTTATCAGAATTCATCATTCAAAATCCTTTCCACTACTACAGCAATCTTATCACATTCATCAAAGCTTTTACTTAACCCATTGAATTAACAGTAGTGATAAACAGATATACAACCTAACTGAATTACATTCAATTACACAAGCCTTTACTCATACAATGTCAAGATAACCAAGTAATAAAAAGGAGACAAAGTTCAAAAATAAATGATATGGGGATAGTTCATAATTTTTATTCATTTTCCTTGAAAATTGTATACAATTTACAGTAAACTCGGAATGACCTTCAGAAAGAAACACAGATCATTCTATCTTCATGTATTCTCGAGATCTGATAGAGAAAATACACCACCAATTTGCTCAAAAGAAATGGACCAAAAATAGACTAAGTATTACTTATAAAATTAGAATTCAGACCCTTTCTCTAGCCCTGGAATCTCACTTATGTAGTGTGAGATGCAACAAGCTTCAGGCTAAGAGAACATGATAGGTGTCCTTTACAAGAAGAAGATGCATACATATGTCCAAAAAGAAAAAGATTAACAAGAAATTATGCGAGCCAAATATTCTCTTGCAGACTTCTGTCTATCATGTCCCTTTGCTGATTTAGCTCCAACTATGATTCTATCATATATGTAACTGCTAAGCTTGTCCCTAACAAAATCTATTCTAGTGATTGCAAACTGACTTGAACCTATGGGTTTTACCATTATTACGATACTGGGAGAAACACCCTTACTTGCCACTCTTCACTGATTAACACAACTCCTTAAGAAAATGGGATTAACCCTTAATAAACAACCCTCGAGCATGGAAACAATGTGGCTGTCAAATATAATAAAATGAGTCATTTCTGCTTGGCCAACCACGTCTGCATCCAAAACCAACTTTCAACCAAAATTTGTCACCTACTGATACAAAAATATGTGCACTACCAAAAATTCAAAGGGACTATTTACATGCAGCCCATGGGTATAAAGTCTTCTTCACCTTCTCTAAAAACTCTGCACAGGGTCCTACATACTCTCGCTGCCATGGAATTGAAGTGTGCCATCTTGAAATTTGACTTAGAGAAAGGTGTTACTACTGATAGGATTTTTATTTTATCAAGTATATTCCTTGCTCCCCTCATTACCTTAGTAGCTTGATCACAACCCATAAAAACAACTAGGATTACTAGTCTTCCTCGATCAAAATTCCACATACTGACATACGAGGCAAACAACTTCCTCTCTGCAAACCACCTTTTAAACAAACTAAAACTAATTCGAGATGAACAAACACTAGGGATCCAATTACTTTTGTCATGTAATCTCTCTGCTATCCATAGTGTAAGAGTTAGTGAATTCTTTGGAGCCATTTCTGTTACACCATGGAAGACTGCAACACTTTAGAGACTACAGTAAAATATGCACTTGGAAATCTCTATTTTGTAGTTCTTTTATGCTATTTGGAACTCATGCCAAAATCTACACAATCCTCTTAGTAAATGCTCCTATTCAGAAAAGACTTCAAATCTTTATTCACATAAGGTGCAACTAAGAAAATCTTATAATTTACACTCTATTTTTTCCTTTCACATTCAAAGCTTTTCATATCTCATTAATATGCAAAGTGCCACTACCTTCAGTATTTAAACCTACATCATTGATTTTTGAAATCATACGATTAAGAAATGAAAACTAGGCTGACTCAATGTTCCTTTTAGCACACTGGTAGTCAAACCAATAAAATGCCTCCATCTGTATCTTTCCTTCAAAGCTAGCGTTTTAAACTAGGCCCACAGATGACCACGGACACATGTCATCAACTCGCTAACTCTCTATACTTATCTTTTGAGCACCTTTCCATAGCGAGCGAGCGATAACCACTGATCTTGCTTTGATCATATGGTAGATATTTGAAATGACTTTTAAGAAAACAATGGTGGGTCCCTCGCTCATTAACCCACTATACTTATTCATCGCGCATCTCTTCATAGCAAGTTAACGAGCACCGTCGATCAATACTTGATCTTGTGGACAGCAATTTATTGCATAGTGGTGGGCCATCACTCACTAACTCGCTATGCCTAACTTTCAAGCATTTTTCCATAGCGAATTAACAATGACCTTTGATCCTAGTTTTATCTAACGATTAGAATTCTTCATGTGCTTTGTACAGGGGTGTGGGTCCATATATTGATGTTGCTGAGGTGGCTGAACATGCTGGCACACTCATGTACTCCTTTTTATCTATTAATGACATCACATGTTGTTGGCCTCGCCGTGTTTGTATCTTCCAAGCAGGTCGCTACATCGCTACCAAAAAAACACTAAATATCTGGCTAGTGACCTCTCGGTAAACAGACACTGAGAAATAAAGCTCCACTTGCACAGAAATAAATGCAAAGTCTGCACAAGATTTTCTTTAGGATCCTCAAAATTACTTCTAGTTATAAAAGAACGTCGTGTTTTGCAATGATCGGACCCTCACTATGTCACTACCAAAAAAAATGGCATTATTTCGGCTAGCGATATAGCACCCTTTGATGGATTATCAATTCTGGTAACAGAAAACAAAATACACATTGACTGAAAACCCTACCAATTAATGTTGGTGTCAGAGATGGTGGCCGTGCTCATTTATAATACTGCTTGGGAACTTTCGCAATCATATCAACTTATTGAAAAAAAATACCTTTCTGTAAAATCTGGGCATTCGCTATGTCGCCACCGGCAAGTTGCGTGGATTTTTTCAATAGTGGCTTAGCGAATTGCTGAAAAACTTGGACACTGGTGACACCATTCACAGTTTTCTTCACGTGTGTTTAATCTTAAAACTGACAAGCCTGGGACACAAAACGTGCCAAACTTTACCTCATGTTAACACAATTCTCGGTGCCAGATTTCTCTTTTCAGTATCACAAACACGTGTCATCAATCTCACTAACTCGCTATACGTAACAATCGAGCATTTTTCCATGGCAAGTTAACAATGACCATAGATTCAAAAGGATCCAATGGTGGGGTAAAACTTCCTTCACAAGGATTGAACAACAAACTCAACATGGGCGGGAAAAGAATTTATCCTCCTATTTTTAAAATTTTTGCGCTAGGGAAAATTTAAATGGAATAGGATACAGGGTTTTAACAAAAAAATTTCAAAGGCTAACAAAATATGACTTAGCTAGAAATCCTATTCACCATTAATGGATCTCTATTTGAAAATTTTTAACCTGTACAACGGAAATTTATTATGAAAATATTCAAACCAACATATCAATGGACGAAACTTGGTCATAAACTCATCATAACACAATTCACTCTCCTTCAATACAATTTTTTTGGATTCATCTCCTCTCTTATTTTGGTATGTCTCATATTCATATCTGATCCATGAAACTGGTGTCGATTCATTAATATTCTCAATTGGCACTAAAAATTTGTGTAAATCTCCACAATCTTCACACTAATTTTTGATGCATTGCACTTTGAACTTACATGAATCTTCTAATTTATCACATAATACGGACTTCACAAATTGTGTTGTACTGCTAGGGATGACCAAATTAGGATCAAGTATTGCCATAACTTTTTTATATGATTGCAAGTGTAGACCAAATTCAACATGATTTCAACAACAAGTTTCACACATCTTATTTATGTGTACAAAGGAAGGATGCAAACTCTCAAACATTCTCTGGCATATTTTAACATTTGAAATTTATAGCTTGAATGTTTGAAATAATTCACTTTGAGTTATATCTATGAAATGTTTTGGATATTCAATTTTGGCCCCTGCCTCTTGATCTTTAATTTGTATAGTATCATGTCTATTGGAAGAAACACGAGAACATGTGGTCCAAAATTCAATAACTTGTCTTTTTACATCTTCAGAAATTATGTCTTTTCGAGGAACTCTACAAATATTCACCTAGTTATTCTCAATGTTATCATCTAGCATATTTCTCCTCTTGATATATCTCTGAATAGTTCTTCTAGATATATGTAGTACATCAAAATTTGCATGTACTTGCTTTCTATGTGTCAATTTTCTACTAGATATAGTAGTCATCAATGTTCTATGTGCATTACTCAAATCACCTCCTCGAGTTGTGTTGTCAATTTTGTTATAAGCATTTTGTAAGTTTTCAACTATTGTTTTATTAATATTATGCACATGGTTTTTCCTATTATCAACACCCAACAACTCCAAAATAGGTCTCATATCTTTTCTCCTCAATAGATTGACAAATAATTGTGCCTGTCCAAATATACTTTTATCTTTGAAATATTCATCCCACATGTTTTGATAATGCTTTCTAATAGTATTGTCATTTATCATATCTTTAGATGGAATTTGGTTTAAAAGTGGTTCCTCATCCAAATCCATCAAATTTGGTATGCCTTCTAATTTGTTTCTATCATTAGAACTGCCAATTTCTTCCTCTTCATTGATTTTCATTCTCTTCATGAATCTCATCCTCTTCAAGAATTTTAGTAAGTTGGTTTTGGTTACATTTTGTGTGACCTTTCATTTTGTCATCTCTTATTCTATCATATTTCCTTGATCTTTTCCTTTTACTACCCATTGAATACTTTAATCTATAGAAACAAAAAAATTAATTTAGATTTCACTAAATACTAGCTAATGCTTCAATATATAATACATAAAAAGAAGTAGATGGGAAAAAAAATCTTTAAAATATTCGATCCTTTGCAGTTCTAATTAAATCTACAAAATAGTTGCTAAAAATTGCTTCAAAAATTGTTGTCTTCCGAAAATGCTCTTTAATTTTTTGTTTTTTTCTATATTTATTAAAAGAAAGAAAAAAAAATTATTTTATATGAAATAGCCAAATTAACCACTGGCAATTTGATAGGTCGATGGGGGTTACAGCCGAAACTCCTTCGGCTGAAAGGGTTATGACCAAAACACTTTCAGCCATAACTATCTATGTGGCATCCTAAGTGGCAGCCACACAAGCAAAAATAGAAACTTCTATAAGCATCTCATTTTGAAGGCCAATTTGACCTACTAAAATGAAATATTTTCTTAAACCAAAAATATACTTCTATAGGTCTTTGAGTCAAGATTATGATCATATAATTTTTTTATTATTTTGATTATGGATAGTATGTTATAATTTGAAAATATTGCAAGTATGAATTTTAAGATTCGAGAAGATGTCTATTCAAAAATAGGAAAAAAATTTGGTAAATCATGTTCAAAAATTATTATTTTTTAATGCTGCACTAGAGGAGAGAGTCTTCTTGAAGAATATAATTTTATATTTTAAAAAATGTAGATTTGATAGAAGAAGTTTGACAGGAGAAAAAACACTGTCAATTTTTGATAACTTTGACTTTGACCAATTATAACTTGAAAAATATTAGCCAAATTTCATTTTTTCTTCTTTGGTGCACTAGGTATACATGTCAACTCTAACATATTCCATAATTAGACCAAAATATGATCATTTTTATATATTTGTTTGATGGGGAAAAAACTCTATATTTTTAGCATTTTTAAAAAATTAAAAAATAGACTTTGAAAATTCAAAAATAAATAAAATTTTCCTTGAATTTAAAATAAAATAAAATTATAAACATAAACTTCATCCAATTTTGCACATTTCATTAGTTTACATCATCTTCAAATTTTAAACACAAATGCCACTTTTATGTCGTTAAAGTTGAAGAGTTTAAATTCTAATATCACTTTCCTTTATAAAAGGTGACATGAATTTGTGCTTTTACCCAGTTCTAGCTCTCATTATCTCTTCCTCACCACTCTCTCTTTTTATGGGAAATGATGTCAACAAAATTCCGTACGTGGATTCCTCCTCCATGCCCAAGTTTCGCAGAATGATTCATGGAAACCAAGTCATATGAATCCCAATTTTGAAAGGCTGCTAAATGTCTATATCGATAGTTCACTTGCCTCCAACCAAAAAAAGATATTGATGGCTTGAGCCATGCTAAGTGTGAGTGAATAGAGATATCTCTTCTTCACTTTGACTCCCTAGACTCAACTTCTCTTCGCTCCCCATCCATGTTGTGTGTGCTCCCTGAGGGACAACAAGCAACATGTCTCCTTTCTTATATTCCACAAACCACCTCATCTTTGAGAAGGGTAGTGAATTCAAACCCATGATTGTTATTCCTACAGAGCTAATGGCTTTGAAGCATACTCAAAGATTCCATTCACCAACAACCCTATCTGAGCTACAACATTTATCACTAACATTATAATGTCGATTATTGCAAAACAAAAAACTACATAGTAGACTTTCAAGAGAGGAAGAAATTGGTGTGTCAGATTGCTCACCTTTTTTAATGGGGCCTATTGACCTGAACAAATAGAGGAATAGAAGAAAATGAATATAGATAAGGGGAGATTGAATATTGAATTGGAGAATAATCTGATTAGATTTTTTGATTGTTGGGTCCTTTTGAGCTCAGAGCGACCTTTTTAATACCAGCATTGGAATGAGTCCAGAACTACCGATTGTGTCTCAACATTGAAGTGACATGTGATTAGAGAGATCCCAATCATCCACTATTGATGATTTACTTTTTGACCAATGAACTTGATTTCAATCTTTACTGTGACTCATGCATTAAGAATCCTTGACCATGGTGATTAGAAAAGCTCAACTAAAGTTGTTGGAATTTATTTCCACTAATGATGTTTTAGGAAGACCAATAAGCTAGAGATTTACATGTTGGAGAGGTTACCCTTGTTGAGAGAGGCAACCGAGCCAAAGTTGAAAATATTTGGTGTGGTAGTTTATACAAGGGCCATTTCAAGCTGCAATTTTCACCTACCTACATTTTTGGAAGATGTTTCAAATATTAAAAATATATTATTATGTAATGGATTTCATTTTAAAGGTTGATTTAAAAATAAATATTTTATAATAATTATGATATAGATTTAGGATAAATATTTTAATTTTTATAATAAAATTATTTAAACAATATTACAGAATAGATAATATGTACTATCATAATATTTATATTAAAATATTAGAATGAAGCAAAATATTATATTATTAATGTGTTTCCTTGAAATATATGTAAATGTAATTATATTTAATATTCATAAATAATAAAATGTAATTGATCATTACTTTTTTCCAATAATTATGCCTTGCCAAATTTTCATTGAATTAAAAAAGAAAGCTCAACAAAGTATCTACAATTAGTTTATGTTAATTTAAAAATAATAACAATATTCTTGTTTTTAAATTGAGAAAGCAACAAAATCATAGTATAATTGTTATATGTCACTTGATGTTTTGTCACTCATTAAAAATATTAAGCTACACACCATAATCATCATCGTCATCTCATTGTGTTACCTACTAATTATTGTTATTTCTCTTTTAAACATATAAATAGTAATCTAGAGATATATTTTTAAAACATTCATCCATCAAATTTTTTCATCAATTTTAGTTTTTAGATAAGTTACTTTTTTGATAATAACTATTCCTTGTTTATTTTTCTTTCCTAATGTGACTTTTCACTTGGAACCTTAGGGGTTCTAATAAATAAAAAAATTATTTGACACTGAAAAGATATAAGACTAAATATTTTTAAAAAATACTTCTCATAGTTGGTCATCCTTGTGTTAGAGAAGATATTTTATCTAATTTATTACAAAAAGTCTTTATTGTGTTAGAAAAGATGATTTTCTATAATACATTAAAAAAAGTGTATCAGTAAGTTATCATTTTAAATATATTCAAATTATATATTCTATAGAATAGAACACTTTTTCAAATTATTTCAATGTTCTTAAATTTGAGATTCAATTGCCTATAAATATTTGTTAGCTTTGTTTGGATCTCAAAGTAGGTATCCCAACAATCTATGAGACTAAAAACTTAAAACCATCTTTGCAAGTCACCAAACTCCAAATCTGGTTGTTTCCTTCATTTTTTGACTATGTAGTTCAAAGATACTTCTTCTTAGGACAAGGATCTTGAAATATATATAAACAAAAGGATAAAACATCCAATTTTTTGAATTTTTGTAGTTATCTCCGTAGGCACGTACATATGTACACAAAATCTAGATAGATCATGTTGTTACCTCAATTTCTTTGTTAAACTATTTGACAAAATGCCTAGACAAAGATGTCACTTAATGAGATGCTAAATTTGTAGGATGTTGAAAAAATGGATGTATTGGAAAGGCTTTAGAAGCTTTCAACAAAATACTTATGACATAAGGTATTGAGTGTAGGTTTTCTATGGTTTAGATTGTATGTTTTTGTTTTTGTTTTGTAGGTTTTCTATGGTTTAGATTATATATTTTTGTTTTTGTTTCCTTAGTATGTGGAAGAAAATGATGCTCTTGTATTAATTATATTCTATGGAAACATATTTCTTACAATAGTTGTTTTGATTTATTTTGTAAATAATTTTGAGCAAATCCCAATTCAAAATATCAATGGCATACCTATTGCACACTAAGGTATGATTGATAGTTCTAAAAAGGATGATAATGGGAAGAAAGCTTGGAAAAGTGTAGATAAAAGAAAAATGAAATAACCATCCTATATTTTAATCTCTTGACTGAATTTAATGTATAATGTCAAAAAATGATAGGTTTCACTTTGATCTTGATCATGAGTAGTCCCTAAGAAAATTCCACAAAGACGTTCAAAGGAATCGATTGGATACTTTCAAATTTTATGTTTCATATGCGTACAGATCGATTACAAAAATGCAAAATTATTTCTCAGAACAAGTCAATGGCATCTTATTTTTAATTTGAACTACTCTAATATTCCAAACTTTTATGTCAACTAAATTTTCTATTGTACATGTATTTGAGCCGAATTTTCCTTAATCCAAGGAAGTTAAAAAAAGCTAATCATATGTCATTGAGTTCGTCACGATAAATTGATTGATTCACTAGACAATTCGCTTGCCTTCTGTGTACATGGGCTCCATGCATGAATATTATGAGATATTTGACGAAATCGAAGTCCAATCGATCCTTCTATGAAGCACACAAAAACTACCAATTCCCCGCTTCATCTGTCTTTCACATTAGTCTAGTTTATTCTATGTTGATGGGAAAAGGAGATGGATTATTTGAATGTTACATTTATAAATGAAAATTATATTTATATTTCATATTAAATTTCCATTTTGATTTGGTCATTACATCTTCTTTGTATGATTTCTTTTGAATGCATTGTAGTAGAAAATCATGATATCATTATATATAGGTTAATCTAGTGTACAATGTGAGATAGAATAAACATGGAACGAGAAAACAACCTAGTCCTATATTGATTTGATAAAATCTAGAGAACTTGTTTGTAGGTGCTTTAATAAACTTTGTGAAGATAATTGCATGTACTTTGATCTATTGGAAAGAGGAAATGTAGGTGGTTGGTACTTGGGTGAAGGATAACCTTTTGACCTCAAGTTAATAAGGGAGGGTCTAGAGTTAGGAGAACAACTATAAGGATTGGACTTATTCCTTCTCAATTCTTTACGGCTCGTTTGGCTATGGGAATAGGAATAGGGGATTAGGAATAGCTATTTTGGAATAGAAAATAGGGGTACATATTCCTATTCTCCATTTGGTTCAACCAAAATTTGATGGGAAATTTGCAGACCCAAAAATTTATGTTTTCTAAAATAAATAAAACTGGAATAGGAATACGTATTCTAATTCCACCTATTTTGGTGGAATTGCAAAACCTCATTTTTGGGCTAAAATTGGAATACGTATTCCAATTTTATTTCATATTCCAATTCTGATTTGGTGCATTCAAACAAAGAATTCAAAATTTTAAGAATTTACATATGCCTATTCCGCTTGTACTCTCCTTGCCAAATAGGCCCTTAACCTTTAGTAGGTTTTAGATGAGGCAAAAAAGGCTAATAATTGTTATGAAAGAAGCAATAAATCTAATTAATTATATTTAATAAATAATGTGCTTGAATAGAAAGATGAATGAAATAATTTGGATATAATTACCTTATAGTTGATATTACTAGTGTTAAGTTTCATGTGAAGGCCATATTGTGTTTGTTTTGTGTAATTTTTATGCGTTTGAGACATTTAATCCCAAACTTATAGAAATTTTGTAGGTACTCCACAATCATTCAATGTTTACATGTTTGAGATATTTAACCTCAAACTTATAAGTAACTCATACTTTTTAGAGCTCTATTTTTGAGTGGTTTGAAAAAGGAGAGGGACTAAAATTTGTCCCACTAGCCTAAGCTTTTTCCTACCACTTGTTAATCATGTGAGAATTTTTAATTCGTTTAACTAGTTTTTTTTCTTCTATATTTTAACTTTTTTAGTTAATTGAATAGAAAATGTTAAATTAAAAAATCATATGATCACATGCTTTCATAAATTGTGAAGCTTAATATTTAAGTGTGAACTCCCTCGGAAATTCATGTGACCTCCTAGTTTAAAACAATCTTATTAACTCTTATCAACACCCACTAGAATTTTTCAAAAAATCTGCCTTAATGAGACCTCACCCTAAGCCATGCACTTTATTTTGAATATGCCACTATACTCCTAGCAAAATAATTATGAACATCCTTTGAATTTTCGTTCAACTTCTTTTAATTGGTGTGATCCATCTTTTTGTAGTAAATTTACCCAAAACTCTAACAAAAAGGTCAAATATAAAAAAAACAAACTTAAATCGAAGAAAAAAATTAATACAAAAATATAAAAACAAACATATTAATATTCTTTTAGAGTTTTTAAAGGACAAATTAATTGTAATTGGTCATTTAATGAAAAACATTTTTGTCCACTCTGTACAAGGACAAGGATTAACAATTGAGATCTCATACATTGATAAGTAGGATATATTTTCCACAAGTCAAATGTTGATATTACTATCAAATTTAACTCTTAATTATTTATAGTAAAACTCATTTACCTATGTTTCATGAGTACCAATTCGCATAAGCCCATTTCTCATGACAATGAATGTAACACTTAGCACTCATTGCATATAAGTGATACTCAATAAAAATGAAGTACAAAAGTCATCAATTCTAATACTACTCCAGCTCTTATACACTCTCCAAAAAAATATTTAGGTAATACGTAAATAGACTCAATATTTCAAAATTTTGTCCATTTGTAGGGGAGACTATTTGATTCAAAAATTAAAATCTTGGACATTGACTTGTTAAACAAAATCTAATATTTGTTGCATTTTCTTGTTTTGGTGCTTGATTTTCCAAATGTTGTCCTTGGTAGTTTTGTGGAAGGAAAGTGTCTAAGTCCTTGGTAGTTTCTAGGAAGGAATCTATTCACCTCCAACATCTGGAAATAGTTTTTCTATAATCCCTCTCAAGATTTATGGTTTCTAAAATCTACTTATCACTCCTCCACACTCCATATTATTTAATTGGGTTAAGAAGTCACTGATGGGTTCCTTGTCTTCTTCCTCATCTCACCCTTGAAATGAGAAACACAATGCTTTTCCTAGAGTTGAGCCTCATGACAAAAGGAAAAAAGTAGATGAGCCTTTGGTATTGTTTGATGTGATATTGTTATCAAGATTTAACTATGTGATTTTGAGTCAAATTCATTGACTCATAACAATATCCCAATAACAATATTAGGGATAGTAAAATCACATAGTTAAATCCTGATAACAATATCACATTTTGACTTGCTGTAGAAATTATCTCCTACTTATCAATTGTTTGATGCGTTCATCAACCATAGAGGCCCCGATGTCAAACAAACTCTAGCCCTTCAACTTTACAATTATGTTTCTGAGTTGGGAATACATGTGTTTCTTGATTTGGAAAAGAAAGTACTTGGCGATTCATTTCCTTCAACTATTGAGAATATCATCCATTCTATTAAGGTATACATTGATATCTTCTCTAAAGGATATGCAGAGTCCCCATGGTGCTTGTCTAAGCTGGTTCTCATATGCAAAGTAGTGCTAAGATCATTCTAGTGTTTTACGAAATGAAGCCTTCAAATCTTCACTTCATAGAAAAGGGACAATATGAAAAAACATTCTCTGAATATGAGAAGAAGAATAGGTATATCAATAATTTATTTGATATTTATCACCAATATATATAAAATAAAATATTATGATATGGAGCCTAAGAAGACTTGGAGGTTTACTCATCGTGGTTCCCCCTAGACTATTTCTATGAGGGTTTTGGGGTAACGCCCCCAAGATGGGGTAAAGGGGTAGCACCCCTTGTAGGGTCCTTGGGTAGCTATTATTTTTCTATTGGATGACTTATTCTATCCCTAATTTTGTAAGCGACAAAATCTTGTATAAAATAGCTAAGGGTTAGAGATTTCATAATGTATAATGAGATTGCATAGCTTCTTGTGGCAGTATTGATCTATAAGGAATTGCGGATTGTAATCAATGGATAATAACAATATTGGACTTGTTGTTGGTGGAAGTAGCCTAGGGATTGGGTGAACCACATTAAATATTTTTGTCTTGTGTTCTCATCTGTGTGCTTTATTACTTTTTGATATTGGTTATATTTGCATGTAACTGTTGCTTCTATCTGTGGTTGATCATAATAAGTGGTATCTGAGCTAGACTGTGATTATTATTTTTTAGCTAGAATGTCATCATTGTTTTTTAGCTATCCTCTATAGGAAGGTCTCACAGTTGAGTGGGAGTGATGACAGATGAAGGTAAGCAAAAGGTTGAGAAGTTTAATGGGCAAAAATTTATGTTATGGAAAATACAAATAGAGGACTATCTTTATTGGAAGGATTTATGGAATCCATTGGAAGGAAAAGCCAAGAAATAGGGAACTATGAGATATCATGACTAGGAGATTGTAGACAGAAAGGCACTTGGAAGTATTTGATTATGCCTAGCACCATCAATGACATTTGGCATTATAAGAGTGAAGATGATGAAAAAGTTGATGTAAACCCTAGCTAAATTGTATGAAAAGCCCCCTACTTTAAACAAGGTATTTCTCATGAAGTGGTTATTTAATATGAAGATGGCAGAACATGATTCTATTGTAGATCATTTAAATGAGTTTAATATGCTTACAATGTTAATTTTGATGAAGAAATTAGGGCTCTCTTTATTTTGTGTTCTTTTCTTATTTACATATTTATAATTGATAGTATAATGAAATGTAACTATTTTAGATAAAGACATATATTTTTATCATATAAAATTTCATCCTTAATATGTTGATTGTATATTTTTTTATTAAACATAATGCATTGATTGAAAACTTTTCTCAAACATATCACTTTCTACTTTTTCTCATTTAATTTTAAATTTCTCAATATCAATATTTTAATCACTTCATATTCACAAAAAAATATCACTAGTCAACTCCCTTTCATTTTCTTAGTGTTTGTCGACTCCATTGTTTGTTTGTTTTTCTTGACATTTACCACCCCTCCTAATTTTTTCTTTTTTTTCTTTCAAAAATTCAATGAATTTGAAATCCCTTGATAGCTATTTATATGTCCCATATTACATTTTTTTTCTCTTCATGTTGTAAGGTGTATTATCTTTTTTTTTTTGTAAAAAAAATGTTTTGAATTCTAAGTATAACATTGATAATGGAATATTGATTCATTTTTTATAAAATTCATACATGTATTATGGGTATATTTTTTGAGTTTGTTACACATTTAAATGTTATTTCTATGTGTATTAATCTAATTGAGATCTTAATCATGCTAAGGCCATAATAAATGTAGATCTAATATTAGATTTGCATAATGTTGAATCAAATGATATTTAATTGTACTAACAAGTATCATATTTCTTATTAAATTAATTTTCTTTAGAAACTAAAATGCTTAACTATTTACAAGATCTCAATGTGAAGGCACCTTGGCTTTGGCTCAATAGTGCTAAGTCATCAATTTCGAAATGCGTTATTTTAAAACTCATTTGGATTTATTGAATCTATTTTGATCCCTCATTTTTTATTAGAAAAAATTCGTTCTCAATTTCTTGAATTCCCATTTGATTTTTTGTTGATCATGATTTAATCTCTTAGTGAAATGTTTTTAACTACTCAAACTCACACCTTTAATCTTATTTAGAGTTTCATATATGGAAACAAATTGTATAGATAAGGATACATTAAGGAAAAAATACCTAGCCTGATAATTAATTTCTTTTGAAATTAAAAGTAGCCAAAAATGGGAGCTTACCCAAATAAGAAACATGTGACGGAACATTTACAAGTTTTATATAGCACATTCTAACCTATCCTGCTTCTTAATTTCAAAAAAACTCACATCAGAGTGTCCCAAAATATAATGATCGTTAAGTAACTATGAGCAATCTTAAAGATGATATATACATAACCCATAATAAAAGAGAGATTGAAGAGGTACCATCAATAGAGCCTACAATTGAAGAGGACCATAATAAAACAACATAACAAAAACTAAGACTATAACTAGAAGGAGAGCTAACTCTCCCTATTATTATCTTTCCCTTCTAGTTCGTCCAAAAACAACTACAACCAATCATCTGCCAAGAACCTATAAAGGGATCCAATGGTGTCCACCCTGAACATAGTAGTAAGGCCTTCCTTCTCAACATGCAGGAGGTGAAGTATTGACACTACTGAGTGCAAAACCCTGACTACAAACTTGGTGATATCATCAAATCTCTACTCAAGAATTTCTTGCTTCTACTTCAACTTCTTGAAACTCCAAATAATGATTGCCAAAAAAGTGGTGAATTTATTACATAAACTATTTGACCCCATAGGATTATTGTATCTCTTTTTAAATTAAGGTATGGATATGATTAAGCAACCTGTCAAAGTTATCCCAACTACACATATTAGTCATTGTATGTTTGATCCATGTCAATGCATCCACTATCTGATTATCTTCATGGTAAATGTGTTTAATAGCCACTTCCTAAAATCTTGAGAGGAGGGTATGGACATCCTTAATGACTTGGGTAATATTCTGGCTAAATTTATTTTTCCCTTTAATTGCCTTGATAATAATTTGTGAATCTCCATCCACCACCAAGTTTTGAATTCAATTAAGCTAGTATGCCCAACCCCCTAAAATAGCCCCATAGATTCAAAAAAAATTCTAGTGTTCTTATCATAGTTTCTAACATAGGTCATCCCCACATTACCTTTGTCATTCCTTATAACACCACTCACTTTCGCATAACCCCGCTTGGTGGATTCATAAAAGTTAAGTTTGAATCAGGGGGAGAGGGTGGTTTCCATCTCACCCATTGTCTATCCAAAAGTTTGGAATTATAAAATATAGATATCAAATCCATTATTCCTATATTATCTGCAATAAAACATTCATGTGATGTTGGGGGATGGGGGGAGGTTTCACTTTCACTAAGAAATGCATTCATGTAGTAGGTTAATAATCATTTCAAGGGTAACCAAGGAGAGGAGATGATCTACCCCTAAAAATGTGATTATTTCTTTCCTTCCATATCTACCAACACACATATAGGGGTAACACCTTCCATAACATTCTAATGAGGGAGTAGAAGGAAAGAGGCTCCCAATCCAAAATGAATTGTTGAAGATCACCATCAAAAACTAATTGAACCTCGAATCTATGCAAAATATCCATCCAAACCTCCTTAGCATAGGCGTAATGGATCAAAAGGTTCATGATAATATCTTCCTCGTTATGACACAATACACACTTATTGACAAATCAAAACCCTCTTCTCTTTAGGTTATTAATTGTAAGTATGCTCCCATGTAGT
The DNA here is from genome assembly GCA_028749045.1 of Cupressus sempervirens. NCBI lineage: Eukaryota > Viridiplantae > Streptophyta > Pinopsida > Cupressales > Cupressaceae > Cupressus > Cupressus sempervirens. The sequence goes on along the minus strand of CM053789.1, from coordinate 93,321,236 downwards.
CTAACCCACTACAAGAAATTTACCTTAGGGATTATTCCTATGTTTGGGCCATATTTATATTTCCTACACTCTTCATGTCTTATAATGATATTATAAACATATTTAACACTGAAATCCTTGGAGGCATTTGGATTCCAAACTACCTCATCTTCTGAAGTGAAAGTTTGGACCCTTGCTCTTTCTATTATTCTTTAAAGTTCCTAAGATAAATTTTGGTTTGCGATCAACTGATAAAGCTTTATCCACTTCTCATTGTTATCTATATAGTTTCTCAACCGTATCCCAAGATGGTGTACACAAGAATTCTTCAATAGAGTAAATTGAGATTGGTTTAGGGTGTTTCCAATCCACCTATCAACCCAAAATCTAATATTATTTCCATCCCCAATCACCCATCTTATAGCCTTCCTTAGGATTTTCTAACTATTAAAAATATTGATCCAAATTCTTGACTCCAATGGGAGGTCGATATTTCTAGGGTTGTACTTAAAAGAATTTCCCCTCAAGTATTTAGCCTTCATGATTCTACACCACCATGCCTCATTCTAGATCAATTTCCATCCAATATATTTTGTAAGCATCAATATTATGTTTAAATATTCTCCTCATTTTTAGTCCCCCCTATGATTTGGGTTTGAAAATCTTCTCCCAGGCCATAAGACTCATCCTAGTCTTCTCTTTTATCCCCAACTACAAATAAGTGTGTTGGATTTTCTCTATAGCATTTCTAACTTTTCAAGAGATTTTAAGTAGGCATAAGAAATTAACAAGGGTACCTTGTAAGGAAAGTATGATGAATTTTTACTTACCAGTGCTTCTTAGCACTTTATTCTTCCATGCAATAGGATCCCTTTGCATATGTTTGACAATCGAGTTCTAGAATTGAGCATTGACCTCCTTGATAGTAAGGGGTAATCCAAAATAAGTGTGAGGGAGGTTTTCCTTTTCACACTACAATTATCTTGTGATCCAATCTTGCAAACAACACTCAGTGTTGAAGAAATAAATATTTCTCTTATGATAGTTTATATGTTGACCTAAAAATTTAGCACACTCATCTAGGAGCTTCTTCTAGTATCTAGATTCTCTGATAGAAGTAATCCCATAGAGAGAGGTACCTTCCTCAAATTATTGGATCAACTCCAAGGGAGAGTTTTGGTCGACTTGATACCTTTTATCTAACCCTTTTCCATCATGGACATAAAATTTCTTCCAAGAACCCTTGCCACAATGATGAACAATTAGGGGTAAAGGGAATCCCCTTGTCTCAACCCCCTAGTAATTAATTTTCTATCTCACTCTATTTAAAATTGTATTTCTATAACTTTGTAATATAGCCTTCAATTTTTTTATGTTCAAATAACTCATATTCATTTATTAAAATGGATAAGAAGCAACTAGGAACTTCCCAACATCATGTTGCTATGATTGGGGGCTATAAACAAGGCTTTTCAACATATATAATGGAAACTATTTAGACAAAATGAAAAGTTTGGATATAAATTATTCACAAATTATTCATATATAGTAATATTAAATTACTTTCTATAATGCAGTTAAGATACAAATATATTGTGAAATTGGAGAGCACTATAAAGATTTTGGTAACATTTAGCATTGTGACTACATTTGATTACAATAATATGTGTATGCATAGATAAAGATGGAGGAAATGGTATTTGAGATGATAGTATTGATGGTAGGAATTCTAGTGGTGACCGTCTCATTACACTACATGAATAAAGATCAAGAAAAATGTATGACTAAAAATGTATCATTAAATAATTTTTTTGATCTAGTGTTAATGCTTTATAGTTGATGATGGGAAGTACCAAGAAGGTTACATATGTGATCTCTATGCCACTTCTCTAATAGAAATAATGGATATTAAATAATCAACGCAACCTTTGTATGTGATTTGTGCAAGTGTTGGTGTTATTTGACATTCATGCACCTTTAATTTATATTCTTTCATGCAAACAATTCATCAGTGCTACAGATGAAGATATGTGTCATTTTTCTATAACTAGTAGATTTGTCCAATAAATATCACCTCAACCCTAATTGTATAGAGTAAAATTAAAATAATTAAAATATTTTATTTGGAAATATTTATTTATCCAATGCAAGCTTGCACCCTCTACCTAACATAGAAACAAAAGATCGCCCTTTGCCCAAGCATTTTTAATTTAGCTCTCTGGATGCATTTGCATTACATGTGGCCAAGAAGAAAAATATATACAAAAATTATAATCCTTTTGTGGTTACATCACAAATAGATGGGTTAAGTTTGGCATCTTCCTTTCTCCCTATGATAGTGTGTCTATTCTAGACATCATATGTCAATAGAATATGTAGACCTACATTTCTTGCTCTTCACAAGATTGCAAGATGGATTCAGCATTTAATTATATTCATATGATGATGGTACAAGCTACTAATGTGTGACATTGATGAAGTAGAAACCTTTACAATATTATTTTCCCTATGAATTTCATTGATTTATGAGGCCAACCTTTTATTAAAATTTTACTTTTTTTTTACATTGTTCTTATTAAACATTTCTAGCAGAATAAGGGCCTAGTATTTCATTTTTTCTTTAGCAAATATTGCGGCTTGTGACTTCAAATATTTTTTCCTTTCAAATTATTTGATCACACCCTCCCAAGCTATTTGTAAATATTTCATTATGCTTGAAATAGTGCATCATGTCAATTAGGCACATTGTAAAATAACCCTAATAATATATGTTTACTGAATGCTACTTTTGACCAGTACCCTAAATCCTAAGTCTAATATAAACCCTAACCTTGACCATAATAATCATCATGATCTAAACTATTACCTAGCCCAAATCGTAACTCTAATCATAACTCCAAGTCTAATCCCAAGTCTTATCATAATAGTAATTGCGATATAAGCTCTAATCCTAAATATAACTCTAACCATAATCTAAAGTCTAAATCCTAACCTATAACCCTAATCCGATTTCTAAACCTTTGACACTAATAATAACATAAATCATCGTCATAACTTAAACTTAAGCGTGATGTTAACTCTAGCTAAAAACTCTAATCCCTAGTAAAAATTGTAACCTTAGTCATAATCCTAATACAATATAATTTTATTGTAATTTGGAATCCTGTCATTTTATGTAGTGACACCTAGTGGCATCATGAAAAAATTGAAAAATAAGCGCCTCAATAAAAATATCTCTAAAAATATTACATTAAATATAAGGAGGCGGAAATTTATATTTTTAAAATCGATACAAACTTTGAATGAAAGGCGTTCTGATTGTTACCAGCATCGACCAGTCCACTCGTTTGATCCGGTCTCCACTCAGTTATTATTACTATAATACCTGTTATAACTTTCGACTCTTTCGCCTGCTTGAGTATCATTCAAGCTCCATTTCTTTGCTTTTCCATTTGACTCCATAGCAACTGCTTCCTCTTCAATGGGAAGACAAGAGAATATTTTCCATGAAATTGGCACAGGAGTTGCTTCATCAACAACTACACTGAACAAGGGTCCCTACGACGTTTTCATTAATCACCGTGGACCTGATGTCAAATTGACATTGGCAAGCTCCATCTACCATTTCCTTGATCGCCTTGGAGTCAGAGTCTTTCTGGACCGAGAAGAGCTCGAGTTGGGCAATTTCTTTCCAAAAGCAATAGAAGATGTAATTCGTAGCGCTGTAATTCACATCGCCATATTTTCCATAAATTATGCGCGATCGCCCTATTGTTTAGAAGAGCTGTCGCTTATGCAAGAAACTGGGAGCACGATTATTCCTATTTTCTATCATGTCGAGCCTGCTGATCTCAGATGGTTAGCGACCAGGGGATCCTATGCTGACGCCTTTTCCAATTATGAAGCCAACGGTAGATACAAGTTAGAAACGCTTCAAAAGTGGAAAGAGGCTCTCCGTATGGTTTCCTCTTTTACCGGCTATGAATACACGAATAACAGGTAATCCAAAGTCTAAACATTATTTTTCATTATTGTAACAGTTGCCGTCTACTGATATTTGTCCCCAATTGGCAGCGACGAAGGGATTCTTTTGAAAAGAATTGTGAATCGCGTAGTGCAGGAGATCAAGAATGTGAAGCTACCATTGGATGTAGCTCCATATCCAGTTGGACTGGATGATGCCGTACGAGACTTTGAATCAGTCAGATGTCTTGGAGATAATCGAAGCGTAGAGATTGTGGGAATTGTCGGCATGGGCGGCTGTGGTAAAACCACACTGGCGAAAGAGATATATAACAAAAACTACTCTGCCTTTGAAAACTGCAGCTTTGTATTCAGAGTAAGAGAGAATCCATTGCATGAACTGCAAAAACAACTGTTGGAGGACGTTGTACATATGAGCATACCATTCAAGGATGCAAGCGAGGGCAAGTCTATTTTGGCAGGCCGTTTAAGATCTCTTCGGGTGCTCATTGTTCTGGATGACGTTGACGATTTCAATCAGTTGAACGCTCTGTTGCCAGAAATGGGTAGACCACTTGGATCCGGTAGTTTGATCGTCATCACTACAAGGGATTCGAGTGTGCTTAGATCGTGTTCTATATACACGATGAGAGCACTGAATCCGTGTCAAGCCAAGGAGCTTTTTTGCTGGCATGCTTTCGTAGGATCCTCTCCACCGGCTGCCTATGAAGATCTCGTTCAACAGTTTGTAGATCTCTGTGATGGATTGCCCTTGTCTATTGAGGTCACGGCAGGAATGCTTTACGGGAAGCCTGAGAAGCAGTGGAAATCTGTGTTAGAGAAGGTCTCTAGATCATTGCCCATAAAGATAAAAGAGAGTCTGAGGCTTAGTTATGATGCACTAGATGACGAGGAGAAAAATATATTTTTGGATGTAGCTTGTTTCTTCGTTGGGGAAAAGAAAAGTCTGGCCATTGCAGTGTGGGATGAGGCGGGGTGGAGTGATCTGGAAAACCTTGTCAGCAAATGTCTCGTTGAGATCGACAACAAGAATCGGATAAGAATGCATACCATTCTTCGCGATTTGGGGAGACAAATTGCAATTGAATGCTCGCCGCATCGTCTATGCTCCACCATACAGATCACCAGGATCATGAGTTACACAGAGGTAGTAAGCTTGTTCATAAATTTTTCTGTACAATTACTAGTCAAAAAACTTGCTTCCATCAGTGATTGCTTTGATCCAATTTAATTCCTCTTGTTTTTTTTGCCCTTTCTGTACTTAGGAGATCAGGGGCATAATGGCTGCTACAACTGAATTCGTTGCCTGCCCTGCTCATAACGAGTTCCCTACATGTCGCGATCGTTATCCGCCTCTATTTGAAGAGTGCATCAATCTTCGATTCTGGATTCTACTGAAACTTCTTGTTGTTGCTGGAAATTATTTTACCGCAAACTTTACCGGACAGCCAAAGCATCTAGTCTGGCTTCGTTGGTTTGATTTCCATCAGACCGAACTTCCCGGTTGGCTTTCATTGACAAATTTAAGGGTTCTAGAGCTTTATGGTACCTCTAGCTTACAGCAACTGTGGGAAAACAACACTCAAGTAAGTCGAATATCTTGCCCTACAGTTCTTTTCCAAAACCTTATTTTCTGTATTAATTACCTTGCTAGCTAAATATAATTGAAAATTGGGCGCAGCCTCCGAAAGAGTTGAGAGAGATGATTATTACTGCTACTGAAGGCAACATTTTCCACACTTTTCCAAGCATAATTTCTAGTCTGGAGCGTTTGACAAAGATAGCCCTGATTTCTTACCATGGGAGAGAATTTCGGTTTTCAAGACTGCCCGATGAGTTCTGTAATCTCCAATCGCTTGAGCACCTGGAGCTACGACAATGTAAATTGCTGTCGTCACTCCCCGCCCGTTTTGGGGATTTGAGAAAACTAGAACATCTGGATTTGTTCTCTTGCACGGAGCTGAGGATGCTACCAGTTTCTTTTCAGCAATTGAGACGCCTCAAGTATCTCGACTTCTCTGGTTGCAAAAGGCTCGTCTTAGAGGAAGACATTCTTAAGAACATCACACAGCTAGAGAATGTGTACCTTTCAGGATGCCTAGCCATTAGGAAATTACCTCATCATATCACAGATCAGGCATGTCTGAGAGAGCTCCGACTTCAAGATACTAGTTTGGAGGAGTTACCGAGTAACATAGAGCGCCTGAGTAAATTGGAAGTGCTGACAGTAGGGAGTCAGTTATTGAATAGTTTGCCAGATTCTCTTGGAAATTTATCCAGCTTGAAAAGCCTTTCAATTATTGACTGTATGGCTTTGGAATCTTTACCCAACACACTTGGGCATCTACGACTTTTAGAAGATCTTTGTTTAGAGGCCACGGAAGTGAGGTCTTTGCCCAAAGGATTTACACAGCTGGCTAACCTTCGAACCTTGAAGATTTCTGATTGCCCACTTGCAGAAGTGGATTTTGGGTCAGTAACATCCTTTGCATTGGAGAAGCTCACAGTGATAAATTTAAACGAGACACACGTGAGCAGAATTTCAATTTCTGGATACTGTTGTCCTAGACTTGAAACACTCCATCTTAGCAATAATGAGCATTTGGAGAAAATTGAAATGCCGCCAGGAACAGTTGAGAACATAGAATTGTCAGAATGTGAAAAACTCAAGAATATAAAGGGTATTGCTGCTCTCTCAATCATTCCGTATTCGGCAAATTAGACTGACTGCTTACAAACAGATAGCGGCAAATGTCATCATGAAATAGCAATTATTTGCCACTCGAAATAACTACAATTTGTAGGTCTAGCAGTTTTCTTTTGGAAGAGCAAGGTTTATGTTTTCTAGCCGTCGGTTAATTCTTCTTAACTTAAATGTCCTTATTATTAATGTCTTCTTTGGATTTCAACATGGAATTGCATATTTCTTTGTCTGGGGAAGAAAGTCTGCCCTAAAGTTAACGTAGATGTCTGGTGAAGCATATTATATCAACAATTTATCAGTGCAATAATTAGACTCCACATTAATTTGGGAGAAATGATATGAGATTAAGCTGGTCTGAATTATTGAGATAAAATGAGGATTTATTCAGAATTCAGAATGGCGATGATGTTGACTTCTTAATTAATTTAGATATGTAGAAATCAAAGGTTAGGATCAGATTCTAACCTTAGTGTTGGGATTTTGTGAGAGTAAAGATTTTAAGAAAAAGATGAGTTTAATATTATAAGGTATAATGTCTATTATATATAAAGGAAATTCTTATGATAATCAAACTTCAAGATTGACATAATAATTTATTAAAAAAGAGAAAAAGATTATAGAAGTTGATCATTCTTTAGATTGTAATCAAGTTATTTAAGTTTCGATTTTGACAAAGATTTACATCATTGAAATTTTATGTTTATGATATGCGATCGACTTACTTGTTCTACATATATTGGAATTTTCTTCTTACAAGAAATAATTTGAATCAAATATAATAATTTATTCCTTCAAGGTGGTTCCCTTGGCCAAGTAAAATTTGAAGAACAATGTATTAAGGGAGGATGATATCTTATGCAAATGTATTGTTGTCCTTTTTATGTATTTGTCATATTGATTTCTTAGCAATTAATGGAACAAAATATTTTTACTTCACACACAAATACTCCTTCACATAGAACTCCAATATGTAATTGCAACTTTCTTGTATATAGTCTTAGTAAATACAAAACAAACTAAAGTAAATACTTAAATTATTAAATTTTATTATGACTATTTAAAGTATAGAAAAATTCATGAATACATTTAGATGACAAAAGATTGATATTTAATTTCATCTCTAGTAATTAAAAAAGAAACATTACACTATAAAACATAGAAAAGAAAACCCATACTTTTACTTATCATTTTCTTTTGAAAAAAATAGCTATCAACCAATAATTGATTGATTGAATATTTAATTTAATAAATAATTTTTTCCCTCTCAAACTTAGTAATATATAATAAATATAATTAATTGTTTGGAGATTTATTTTTTTATCTCATCTCACCTACGAATTCAATATAAACAACCACCTACAAAGAAATCAACTAGGAGATAAAACATTAGAATGAGAATGAAATAAAAATTTAACATACAAATGATAACCACGGTGAATCTAATGAATTGAAATTAACCATTGAGTTTACAATAGAAACTCTATTGGACTTATTACCTATTTAAATGAGGACAAAATGAATTACCAAGCTAGAAGAAAAATATTTTAAAATAATTAGATCTATTAGGACATGTACAAGTTTCAAGATAAATAGTAAATCTATACCATACATGAACATATAAGCTTTGAAGAAGATGAGGGAGAAACAAGCGAAGATGAATATGTCATGTATAATCAAGCAAGTCATCCTAAGGTATTTTTAATAAAAAGAGACCTCCAAGCTTGAAGCATCAATCACAATAGTTGGCAATGACTATATAAGACTGGGAAATATATCAACCACTCTTAGATGATATAAAAAAAATATTATATGAACAAAGTGTCAATGTATGATGAAACCATGAATACCATGTTAGTATATTAATGACCAACTACCATAAACAAACAATATAATTTGATAATAGACATAGTAAGATCATAAAAATAATATAAACAATGCAATGCAGTCGTACCTACAAGATTACTGTTGATGAAAAAGACCATAATATACAAGAATAATTTTACCAGAGACCGGAAATACTGCCAAAACACTAAGACCATACTGCAATTTAAAATGTTCCATAAAATGTGCTTGAAATATCATGAAAACTTTATGAAAATGAAAGATAAAATATAAAGGATTGCCAACCAACAAATGAATAATTATAAAACGACACGACAATTGAGAGTTAAATAAACTGATGACAAGTACAACATAGCCAAAGAAGGCTAGATACATGCATCTAAGTTAACATAAAATATAACAAGAAGGAATTATACCAAAAGTTTTTAAAATCAATAATACACAAACGAAAGACTACAGCGATATAAAACACGGTTAAACAACATTGACCCACGTAAATCTCTCCGGTTTTAAGGAAATCACCGCAGAAAAACAAGAACTCCGACTTTTTCCTAAGAAAACGGTCTGATTGTTCACAGCTCAAAGAGTTTAGAGGTAATTGAACGGCTTAATGGAACCTCTCTGTTGAGGCACACATTAAGGGAAGAATTAAGCTTGAAAAAAAAATTCAATTTTGACTATTTAACACTTTTAGTTTAGGAATTAAGCTTATTGCGTGATTTTTGAGCTGTTCCTCTGTTGAGTGAGTCAAAACCGTCGACATTGAAGCTGATCTGATATTTTCTGCACCCAATTGTGGGCATCCCATTATCTCCATAGTTTCAAGCTTTGCTACATCTGAAATGCCATTTATGATGCGCAGCATTGGACATTCATACACCTTTACCGTCCTTACTGACTTTAAGGAGATACCTATCTCGATTAAATGGCGATTTAGCTCAAGCTGCAGAGTTTCAATGTTCGGGCAACAACTTTGAGTAATAAATAGTCTCATCACATCGGTTGCTTTCAGATGTATCACCTTGAGTTTCCGCAACGAAGAAGATGACGCTGACCAGACATCCAACTGGGAGATTGGACAATCAAAAATCTTCAAAACTTGGAGATTAGTCAATTGCCTAAATCCTCGTGGTAAAGACCTCACTGCAGATGACTTAATGCATAAATATCCTAAACGATTGAGATGCTCTATAGACTCGGGGAGAGATTTCAGTTTGATGCATCCTGTAATTTTGAGATTTATCAAGCTTGACAAAAAGCCAAAAGACTCTGGAAAACATGTCAAATGCGGACTTCCAATCATCAGCGTTTCCAATTTGCTTAGTTGGTCAATGTTATTTGGTACATCCTTTAGCATTGTTTTTTTCAGGTGGAGCTCCCTTAGATGTTTCTGCTCTGCAATTTGCCAGGGCAAGTCTTGAACTTTAGAACATCCTGTGAAATACAACTTCTTCAGCTTTCTCATGTTTCCAAGCATGTCTGGCAAAGATGGAAGCTTCTTACAACCTGATAAATCAAGATATTCCAGGTCTACCAGCTGCTTGAAAGAAACTGGCAACCTCCTTAACATCTGGCAAGAGTACAAATCCAGGTGCCGCAGTTTTCTTAGTTTCCCAAAATGAGGAGGCAGTGTTGACAGAAATTTGCAATGACGTAGCTCCAGGTGTTCCAGCGATTGGAGATGACAAAACTCTTCTGGCAGCTCTTTAATGCCGAACTCTTTACAAACACAACCTAACAGTGCTATTTTTCTCAGATGATTCAGATTTGATATTGAACTTGGGAGCCTTTCAAAACTAGCGCTCCAGGTGCCAGCAATAATCAGCTCTCTTAAATGCAAAGGTGCCTGCTTGCAAGATTCGATTTTGGTTAACTCAGAAAACATAATTGGAATAAAGATTTGAATATATCTGTAAAACAGGCTACTTACATGCTTAGTATCCGTCCAAAGTTCTTGTAAGTTTAAAGCGTCATTAAGCTCTAATACTCTCAAATTTTTCAATGAAAGCCATTCAGGAAGATTTGTATGACTGGAATCATTCCAGCGAAGCCAGAGCAGTTCTCTTGATAGCTCTCCAACATCTTGATTTAGAAATTCTCCGCTACAAACCAAAAGTTTTAATCCAAGCGAGGAAAGCGCGAGGCTAAAGCTTAATTCTGATTTCTTCCCCAAGCTTGTGTGTTCTATGATCTTCTCTTTCCAGAGGTGACAAACATTAGAAACTGTGTTTGCCATTCCTCTAATTTGGAAGGGTTCCTAAATAATCAAAAGAAAAAGTTAGAAATACCGTAAAACAACAATAATAGAGTACCTGTTTGAATGTCATAAGCAAAAGCTTTGGCTTCACCTCATGAGGAGGAATCGAGGAAATCGAAGGAAACTGTTTTGGAGACCAAAGGCGATAGGGCGATTGTCAATGTGCAATGCGCCTTCCTAGATCCCTCAAATGATCATGCATTTGTATGATATCATAATCGTCTACCTCCACTAGGCACTTGTTCAGAAGTCTGTCCAAACCGATCCGAGCATTCCAACCTGATCCTTCCCCTACTTCGATGGCCAAACTTACATCCTCTCCATTGAAGAAACAAGCTATATCCAAGAACGTTTCCTTATCTTCTTTTGTTAAAAATAATGTTTATTATAGTAGCTGGGCATTTAATGCACAGTCCAGAACTTTCTACTTGCTTCTTGGAGCCTCTCTCTTTGTGCAAAATTTGAATTTAAAATTATGTAGAAATCTCTAGAGTGCTTCCTTTCTTGAAGCTTCTCAAGAACCCTCTAGAAATATGTATGAGCTCTATAAATAGAGCATTCCTCTCAGCTGTAATAACATGAAGAAACTTTATAGCTATTTGATATGTTTGAGTTTTGCTGCTCTGTTTTTAAGCTCTGTTTTTTTTATTCTTTGTGCTGCTGTTTTTAATTCATCATGGTATCAGAGCATTTTCAGTTCTTTGGGCTGTGAATATATGATGCTTTTTGGAATGAATATATGTGTTTTTCTTGTGTGAATCTTTACATTTGCAGGCTGTAACTAAGGAGTGAACAGCAGTTTGGTTTGGGACAAAAAACTACATCAAAGGAAGGATATTGCAGCAAAAGAAAAGTTTTTTTTCTTCAACAAATTGGTGAGATTTTTTCAGTTTCAAGCTTGGGTGTTCAAGTTCTTAAATATCTTTCATTCTCATCCAAAAAAAAAAAAAGGGAGAGAATTTAACAATGGAATCACTTGGTGTGACTTTGCCTACAGTTCAATTAAATGGAAAAAATTATTATGATTGGGTATCTCATGTTGAAATCACTCTAACCCTTCAAAATTGTTATGATATTGTGACTGGTAGTGAACAAAGGCCTACGAATCCAGGAAATGATCAAGATAATTGGGATAAAAGGGACAAGAGGGCAGCAGCACTAATCAAGCTTACACTTTCAGAAGAAGTTTTTCCAGAAGTTCGTAATGAGAGAAGTGGAGTCAAAGTTTGAGAGATTTTGAAAGATTTATATCAAAATTCAGGTGATATATGGATCTTATCTCTCACAACTGAATTATACAATTTGAAATTATCAAGCTCACAAGAGATAGTCCCACATTTAAGTAAGTTAAAGGAAAAGAAAAATGAGCTTGCTTCTCTTGGAAAAGATATAGATGATAAAGATTTTGTGCAAATTATATTACAAAGTCTTCCAAGATCTTATCAATCATTTATAAGGGGTTTAGATACTGCAGATAAATTAAAAAGTATTAAATCAGAAGAATTGTGTGCTAAGTTGGTTCAAGAAGAGAAAAGACAAGTTAAAGAAAAAGAATCATTTGATGGTGAATCTCAAGCATTTGTAATGAAAGGAAAACAATATTATAAGAAGTCACAAGAAAATGAATCTAAAGAAAGAAATTGGAAGAATGAAAATAAGAGTATTTCATATATAGATCATAATAGAAGTAAATGGAAATGTCATTATTGTGGTAAAATGGGTCATAAGGCAAATGAATGTTTCAAGAAGAAAAGAGATGTAGAAAAGAAAGTAAATAATTATCCAAAATTAGGAGATTCTAAAAGAAATGCATTTTGTGTTGCACTTAAAGAAAATAATACTTTCAAAGAAGATTGAGTTATTGATTCTGGTGCTACACAACACATGTCTCATAATGAGAATCAATTTGAATCAATAAGTGAAAATAATATAGAGAAAATATATTTGGGGGATAATAGTGCTTTAGAAGTTAAAGGGACTGGTAATGTCAAAATTGATAATGGTTTGTTCAAAAATGTGAAATTAGTCCCTGAATTAAAAACAAATCTGCTTTCAGTATCTCAAATTGCAAGTCAAGGACATAAAATAGAATTCTACAATGATAAGTGCTTAATCAAGGATGTCAATGATAATTATAGAGTCATTGCAATTGGTAAAATGGAGAATGGATTATATAAATTTCAAGAATTTACTTCTAAATGTGGAGATAAACATATGTGTGCTATTGCTCAATATGATGATATGAGCAGGTTATGGCATGAGCGTTTGGGGCACATCAATTTTCAAAGTCTCAAGCTTATGGAGAAATTACAAATGGTGCATGGGCTGCCAAAGATATCATTAAGCCCTAAGGTGTGTGAAGGATGTGCAATGGGAAAACAACATGTGGAAAGTTTCCCTCAAGGTAAATCATGGAGAGCAAAAACTCCTCTACATTTAGTCCATAGTGATGTAATGGGTCCTTTCAAAACATCCTCAATTGGAGGATCAAGGTATGCCCTCACTTTTATAGATGATTATAGTAGAAGAATTTGGGTGTATTTTCTACAAAAGAAAGATGAAGTGTTTCAAAAGTTTAAAGAGTTTAAAGCTTTGACTGAAAAACAAAGTGGAAAGTACTTAAAGATACTAAGAACTGATAGAGGGACTGAATACATGAATAAAGCTCTTTTAGATTTTTGTAAAGAACATGGCATTAAAAAGGAATCAACTGTCTCTTATTCACCCCAACAAAATGGTGTTGCTGAAAGGAAAAATAGAACTATAATAGAAATGGCTAGGTGCATGCTTCATTCTAGAAATCTAGAAGCTAAATTTTGGGTTGAAGCAGTTCATACTGCCGTATATATCTTCAATAGAACACCTACTAAGGCAGTTTTGAACATAACACCAGAAGAGGCATGGAGTGGAAGAAAGCCTACAGTATCTCATTTTAGAATTTTTGGTTGTAAAGCATATGCTCACATTCCTGATGAAAGGAGGAGCAAACTTGAAAGGAAAAGCAAGAAGTGCACAATGGTTGGATATAGTGAGGAATCGAAAGGATATAGGTCATACAATCCTAGAACTAATGAAATCTATATTAAAAGAAATGTATGGTTTGATGAAGATGTTAAGAATGATAATTCTCCAACATTATCTTTCTTTCCAATTTTGATTGATGAAGAAAATTCTACTTCTACCAATAGTCAAAGTCAAGGTGTGCAAACCACTACATGGGATGAGACTCAAGAAAGTGATAATGAAAATCCAAAGAAATTTAGAAGCATCAAAGAAATTTATCAAGAAGGTCCTAGATATATATTTGCTAACTATGCTCTTATGACTAAGGTGATGCAGGTTGACACTCCAAACACATATGAAGAAGCAAAAGGAAAAGAAGAATGGGAAGCAGCTATGCAAGAAGAATACAATTCTTTGATGAAGAATGGAACATGGGAACTAACAACACTTCCAGAAGGAAAAAATGTGGTTGGTTGCAAGTGGACCTATAGAACCAAATTCACATCAGATGGAGCTATTGAAAAATACAAAGCAAGGTTAGTGGCTAAAGGTTTCTCACAAGAAGAAGGTATAGACTATACTGAAACCTTTGCTCCAGTAGCTAAGATGACTTCCATTCGTACAATAGTTTCTTTAGCTGCAAAGTTTGGTTGGAAAAATTTTCAAATGGATGTAAAAAGTGCATTTTTGCATGGTGACTTAAAAGAAGAAATTTATATGCAACAACCACCAGGATTTATTAAGTATGGAGAAGAGAATTTGGTGTGTAGATTAAGAAAATCACTCTATGGTCTCAAACAAGCACCAAGGGAATGGTACTCAAAAATTAATAAGTACTTCCTAGAAGTTGGATTTAAAAGAAGTAATGCTGATCCAGATGTGTATGTAAAATATTGTGATAATAAGGTTGTTATCATTGTATTGTATGTGGATGACTTGATTATTACAGGAAATCACGCACATGATATTGAGATAACTAAAAATCAACTCAAACAAGCTTTCGAAATAACTGATTTAGGACTAATGCACTATTTTTTGGGTATGCAAGTATGGCAAGAAGAAGGAAGAATCATGCTCTCTCAAACTAAATATGCTCTTGATGTACTTAAAAAATTCAATATGAGTGATTGTAAACCATGTAATACACCATGTGAAATAGGAGTAAAGTTAGGTGCTAACTCTACTCAAAAGAAAGTGGATGGAAAATTATATAGGCAGCTTGTTGGAAATCTTTTGTATCTTACTATAACTAGACCAGATATTGCATATGCAGTTGGTATTGTATCGAGATACATGGCAGATCCACACATTGAACACTGGAAAGCGGCTAAAAGAATATTAAGATATATTAAGGGTACTTACCAGCTTGGCATTGAATACAAATATGGAGGAGAACCTACTTTAGTTGGATATACAGATTCTGATTATGCAGGTGACATTGATGATAGAAAGTCAACTTCAGGATATATCTTCCATCTTGGATCGGGACCGATTTCATGGAGTAGCAAGAAGCAATCAATAGTGTCACTCTCATCTACAGAAGCTGAATATATTGGTTTATCAAAGGCGTCTCAAGAAGCATTATGGCTTAGGAGGTTACTTGAAGAATTGCATCATCCACAAGACTCTCCAACAACAATATTTTGTGATAATCAAAGTACTATCAAGCTAGCAAAAAATCCGGTATATCATGCAAGGTCCAAGCATATAGAAGTGCATCATCATTTTGTTCGAGATCTAATTGAAAGACAAGAGGTGGAGCTTCAATTTTGCGGAACAGAAGATCAACTTGCTGATATATTTACAAAAGCATTGTCTATCGTAAAATCTACGAAATTTAGAGATCTATTGCAGCTCAAAGATGTTCCTACTCTCTCCAAATAAACATTATGGGGGGGGTGTTAAAAATAATGTTTATTATAGTAGCTGGGCATTTAATGCACAGTCCAGAACTTTCTACTTGATTCTTGGAGCCTCTCTCTTTGTGCAAAATTTGAATTTAAAATTATGTAGAAATCTCTAGAGTGCTTCCTTTCTTGAAGCTTCTCAAGAACCCTCTAGAAATATGTATGAGCTCTATAAATAGAGCATTCCTCTCAGCTGTAATAACATGAAGAAACTTTATAGCTCTTTGATATGTTTGAGTTTTGCTGCTCTGTTTTTAAGCTCTGTTTTTTTTATTCTTTGTGCTGCTGTTTTTAATTCATCATCTTTATCTAACGCATCAAGACAGACTTCCAGCTGTCCTCTGATGCCCCTTTCTGATACTTTGGATAACTGTTTTAATGTATATTGCCAATGATCCCTGCGAGACTCGCCATAGACCTTTCCTCCGAGGACCTTGAGCGATAAAGGGAGACCGTTGCAAACTCTTAAGAACTTCTCAACGAGATCCTCAAATTCATCAAGTGGAAAGGGTTGTAAAAATGCATGCCAGCAGAAGAGTTGTTTGGCATAAGTGGCTTTGAGTGGCTTCATGTGATAAATGTTAGATATGCCTCTTTCTTTAAGAACGTCTAACTTTCGCGTGGTGACAACAACCAAACTCCCCTCGCCAAGACTCTTCTCTGCTGGCAAAAGAGCATCCAACTGGTCTGTATCATCCACATCGTCTAAAATGACAAGCACGGAAACAAATCTCAAATGGCTGTTAAGAATACCTTTGCCTGCTTCTACTTCGTCAAAGGATACACTTTTGACATCGAGGTCATCCAGGAGCTTTTTCTGTTTTTCAACCAGTAGTCCTTTCTCTATGGCATCTCGAATATTGCACAGAAAACTTGACCTAGAAAAGATTGATGATCTCTTCTTATATATTTCCTTTGCAAGAGTGGTTTTGCCAGAGCCACCCATTCCGCTAATTCCCACAATCTGTATTTTGCCAGTACACTCCTCTGCAATCTCGTCAAAGTAACTCACGGCTTCATATACACCTACCAAATGGTTGGAAACCTCTGTCGGCACCTTGTTTGTCTCTTTCACTACACGTTTCACCAGATTCTTCGTTACCCTCTTCTCGTCTCTGGAAACGTGAACCGAACTCGAAGTGAGTAGGAATAAAATGAGATGAAACACATGCTATGCTACAGTTTAAAAGTTATTTTACTGACACCTATTTCTTCCTTTTCTTTTAAAAATTATTTTATCGACAGCTATTCGTACAATTGCATGGTTTCAATTGCATTTAAAGAGACTCAGAAACAGTAATAATCTCTCTTGCTATTGAATGCTAAAATTTTCCCAGGCTTCCTAGCACGGAAAGTTATGCCTTGCCAATGAATAGAAATAAAAGAAAGAACTCCAACCTCCCACTAAAAGCCACAAATTTCCCATGCCACCGAATTCAAGCAATGATGTCCATTGTTTAACGCTTCGACAAAGTCGTTGAGGAGCCTTGAAGGGCGTTGGACAACGAATAGACAATAATTGATCTTGTTATTAGAGGTCTGACAACAAGAAAAAGTGTTGCAGGGATTTGTATACTGCATTCTCTAGGATGATTCGTTCTGATCGATTTGGATATCCATTATTTGTAAGATACTTAGAAAGGTCAATGTCAAAATGGCCACGATGTTTTGGTTGAGCTGCAATTTTTGCTTTTGAGTTCTACAAAAATGACATAACCTGGTGAATTAGTTAAAGTTTCAAGAAGGTAGTCAATCGAAATTAAAAGAACAAGAGACATTAATTCTGCGCCTGAAAATTCACTAGTCAAATCGATATTAGAGCAAGAAGGAACAAATAAGCCATGGGCCTCTGGAAAGAACAAGCTAAGACGATGGCTTTAGCAAAATAGAAAATGGTATTTATCTGTTTGTAAAGTTCTGCATACCAGCAGGTCAAATTCCGTGCAAAAATTCAACATTTGTTAACCATGTCAGAAATAACGCTTTCAGAGAACCTTTTCCCAGATGTCCAGTAAATGTTGATTCTCCCAAGTTATTTACATGTTATAACAATTTAGATTTGGAAGAATAGAATTAGGAATTTGGTTTTCGAATTTTTTGTCATGAATTATTTTGAAAACAAATTTGAGCCCACCAAACATTCAAACTCCAAATCAATTTATAGAGGCCACAAATAAGGTCATCACGCCTTATTTGCTGAAAGATCCGACATAAACTTGCCCTATTGAATCCACACAACGATGACTAGAAAACCTAACACACTCAATTGCTTTCTAACGAGATTTTTTTGCGGATTCTTAATATTAGAAAACATGTGACAGTTAAGGAATAAAAGTCTGTTTTACGCATATTTAGAGTACTTGACAGTTAATACTCTAAGCCTAAAATTGAAAGGATACACAGCAAGTGAAAAATGGCAAGTATTTTACAATCAAAACCGCTCTAAAGAGGCGTCACTATTAAACTTGGAGGGGAAGGGGAGGAGTAAGGTACGTACTCGAAATTTCTAATAATAATGCCATCAGTAGAATACGAAACTTTTTGGAGTGCCCCTGTCCACTGCTGAAGGTTTTCTGTGCTGTAAGCATCTGCCTTTTCGTGGCCGGAGAAGACTTGTGCATATATTCCTTTCCCTACAACAACCCATCTTAAATCAAAAGGCTCAATATGATAGAAGATGGGGATAATTGTGGTATGGGTTTTGATCATAAATGTCAGTTCTGCCAAACACCGAGGAGATTGCGCATAACAGTGAGAGAAAATGGCTATATGGATTGAAGCACTAGCCATGGCTTCCTCTAACTCTCTAGGCGTCAAATCCCATAAGTTGAGCCTATGGTTGTCCAAAAACACTTGCAGACCCAAGCCATCTAGGTAATTGCAGATATTATCCGCCAGCGTCTGTTCGACATCTTGACTAGAATGACTTATAAATACATCGTAGGGCATGTGATTCGTTCCAGGAGGCGAGGGGATTCTGAGCCGATCAAAAGCATTTCGTAACCCATATTTGGGCTGCCCGTCACTGGTAGAAGGGACACCCATAGATGCAAATTGAGATATACAAGAATTCTTAACTACAAAGGCAGCTTCGTGTCTTGAGAACTTCCTAGATTAGAGTTGACATTAAATTAAATATGACTGGAACAGTAAGGAAGACAGATAGCCGGCTTGGTACAGAAATATTCTGAGAAGATGAAATTAAATTTCATACGAGCAAAGAAGAAAGGAAGTAGCGAACTTGGACACGGAAGATATTTTTTAGGGTGGAGGGCAGGTGAGAAGCATGATTTGGTCGCTTTCGCCGAGTTTTGAAGTCAAACACAAGTTTATTGCGTTGTCTCCAAATTAATATTATTATTAGTTCTTGTCTACGCCAAGTAATTATAATTATTGCATTGTTTAATCGTTACGGGCAGTTAATCTAATCAATAATTGTTTGATGGTTACTTTGTTTTGCAATTCTTGTTCTCTCATCCAGACGATGAATCACATAGTGTGATTTGAAACGTTGATGATAAAAAATTCAACACAATCTAATCCAGAAAAAAGTGCCAACAATAATTAATAGTATTGAAAAAAATATCAAACATATAATTTTAAATCTAAATTATAGTTCATATTTTTATATTTTTTTTATAGAAAAGAAAGATTATCTATCTTATTATTGGATGTTAGAAATTTTTTAAAAGAAAAATCAAATTTATTAGTGAAAATACATAGAATCATCCTAAAGCTTCCTTTCATATCACATTTTCATGTTTATGATAGTCCCCATTATTTTTGCTGTCATAACCTCCTACACAATATCCTACATCTTCATGATTGCTATTGCCATACTTTTAGCCTCTACCATATCCACTACTCTTGATCACCATTAGTACTTACCTAATCAAGGGTAAAATTACAGTTACGATTTCCATACAAAAATTGACAACCATTAGCCATCTGCCACTTTGATTTCTCAAGGCACCAAGATGTTAGACCAAAATTTCAAACCAAGAGAAGATTAATAAGATCACTTTACAAGAACACAAAGTAGAGTTCAACAATTGCAATTCTTAAAACAAATATAAAGTAGAATTTAAATAGTATATAGTAGAAGACCTATTTTTAATTGCAATTGCTTGAAAGTCTCTAAAGCCCTTTCACTACATTAATTTTACACATACCTTGTTTGATGACTCCCATTTACACCCAAGTAGAAATGGTTGTGGCAACGAATGTGAAATTCATTTACCTATGCAAACATCTTCAACACTATCAGGACCACATTTCATTGAGGCATTTTATTGAAAAAATTTGCACACCTTGTTTGTGCTTTTTAAAGGTGTCTATGCTATATTTTAAAGTTCCATATCTGCACAAGAAGGAAGAATGTGGGAAATGGTGTACAATTTTTTGGGAATAAAAGCTAGTAAAGAATTTAAAATATATTTTAAATTTTCCATATCCAAGCAAGTGGGATAAATATTTTTATTTAAAAAAGTAGCAATTAACGGGTGTTGACCCAAAGTGCAAACAAACACTAGACACCAAGAGCAGAACATTACTAGTGCCTAGTAAAGAAAGATCTAGACAAGCCAGATCTCCCTCTGTCAAAGACAAAGGTCCACAAGTGATTGAGCAGACAACAATGGTCAATGCTAAAAATGAAAGAGTTGTGACAAGCCCCCATAATAACTATAGACTTAAACCAAAAACAAAAACAAAGTACTTGACTGTGCCCTTTAAAACTTGGATAAATGTTGGCAATGAGCTTGTAGATTTTTTGGAATAAAAGGTAGTCAATGAATTAAAATATCTAAAGTAAATCACATACAAAACATGTTTAAAAAAATTGAGTATTATGCCACCATGATTATCCACATGCTCCAGTAGGCATGAAGCTAAAAAATTTGATGGAAGAAGTCAGTTTCAGATTGAACCCACTTTGGTTATAATATTCATAGACCCTACCTCAATGAATGGAAAGGTCGACAAATTATAACTGTCATGTCCCCTTTTCAAATAATTAAAAATAATAATCTTTGCTATGGCAGGCAAGCCCAAAAAGGTGAAGTTTTGGAAAACGGAGATAATCTTTGGAAGCTATTGGACTAATAAATGAAAATTATTATTAAAATATGTTTTATTAACCCCTCTTGGAGGTGAGTTATGGTTATGCCCTCTTTTAAGGGGTTTGGAGGCATTTTGGGCTCATTCCAGAACTTGATTTTTGCGCATTGCTTTGTTGTTCTTCAGAGGCTGCCAAACCTGTGAAGAAGGAGACCCAAGAATGAGAGTTTGTAGGTTTACAAGAAGGCTAAGGATGGGAGTTTGAAGCCATTCCATGTGCATGTTCATGCAGAGTTTTCCTTTGTGCTGAACAGTGCAGATCTGTGAGTTTTTGGGTGTATTTTTTGTAAGAGTTTGGTGTTTCCGGTTGAGTATTTCATATCAGTTTGGGTTGCTGCTATATATCAAACTTTTAAATGTTAAAATAGATTTGAATATATGTATTTGAATATGATTATACTTCTGTGATAGATTACTAAGTTTTTGTGGTGATTCCGAGCTATTTTGTGCTATTTTTGAGAGCCTGATGAGCATTGTTTTTGTCCTCCGTTTGGGAGCTATTGTATGCATGTTATACAGATCTGAAAATTTCATTTTATAGGCTTTTATGCTGCTCATTTTTTTGTAAAAAGGTCCACTTTCAAATTTATTAATAATAGGTGAAGTTGTGAAGCTTTTGGCACTATTTCTGGCATACCCGATTTGGGGTTTATTGAGAAATTGGTGGATCTTTGAAATATTGGTTGTTTGATTTTAAAGATCTGATGAGAGGCTTGAAATATCATATAAAATCAGTAAAGGGACATTTCAGTGGTATCAGAGCCATGATCTTGCCAGCCTGAGGGTTTGTAGAAGTTTGCATGTCAGTTTTGACAACTATCCAGATCTTGCATGTCAGTTTTGACAACTACCCAGATCTTGCATGTCAGTTTTGATAACTACCCAGATCTTGCATGTCATAATTTATGATTGCATGTTGCTTCTAATCAGTTGCATGTCAAAATTTATAGTTGCATGCTACTTCTAATCATTTGCATGTTAGTTCTTGGTGAATTTGGTGGTTGCATGTTGCTTTTAATCAGTTGCATGTCAAAATCTATGGTTGCATGCTACTTCTAATCATTTGCATGTTAGTTCTTGGTGTTTGAAGAAGTTATATCCTATTGGGGTTACACTCTACTTTATCCAGAATAGACAAGTATAGTACAGAGTCTCAGAGGACACGATCTTGGACAATTGATATCCAGAGTCAAAACAGTAGAAAGGATGGTTATTTAGACATTCGAGATAAAATTATGAAAATAAGCCATGACATGTCTAAACAGTTGGTTGAGCACCACCGTATGATGAATGACATGTTGTCTGACCCAGCTAAGGTGGATAAGTTGACTAGATTTCTATTTGGCAGATTTTCTCACAGGGCAGATGACACAATTACCAAGAACTTGCATGAGGAGTTTGAGAAACTAGCTTATAGCCAGGCAAAGGTCTCAGATTCTACTCTGCCACAAGAGGTAGTGGGTTTAGATGATGATTATGAGGATGTTGTTGTGCATGATGGTGAGATAACTGGTAGAGATGAGCAGACATTGAGCATTCATGACTTTGCTGAGAAAGAGTACCAGGCACAGTTAGATGCTTCATCACATGAGGTTGAGGCAGGTAGTACTTCACATGATTTGTCCAGCTAAAGGTGAACAAAGATAGTATTGTGAATTCATTATCTCATCATGACAGGATGTGGGATATGATAGAGGATCATATTCAGATGATTCAGTTACAGGGTAGACATAAGGGAGTTCAGGAAAAGTCTCCTTGTGTTGACTTACAAGTGATTAGGGAAGGAATGGGAATGATGAAGTTGAGTTATTTACATCTTCTATCAGATCGTGACCATCTTCTTAGCCTTGTCGGAGACTATTTAGATGCCTTGAGGAGGAAGGAGGAGGAAGTTGACAGGCTTTCTCACGAGCTTGAGGACTCTCGAGCTTCTTTGGTGAATACTCCATTGGCATTACAAGACTGGGAGAGACATGGGGATAAGAATGGCATGGAATTGAGTTTAGTTTCATCTTGCACTCCTAATACTCAGCTTTCTACGAATGCTAGATCATATGTGGACATTGATAATGTTGCAAGTTCATCTTGCATTCACATCTAGGATATAGGGATAATGTCAGACAGGTATGTGAAATTAGTTCGTATTGGTCATATTACTCAGGTGAAGATTTTTCTTGAGTTACCAGCTGATTATAGTTTACAGATATGGACTCGAGATTTTTATATTGGCATTTGGGATTCAGTTGACTGGAAATTTTTAACACTTTTTGATAGCAGCGATTGTTTGGGTGCTATCATGGATTTGATTAGCAGATTGCACGGTGTTGTCTTTTCTTGTGCCAGGAGCTTATCCGATGTTGGTATTAGTTTTTATACACCAGTTTTGGGCTTTGTTCATATATCCAGTCGACCATACTTGCTGGAATGTGTTGATGATATCTCATATTTGGCAGTGTGTACAGATGAGTCCTAGGATCATATTGGCATGGATGACATCTAGGAGGATGTAGTGGGCAGTTTTGAAGACTTAGTTTCCTTGGGTACAGAGGAGTTGGACAGTAGTGCTAATTTTTTTGATACTTCGTATGTTGATATGAGCTTTAGATTTGATTCATAGGATATGGATGGTAATACTCTAGAGACTACTAACTTTGAGGATACTCCTTTAGACAGTGCATCAGAGGAGGTTTGTAGGAGATAGTCAAGCCAGTGCCATCATGTGCCTAATCAGTTGAGAGTTAGTGACTAAGACATTGCTATCACTTCCTAGTATTTCGATGCTGCTCGTCAGTTGTTAGCAGTTTATGGATGGGGTTCTCCTACTAGTGATGAGTAGGAAGGCAGTTATCTTTCCTTGATAGAGATCTACTCTTTATGGGAGGCTATTCAGATTTTGAGATAGAATTATATGCAGTTGGTAGCCGACAGAGATTATCTTACAGAGTGGGGGAGTACAGCATATGACGCATTATTGGCCAAGGAAGATGAGGTGAGTGAGCTTACTCAGCAACTCGAGGTGACTTTTGAGATTCTTGAGAGTACACAGTTGGCTTTCAAGGAGTCACAGTTTCATTTGGCTAAGGTGACCATGGAGCTAGAGCAACTACAGTCTTTACCAGATTCTGTACAGTCACAAGCTGTGGTGTCTGGTGATCTGAGGATGTCCATGGTCAAGATTGTCAAAGATAGTGGAGATGGGGATGCATCCATCCTTGATACTAACATTGGCATATCAAGTTCATCCCCACTAGAGTCAGGATCAGTTGAGTTGGGTGCTGCAGCAGATTGTTGTGGTATGCCTGACATGGTGGTGACCTCTAGTACTAATGGCACGAAGACTAGAGATGTTGTATCAAAGACCATGTGTGATGTTGGTGAGCCAACAATTGTCATGGTTCCTGCTAGTAATACTACTCCCTTGGCAATGTCTTTAGAGGTAGTAGTCAATTCCAACTTGATTAGTGATCGATTGCAGTTAGTTACATCTGGATTGCAGTTTGAGCCACTAACTAAGATTGGCACATTCTATCGACATTACATTGTGAGGTATGCTCATCAATTTACCTTTGATGACCATGTTGGTGAGATGATGATACAAAGATGTACTTTGGTTCCTAGTGCTTATCATCAGTTATGGGATAGTTTGACGCCTCAGGATGAGAGTTGTGATGGGCACGACATGGCGATAGGTTCTGCAGTTGATAGCTTGATAATACATGACTTAGAGCAGGAGTTTTGGAGTGATGCTTCAGCGAGTGTTGTTATTGATTCTACTCCTTTGGCTATGACATCTCCTAACTTAGCTGGTGATCAGTCACAGTGGGTTGTATCACTTGTTCATGGTGAGCTGTTGACTGAGGTTGGTTTTTTTTATCAACATTGTATTGTAAGGTATGTACATCAATTAGCATTTGATCCTTGTGTTGAGGAGTTGATGGCAGGCAAATTTGGTTTGGGTTCCATTTCTTGTTGTTTATCTTGTGATGGCTTTTCACCATTAGGGGTGCATGGGAGTTATGGTTATGAGACAGTGGCCAATGATCTGTAGAGTTGTGTTGACTGCAAGAGTTGTATAGGGTGTGGATTCTCCATACTTGGTACAGTTTCATTCGGGAGCATTCACCATTGTTGTAGAGTTGGATTGTACATTCCATATAGGCCAGTGGGATGCGTTGATGGTATTTACTATGTTGGCAATTTGATTTGTCCACTTTACTTGATTTTTGATGTTCTAAGAGTTTGTGTCTCGTGGGTTTCTGAGTGTGGAAGTTGTGACTTTGGAGTTTGGTTGAGCAGTAATTATCAGTTTGATTATGGATTCCTCTTGGTTATATTGCGGAGGATATTGCAGGAGCCTATATTAATTGACAATAGTATAGTTCATGACTACATTTGGGATCCAGGTGGATTGATTGGTCTATTGTTCATCCATTTCTTGAGGACAAGCAATATTTGGAAGGGGAGGACTTGTCATGTCCCCTTTTCAAATAATTAAAAATAATAATCTTTCCTAAGGCAGGCAAGCCCAAAAAGGTGAAGTTTTTGAAAAAGGGGATAATCTTTGGAAGCTAATGGACTAATAAATGAAAATTATTATTAAAATATGTTTTATTAACCCCTCTTGGAGGTTAGTTATGGTTATGCCCTCTTTTAAGGGGTTTGGAAGCATTTTGGGCTCATTTTAGAACTTGATTTTTGCGCATTGCTTTGTTGTTCTTCAGAGGCTGCCAAACTTGTGAAGAAGGAGACCCAAGAATGAGAGTTTGCAGATTTCCAGGAAGGCTAAGGATGGGAGTTTGAAGCCATTCCATGTGCATGCTCATGCAGAGTTTTCCTTTGTGCTGAACAGTGCAGATTTGTGAGTTTTTGGGTGTATTTTTTGTAAGAGTTTGGTGTTTCCGGTTGAGTATTTCATATCAATTTCGGTTGCTGCTGTATATCAGACTTTTAAATGTTAAAATAGAGCTGAATATATGTATTTGGATATGATTATACTTCTGTGATAGATTACTAAGTTTTTGTGGTGATTCTGAGCTATTTTGTGCTATTTTTGGGAGCCCGATGAGCATTGTTTATTTCCTCCGTTTGGGAGCTATTGTGTGCATGTTATACAAATCTAAAAATTTCATTTTATAGGCTTTTATGCTGCTCAATTTTTTTTTAAAATGTCCACTTTCAAATTTATTAATAATAGGTGAAGCTGTGAAGCTTTTGGCACTATTTCTGGCATACCCGATTTGGGGTTTATTGAGAAATTAGTGGATCTTTGAAATATTGGTTGTTTGATTTTAAAGATCTGATTAGAGGCTTGAAATATCATATAAAATCAGTAAAGGGACATTTCAATAACCCAATGAAATAGAGAATGATAATGCCATTGTATCAGTGGTAATGGAAGATTTAGAGAGCCTTCTATTGGAGTCCCAAAGCAATAATTTTCAACTGCCTTATTTTTAGTTTTCCATTTTTCTTTACAAATAGATCTAGAACAACAAGACACCATTAATACATGGAGTAATTGATACATTTTTTATTTGGGACTCTTGCTTACATTAGCACTTCTTATGTAGGTTTTTTAGGGATTCAAAAGTCCTTATGGTGGAAATAGTTACAACACTATGATGTTCAACCCTTTTGGAAAAGTAGGATTCATAGAAGCATTAGAAAACCTTTACTATCCATAGTAAAAGTATAATCCTCTTTGCTAAGTATCCAATAGAATATGGAGGTAGAGGAGTTACAAGATTCCTAATTTAGTTTTACGCCCCTAATATATAAAGGAAAATCTTTAAAAACTTGAACTACTATCATAAAAAATGCAAGATGATAAAGCTAAATTAAAAAAATGTGTTGCATCGTTTAATGCAAGTGCACCCGTTTAAGATTGGAAAACATTAGTAAAAAAATTCAAACAATAAAATCATTTAAAATTTATTAAAATTTATTTTTAGCCCTTTATGCCTCTACATACATGAAATTTCTTGGATCTTAGTTTGTTTTTAGGATGAGTAGACATCTCTCTACATTAAAATTGTTTCTTTGTATATTTGGCACTTTCAAGTGGTTTCTTGTGAATTGAGATGTTGTCAAATAGGTAGAGGTTCACATAGAATTTGTGGTGATTTCCTGACACATATTTAAACGATTACTTCTTCTTCATTGGAACCATTTGGATCCCTTCAAAGTAGCTCAATAAGTCATATCTACATCAAATAACTAGGTTTTTTACATCATGGATGCTTCTTCATCTTCTTTATCATTTGGATTGTAATTATTACAAGAACTAGAATTCCTAGAAATAAAATAAGGGTAATACAAACTCCTTATATCCAAACATGTATTCAAGTGGGAGCGTATGATCACACCAAATACAATGCTAGAAGCCATCAACATAAACAAAACTAGAAACTTAAGTAGCTTTTGAGGCCACTCCCTCTAATCTCTTTGAGATCTAGAGGGACCTGAGTCCCGAGGTAGTGGGGTGATGGATGATTTAATTTTTCTAAAAAAATAAAATATTTTTTTAACTAGAACTATATCTCATTGTTAGAATGTGGTTGTTAACTTTTATCATATGTTGCCCTCCGTGTAATAGTTTGAATGCAAATTGTAGAAGTCATGTAAATGGAGGTGAATTATCCTACACGATGCCACACATTACACCCACAATCTGCATGACAACAAAGACCTATAAAAATTATTAGGAGATGGAGAAAATCTAAATATAGAAAGGTGCTAAGAATTTAAACTATTCAACTTTAATGACATAAAAGTGGCATTTGTGTTTAGAATTTGATGATGCTTTAAAGAGATGAGATGTGTAAAATTGGATGAAGTTGTATGTTTTTAATTTTCTTTTTAAATTGAGTTAAAAAAATTGCATATTTTATTTTTTAAATTCCATATTTTAAATTTATTTTTTTAAATATTGAAAATATAGAGTTTTGTTTTCACCCAAAAAAATATGCAAATGATTAGTTTCTTCTCCAATTTTACAATATGTTGTAGTTGACATGTATAGCTAGTGGTAAAAAAAGATTTTTGGTGTACATTTTTCCATTATAAGCATTCAAAGTTAAACTTATCAAAAATTGACAATTTTTAATTCCCACCAAACTTTTCCTATCATATCTACATTTTTTTAAAAATAAATTACATATTCTTGAAGATGACTCTCTCCTCTAGAGGTATATATAAAGTGTTAATTTTTTGGACATGGTTTACTAATTCCTTTTCCTTTTTTGAAGAGAGATTTTCTTGAATTTTTTATATATCAACAATCAGCCAAAATGGGGCTAACCTAGTACATATGATAGGAAAACATGGATGAAATCGGCCCCCTAGTATAAAATTTGGCAATAAAATATCTCTACATCATGAAAAGAAAAAAATGTGATACTCAAACATCAAACCAATAAAATAATGACCTTCAAAAATTAATAATGGACTCATGAGACATGTCAATCAATAGAGCCATTGAAAAATTCCTTTAGGCCATTCTGTTCTTGCTATATCTTTCATGATTATGTTCCTCTACTCATCAAGAATACCATTGAGTTGTGAGAAATGCAATAATGTTTCATAATCTTGTTTCTTTTTTGTTTTCTATTTGTGGAGTTTTCTAATAAAATTTTGGGGCAAGGATGATATAGGGTGAATTTGATAAGCATTGTCATGCATCTTGCAAGCACACACACCCATGATATAAGATAAATCTAGAAGGATATTGAACTATTCCCTTTATATTTTTTCTTGTTAATCAAAGATAGTATTATCTAGATAGTCAATATATGGGTATATTTGTATCTCTTTCTTTTCGATAAAGCACAATGATAAACACCTATAAAAGAATATCTAGTTATGACTCAATAAATCATCCAACTATTGACCCTAAATGAAATAATAGTATTGTCTACTAGAGAAAAAAACCTAATCATTTTCTAGGAAATGTTGGTCAGTCAATACTATGACCAAGCCACTATATAAGCCAAGAAAGTCTAATTGTGAAGTATACATAATCAGTTCATACTAAGTGATAGCCAATGTCAAACATACACATAAGAGTTACCCACCAATTTAGTCAATGTTGAGTGATTAAGCATATAATTAATGTCAAGTAAGATAGAGGAGATTTTAGAATAAAATGAGAAGAGTTAAATATGAGGGATAGGATGAAGAAAAGGCATGACTGAGCACCAGAACGCTATTAGTGCCGAGCAAGAAATTTTTTGTATAAGAGTTTGTAATGGCACAAAATCTTATGTAAATTATTTTTGTCAAGTTGGAAGTATGTTTTATAGATTAAGGAACTAATTATGTGTGTTTTTGAAGACCATGTATCCCTATGAAAGATAATCAACCAATTAGAAAATTAGAAGTATTAATTGCAAAAAGAGATGAATATAGATTGTTGATCATGATCTAGAAGCTTTAGTGAATAGCTATATAAGGAGGGCTTTTAGACCTACATAAGAGAGGTTACAAATTGGAAGCTTGGATTCAAAGTTTAAGGTGAATCAAATGTAAAAGATAGAGGTGACCAAGTATTGTAGTGATGAGTCATTGGAGATCGATGATAGAGAGGTGATATTATATTGGGTAGAGGAGATATGTATCATCATTGTAGTGTAAAAAAGGATCAAGGTATTTTAATAAATTGGTCTTAACAAGCCTATATAAATCTCCTAGTAGAGTACTCACTTAGTTGTGATGTTAAGTCCTTTAATCAAGGTAGACCTAATAGTCTTGTAAGATCTTAACCAGATAGAGCCCTCACAGGTTTAATCATCGGAAATTATCAAACTTTGTAGCCTTAAGAGAAACACTTTTTTTTTTGTAGTGAATATCTTTATGAGTGTCACCACCGCAATTTTACCTTCACCTTGGAGAGTTTCTGGGTTACCATATCTGGTGTCATGTGTTGATCAATTTCTTATATATGTTATTCATGGTATTAATTGTTAGATCTGATATTACATTGTAGTATATGATTGTTTGATATAATGTTAAAGTGTAGTGAGGGTTTATGCTAAAGATGTCAAATATTATTCATGTTTGAAGTGGTTTTGAAGATCCTAATTCACCCCCACTCTCAGTATCTTACTTTCTATATTAGACTTCAAATAATTATTATGAGAGCTTAGTTCTCTTAGAAAAAATCTAACCACTTGCAAGTTAAAGATCTTGGAAAATGGACGTGCACAAATTTTGAAAGATCATTAAAAATTATAATCTTGATGTTCAACTTACATTTGAACAAGATAAGACTGCAAAGAGACATTGAGGAAATCCTTGAAGAGAAGGAAAGAGATGGCAATTCAACAAATTGACACTCAATACAAAAAAGAAACTATTGAAGACTTAGTTGATGAAGGCACATCTAGTGAATATTATGTAGCCATAGAATATCTATTGGAAAAGAACAATATTCTAAATGAAAAAGTAAGAGCACTGAAAAGAGAACACAAAATATAGTTAGTAAAGTTATGTGAAGTGAATTAACAAAATAATAAAGTTGAAGAAAAGAAGGCAATGGTTGATGAAGATATGAGGCAAATAGCTATAAATCTTGATGAAAGGATCAATGAGGTACAAAGACTGAATCACAATCAAGGTCAACCAATTATTAAGTGAATATCATGAGATTTCTGAAAAGGTGGTAGAGATTGTAAATCTGACACCTAAAAATGATGAACTGAAGAATGAGTTAAGAGTTAAAAAATAAATCATTGAAAGGATGAACAAACCTAAAAAGGTCATTATATTACTTAATGAATAGATAAATGCACCAAGGAGATCCCATAACACTTTTGGATTAGGCTATGTTGAGTTACTATCAGGTGTCAAGTAAGGGGAGTCATCAAAACATGGAGAACAAAGGAATGTGATAGCAAAACATAAGAGCAAGAAGTCTACATGCTATTGCTATGGAAAACCAAGCCATACAACAAATGTTTTTAGGAGTAGAATTGGTAAGTGAAATCCTAAACCAATATTCAATGTGTTAACTGCCCTAAATTCTTGTTTTCTTTTCTTCAAGCCTTCAATAAAATTTCCTTTCTTAAATGAAATTTGAACTCCAATCTTGAACAATTGAGTTCAAAGTTCAAGGTTCAAATAGTCTTGGTCTTATCAATACATCTTTGTTTGGATTATTTTGTCCTCTTTTCTTATACTTGAACTCCAAACCAATTAAGCTCAAACTTCAAATTTTATTCTCCATGTCCATACATTTTTTTGAACCTAATGAGGTCAATATTATCATTAGATTTCGACACTTCTTTTGAAGTTGAAGCTTGAACAATGACTCGTTCAAGTTCACAACTCATTAATCATGTCATTTCCTTTCATATCAAGTTGGTTTTTATGTGCTAGAATTCCTATAATTATAGTCTATTGAACTTGAATCTTAAACCTCAAAGTGGGTCAAAGTTTCAGTTCACCAACCCAAAGTACTTATAGAAGGTGAGAGGTGGCAATACAGAGATCATCAAAATATTTCCTACAAGGTTGAAGTGACATCCTTTAATGCATGTAATTTGTGCAAAAGATGGCAGGGTGATTTACTATGTGCAGGCATAAATATACTCATAAATGATTGAATGATCTTATCAAATTGGTACTTTCCATATTGAATCATGATGCATTTACCTATCTAGGTTGTTTAAACTTGCCTTTTTGTTTCATTTTGTTAACTGTAGAATGATTAACATAAACTTTTAGTTTACTGTCCCACTAGTAACCTACTTGCATATTGTAAAGAAATACACAATAAATCACATTAGATACCATTCATACAAGTATGATAGTAGGATTTAATGTGGAAACCCAATTTGGGAAAAGCCACTAGTAACATGCTACCAACTTTTCACTATTCTGAAGTGAGATAAGCTAAGAGCCAATCTTGTTAAAGTTTATAATTACACACTATTAGGTGTTACCCTATTAAATAACTCAATCACCCTATTAGGAATAGCCTAGTTAAAGGGATTCAAAATGTCCCATTAGTATATCACCTTAATTAAAGGATTTACAAAGACTATTAGGTCAACCTTGATTAAAGGATTTTAATTGATACAATGGTTTGAAAGTAACAACATGTTGATCTTATAAATACAACTCACTTTGAAAATACAAATCGTGGTGTAACTCATCTTCTCATCCACTAACTAGCCTCCATTAACATCTCCATTATTGATTCACTTGGAAACCCTTAAAGTAATCACATTTCACCCTTGCTTAACTCCTTAGAGCCTTCTGCTCAAGTTTGCCAATCAACAATATCAACAACTAATCAACCTTTCTAGGTTATCCTTATGCTTACTTAAATAGGTAGTTTTGATCTTTTTCCACTTAAACATCACTGTTGATCTTAGGGTTAGGTTATATTCATTGAGTCCTTCCATAATTTTGTTTCCTCCTAAAAAATTTTCTATGAATCAATGTCTAGAAATGATCAAATATGGTTTATCATGCATTAAATGCTTTAGCTCATCAATAATTATCATTCATCACTTTGAACAATCCAAAAATTCAACTGTACCAATTGGGAATCTAAATTCCTTCACAAACTATCAAATATTATCACTCGGCCCATATTACATTCCTTGACTTCAGTCATCACTAGAAAACTTGGTCAATACTAAGTATCTTGCTTGATATATTTTTTCTTCACTTGGTCTAACTTTTTTGCTACTCAATCTTTATTGATATTTAATCGACACTATATTTTCTCGGCTTATATTGTCACTTGGTCTACACTAGCATAGCTTTAATCAACACTATATTTTCTTGGCTTATATTGTCTCTTGATCGACACTAACATAGCTCAATTTAAACTATAAGTTTATTAATCTTCTTCTCTATTGCTCGGTTTAGCATATGCATTTGGTCTTTCACTAATCATCTCTACTAGGTTTCAATTCAACTATCTTCTCCACTTAGTGTAATGGTTAAACAACACATTATCTTGTCAATGTGCCAACTAATCAAGTGCCCATTGTAGTTTCACATAACTCAACCTTTCCACTAGGTCTTCTAGTTTTCTTTTCTTTTCAAGTCCTCTTCATCAATCAAATGATATGGCACTCTACTTAGGTATCAACTGTCTTACCACTAAGGTTTGGCATCAATGACAACATAACAATTGTTCCACTTGTAGTTTCCAATTATCTCATTGGTACTTACTAAGTAACATCATGATACCATCAAAATCTAATAGCCATTGGAAAAAACTTTAGTGGGGCCACGAATGACATCATAAGCCATATAATATACAATGTCTCACAATCCCAATACCATCATAACCACATTAGTAATCTCAGAAAAACACTAGAACAAACTAAACATTGTGCATCTCACAAGGCTAACATAAAACTATAACACAAGAATAGTCATTAGATTAAAAGTATGGGAGTAATTAATCCTTGTAACTCAGGGCAGAAGATGAATATTTAAATTTGGAGAGAAGGATGTCATAGATAGACATGAGAGAGAGATCTATTACTAATAAAATAAAATAATAGACTAATAATCCTACAAAAGAAAACAAGATGATAATGAAGGAAGAGGTTTGCTATTTTGTAAATAAATATCTTAATCCAAAGGATAAATGAAGACAAAAAGTCATTAGTATTTTTTTGTCGAATATAATTATACAAAACATATTTCTTTAATACGTGTTAAATACAAAAATAAATGGAATAATAATGATAGTGTTGATGATGCCCATTAGAAAGTTTTAGAAACATTGAAACATTATATAATTTGAAAATAAAATATAAAAACTTATAATAATGGCATCATTAGTTTTTTTAATTAAATCTTCAAATACATATTTTAAATATTTTTCAGTAGACATAACGATATGATAAATTAATGAATTAGATAATATGTCTCACATCCAAACATGAACTCATACTAGATATATAAATCTATAGTCGTTTCCATGTGTACAATTATATAATCTTAAAATTGGCACATAGAACTTAGTGATCCATGCATGGACCACAAAAATAGAAGGAAAATGTATTTTTTCATTTTCAACTATTATTTTCACGCATGGAACAGAAGTAATTATTTCAATTGTTCATCAAGAACACCGATCAAAATAGATAAACCAGTTAATCGGTGGGGTTTTTCTTCTTCGAGGAAGAAGAACGATTAGACTTTGATTTCGTCAAAGATGTTATAATATTCATTAGAATTCTATTAATATACAAGTTTGAAATATAAGTGTCAATTTGAAACACAAATATTAAATACAATTGACTGGTTCTGAGGTTTCATTTTTTTCCCTTCTCTTACGTTTACTAAATGCAATATATGAAATTATCCCATCTATTCGTCCCATGTAAATTTATTGTATTTCTTATAGACTATCTGAAGATTAAGATGCATGAGATGCATGACGGTTATGGAAACAATTGACGTGTTTCAAGCGTTAATTGTTCTCATTTAGCTTTGTTAATCATAATTATTGTCATACTTTTGTTTACATTTAAAATTTAAGTTTGTAACATCTTAATTTGACAAAAAAAGAATGAACCTACACTAAATTATGTTGTTAGCTTTATGCGAATACTTCCTATCTAATTATTTCCCTTGGTCCAACTTAGTGAGCATACTTTCAACCTTTGCAAATAGGATATGTTTTTACATAAGGCAGGACTCTAGTTGTAACACAGCTCTTGTTTATATTGAAATCACCATTCCTTTCCATATCATTGACTTTCTTGCAAGAAGATTTTTATATTCATACCATTTAACTAAATATCTTCCATAATACCTTCACATTAATTATATGATAAATTATTCCACCGTCCATGTATTTTATGTCCTTTAAATTGGATAATTCCTCTAGTTTAATATATGAGTTATAACTAAATTACTACTCATGATAACTATTATGAGAATTTTAATATTTGGTGGTAGGATTCTAATTACTTAAACATAGTTATTTTGTATATAAATACAATATACAAGAATATATCATATGAAAATGAAAGATATTGATTAGAAATTGATCAACAAACAAGTTTGGAATATAAGAATGAGTCTGAAATATAAATATAAAATGTCATTGAATCATTCATGCCATTCATTATTTCCTTAAATTTGCATTTTTGTGAAGTTATCTTATGTTTACTAAATGCAAACTATGAAGGAAGCTCATTGAGTCTTCCCATGTACATTAATCTCAATGTTTCTATGGAACTTCCTAGGGATTATCTATAATTGATAAAAGTGAAAGAAATCATGGTTATATGATGCAATACATTGAAGTTGATCTGAGTAGAAACAATTGAGAAGTTCCAGACATTTATTGTTCTGGATTTGCATATCTATTTCCTACTTGTCTTCATCTACTGATCTTCCTATAATTCTAAAATTAAAAAACGGATGGGTTGTTAGTTTTGTTCACATGTTTTTATATTTAATCTTTTAAATAGGTGTAGTATGAGTTGTCTAGTGGTGTAGAATTCATAATCCTTCAAATAAAGATACAATAAATTAAGTCTACAAAAAATATGGTATGTACACATCCTAGGTAGAATAGATAAGTGCTTCTAAAAGAAGCATAGAGTAATCCTATATTACTATAAGTATTTATTTACATTGTAATCACATTTCCTTTCCTTATCATTCACTTTGTTGGAAATGGTTTTTATATTCTGATTATTTAATTAAATATCTTTTATAACAAATTCAAATTTTTAAAAAAATTGAATTTGGTTTTTGCACTTTGCAACTCTACTCTTGTGTGCTACTTTGGAGCCCCCTCACCCCCTCATGATCTAGTGCAGTTACACCTAGATCTCCTTGTTATTTTATCCACACATTTGAGACTGGTCTCTAATGGGGTCTCATCTAGCCCTGCAAACTCTATTTTGTCTATTGAGACTCTTGTTTAGTTAGATGATTTGACATTTCTTGACAACTCCACTCCCAAGGAGGTGTAAGGGAAAGTAAACCTGGGAAATGTGAGAATCCCTAAATCTAGCTGGAAAAAGTTTATAATAGGGTCTATAATTTTGATGTCTTGTACATTCAATGGTTAACTAAAGGGGATAGGAACACTGATTTCTTCCATAGATTTGCTTCTAGTCATAAGAAAGTAAATACTAAAAATGTTGGATGACAACAATAGGGCATTAGTGTAGGAAAATGATTTAGGTAACTTGGTGACTAGGTACTTTCAATACATCTACAATGCCTACCATAAGATTGAGGATCCCAGTGCTAAGGACACATTATTGAGGACTATCACATAGCTTATTGATGATGAGATGAATCAATACTCAACTAAGAAGCTCAATGAGAAAGAAGTTAAAAATATTTTCTTTTCTATGAGAGAATTTAAAGCCTAAGATGGTTCTCGCACACCCCCCACCCCACCCCTCCCACCCCCCCCCCCGCCTCCAAGTTTCTTTAAGGAGTTCAGCAAGATCATTGGATATGAATTGGTTTATACTATTAGATATTTTACAAGGATAGGGTAGATGTTGAGGGAATTTAATTAGACCTATATTACTCATTTTCTCAAAGTTGGGAAGCCAACTAGAATGGAAGATTTCAGACCTATCAAACTCTATAACATGATCTACAAGATTCTCTCTAAGGTGTTGGTGAATTTCCTTAAACCTTTACTTGTCAGATTCATTAAGACTTCACATAGTGGCTTTGTTCCTTGAAGATAAATACTAGATGTGGTATTACCTCCCATGAAGTGATGCATTCTATGGAGAAAATTAAGGACCTTGGTATGTTGATGAAACTTGACATCTCCAAAACCTATGAAAAAGTCCATAGGGAGTTCTTATTTGACATATTTTCATAGTTTATTTTGAAGAGAACTTTTTCTCCTTATTAAGGAGGTGGTTAATATGACACAATTTTCTTTATTAATCAATGGTACTCCTTAGAAAGAACCAACAAGGTGACTTTCATAAGGTGACCCCATATCCCCCTACCTATTTATTATAGAGGCTAAGGTTTATGGTTACAATTTCATTGTGTTAGTATAGTAGGGATAGATCAAGGAATTTACATCTTATCCTCAGTCTATGAGGCTAGGGCCTAGAAAGAGCTCCTAAACCACTATGTCGAAGTCTTCAAGGATAACACATAAAAACCATTTGGACTCACTAATGTGTCGGCTACATTTTAGTCATCTATAAACCATATTTTTAAAAGATAACTATAAAAGAGTGTGTTAATATTTTTTGATGATATCCTAGTTTTCAACAAAACATGGGAGGAGCACCCGCATCACCTAGATGAGGTACTTAGTATTATGGAGGAGAACTCATTGTTTTTGAAGGAGTCAAAGTGTGAGTTTGGATTAATCGAGATTATTTACCTTGGTCACATGATTGGTGCAAATGTGGTGAAGGTACACCAGGAAAAGATTTAGGCAATCATAGATTGGCCACCACAAAGGAATGTATCAGATTTGATGGGCTTCCTTGGTCTTTTCCCTTATTATAGGAGGTTTGCTAGAGGCTTCTCATAGACAATAGCTCCCCTCACTAATCTCACATAGGGGGTATTCAAATCGACAGATGATGTAGAGGTGACCTTTGATAAGATCAAGAAGGTGATGAGCACATGCCTAGTTTTGGCACTGCCCAATTTCTCTCACCCTTTTGTACTAAAGTGTGATGCTTTAGAGAGTGAAATTGGCACAGTTCTCGTATATGATAGGCATTTAATAGCTTATGAGAGTAAGAAGCTCAAGGATGGTGATAGACTATACTCCACCTATGAAAAGGAAATATTGGCCATTGTGCATGCTTTAGCCAAGTTTAGACAGTACTTGGTGGGTGGTATATTCATAGATAAGACAAACCACAACAGTTTGTGCTAATTCTTAGAATAGAAGGATCTAAATGAAAGATAGAAAAAGTGGGTCAGCAAGATTCATGCCTATGATTTTGACATCAAGTATGTCAAGGGTAAGAATAATGTAATTGTTGATACACTTTCCAAGAGACCTTCAGTAGTAGAGGGTAAAAGCACAAACTTATGTCACCCTTTTATAAAGGAAAAGGCTAACAAAAGTATAGTCAGTTCATCTTCAATTACATAAAATTGGAAGTGTTATTTAGAAATTGATAATGAAGTAAACTAATGAAATGTGTAGATATGGATGAAATTTAGGATTATAATTTTTAATAATTATTTGGAATAAGAATTGATATATTTTTCTAATTTTTAAAGATAATTTTTTACTTGTTGAAAAACACTGAAAATTAGGGGTCTAGTTCCCACCATAAAACTATATGGAAATAAACTTATTTCCCTTTTATCATAAATTATGTTATAGATAGCATATATAGCTAGAACAATAAAAATTAAAAATTGGTTTTAGATTATTTTTCATCTTTGATAACAATTCAAATTTCAACTCACTTGAAATTGATAGTTTTCATCTCCCACCACATTTTTCAAAACAAATCTATTCTAACCAAAAGAAAAATCATACATTCTTGAAGAGGATTCTCTCCTCTAGAACATCATATGATTTTTTTATTTTTTTTATATGATTTAATATTTTTTCCTTTCTCAAAATTAACATCTTCTCGAGTGTTAAAATATGTACTTGTAGAATTTTTTAATTACAATATACTATATCTAATTAAAACACTATAAACTCTATATGAAAATATTCTTGACTTTTAGCTCTATAAAATAGTGTTTATATGTTATTATTAAGAAATTTCAAAATAGTAAGAGTTATTGAAACATCGATTTTCTAAAATAATTTTATTTTTTAAGTAATTGGATACAAACTAGTATAAAACATGTATTTAATAGAAATTTCCAATTGAAAAAGTGTGAGACCATATATAACTTAGCTAGAATGAATTTGTCTAGATATATGTTTAATAAAATTGATTTTTAGATATAAATACTCAAATTCATTTAGTCTGAAAGGTGACATAGCCTTGTACTTTTACCCAGTTCTAGATATATGTTTGAATAAAATTGATTTTTAGATATAAATACTCAAATTCATTTAGCCTGAAAGGTGACATAGCCTTGTACTTTTACCCAGTCTAATGTTGTGTCATTTATGAGATATTGACAAATTAGAAGTCTTAGTTGCTGGTTGAGTATTCTAAGAATCCTCAAACATTTCGGATTATGGATGGACAACTTTAGGATAGTAGGTACAAGGTGATTGCAAATGTGATTTTTTTTATAAGGATAGGATCTACCTCGTACTAGAATCTAAGCTCAAATGAAAGATTATGGAAACTCTTTATGATACACCATCAGTCGAACACCCAGGTTTCTTCAAAACCTATAGGTAGGTCAAGGAAAGGTTTTCATGAAAGGGCCTTAAGGACGATGTCCTCCAGCATATCAGAGAATGTCAGACTTGTTAATAGAACAAGTCAGAGCATGAGTTTCTAGCTAGATTATTACACCCTCTTCCTATTCTAGCACATAAATGGGAGAGTATCTCCATGGAATTCATTACATAGTTGTTGAGGGTGTAGGGTAGAGGGGTAAAAGTACAAATTTGTGTCACTTTTTAGGCTGAGTTATTAGAAGGACTGAATTTGAATATTTCTATCTAAAAATCAATTTTGGCCAAACAAATAATCTAGATAAATTTATTCTAAGTAAGTTACATATGGTCTCACACTTTTCCAATTGGAAATGTCTATTAAATGCATGTTTTATACTAGTTTGTATCCAATTGCTAAAGAAAACAATTATTTCAAAATAGTGGCATTTCAATAACTCTTACTATTTTTTATGATATGTTTTTAATAATATATAAACACCATTTTATAGAGCTCAGAGTCAAGAATATTCTCCTATAGAGTTTCTAGTGTTTTAATTAGATATAGTATATTGTAATTAAAAACTTCTATATATGTATTTTAACACTTGAAAAGATGTCAATTTTGAGAAAGAAAAAATATTAAATCATATCAAAAAAATCTAAAAATTATATGCCGTGAAAATTATATGGCGTTCTACAGGAGAGAGTCCTCTTTTAGAATGTATATTTTTCTCTTGGTTAGAATATATTTGTTTTGAAAAATGTTGTGGGAGATGAAAACTATTGATTGTAGGTGAGTTAAAATTTGAATCATTATAAAAAAAGAAAATATAGGTCTAAAGCTTATTTTTATTTTTAATTGTTTTATCTATATGTGTTATCTATAAAATAGTCTGAGATCAAAGGGAAATAACTTTATTTTCATCTAGTTTTGTGGTGGGAACTAGACCCCTAATTTTTAGCATTTCTCAGCAGCTAGAAAATTATCTATAAAAATTAGGAAAATATATCAATTCTTACTTCAAATAATTATTAAAAATTATATTTCTAAACTTCATCCATTTCTACACATTTCATTAGTTTACTTCATTTTCAAATTCAAAGTAATAATACCAATTTTATGTCATTGAAGGTGAGTAGTTATACTTTTGTTAGCCTTTTCCTTTACAAAAGGGTGACATAGCTTTGTAATTTTACTAGAGTTTCCATTCTCTTGGTGGTGGATAGATTGACTGGGTCTTCTCACTTTATTTCTATAGCAGTAGATTGGTCGGCCTCTCAAGTAGTTGAGTTATTTTTTCGAGAGGTCTTTTGTCTACATGGTCTTCCTCGAACAATTGTAAGTAACAGGGATATCAAGTTTCTTAGCACCTCTTGGTAGGAACTATTCAAATTGGTAGGTATGTAGTTGACACCCAACATGAGTTACCACTCTTATATGAACGGGTAGACTAAAATAGTAAACAAATGGGTCGAGGGTGTTGTGACGTGGAGCCCAATCAAACTTAAAGGTTTATTTGATGCAATTTCGCTCTAGATTATTTCTATGGGATCAAGAAGTAGCAAACCATGTGTGCTCCCTATAGCAATACAAGGTGGGCTTGAGGGGCAATGGTCCGGCAGGGGTTTTTGGGGGAAAGGCCCCTAAGGCCAAAAATGACCTTATATTGTAAAAGGCATCAATGAGTATATTTTTTATTATTCTAGCCCTAATTTTGTAAGTGGAAAAAACTTGTATAAAAAGGCTTAGGGTTAGGGATTTTCTATGTGTGATGCAAAAATTGGTTCTTACAGTAGTATTGAATTGTAAGGGATTACAGATTGTAATCAAGTTGTAATCACTACATCATAATAATATTGGTCTTGTTGGTGGAGGTAGCCTAGGGATTGGGTGAACCATGTTAAATCTTGGTGTCTTGTGTTCTCTTTTATGTGATCTACTATTTTCTAGTATTGGCTATATTGACATGTAATTTGTATTTCTCTCTAAGGTTAATCCTAATAGAGTGTTATCCCCAAAACTATGTAGCAGTGTAGCAGAGAGCTTGGGTTAAATATTTATACCTAGGGAGTATTGCTACAACTCCTCCTACCACATCTCCATCCAAATAACTCCATTTCAAGCTCTCTATGGTAGAAAGCCTTTGATATTCATATATTTTTCTTTGGAGGAGAGTAGGGCACCACTAACGGGGGATTAAATATAGGATCAATAGGACATTCTGAGATATCTTTAGGAGAACATTCTACAAGGTCAAAATCAAAAGAAGATGTATTTTGATCATCATTGGATAGAGCAGAGTTTTATCTTAGTGTAGAACATTATAAGAAGAGTGCCTTGAAGAAGAGTGGGTCTACAAAAATCTATCCTAGGTTTTATGGTCCCTATCATATTACTCAGAAGGTTGGGGAGGTTACTTATGAGCTGGACTTTCCATATGATAGCAAAATTCATAATTTTTTTCCATATTTCTTACCTCAAGAAAGTGATTGGTTAGCATTTAATACTCTCCATTGGATTTCCCCCACTTGATGTAGAAGAGAAGCTAGTATTAGTTCCAACAGAAGTGATAGAGGTCAGAGAAAGGAAGCTGTGTAATAGGTCCATCAGTGAGTATCTAATTCGTTGGAAGGAGTTTCTATATGAAGATGCCACTTGGGAAGGTGAGTCAATCTTGTAGCATTTGACACTAAGATTTCTTGAGGGAAAGCAATCCC
Source organism: Cupressus sempervirens (assembly GCA_028749045.1). Taxonomy (NCBI): domain Eukaryota; kingdom Viridiplantae; phylum Streptophyta; class Pinopsida; order Cupressales; family Cupressaceae; genus Cupressus; species Cupressus sempervirens. The sequence goes on along the minus strand of CM053789.1, from coordinate 93,279,426 downwards.
AAGAATGGAGGATTATAATGTCCCCTTCCTCACACTAGGCCTAATGGCACCTTGTTGGTCTATCTTTCCATCTAGATAGGCTAACAACATTTATTTTGTAGATACTAGCCAATCACAAGAGTCTATTTGGTTTCATTGGGGGAGATATTTAAGTGGGAATTCCTAAGGTTAAGTCACTTTATTTTATTAAATTTATTTATAAAGTACTTTATCATTTAAAGTCACTTTATGATAAAAATAACTTAAGTGACTAGAAAACAAAATAGGCTTTTATCCCACATTTTCTAGTTGATTGCATCTCCCCTCACATTGAGGTTATAAGTATTTGCATTTAGATTTACATCATGAAATATATTATTGTTTGAAAATGACAAAAGGTTTCTTAAATGTGATTGATCACTCTTGAGGGAAAAACCCCTTGAGAGACAGTGGAGGAGTTGGACATAGCCCTAGCAACTCACTAGAGATTTTTATTCAGAATCAAGTACAGAGATTGGGAGCCTCTATTATATCTAAGAGATGACACTCAAAACTAAGTATCCTATGTTAATACCTTAGTAGAAGATTGTTGTTGTTTTACTAGGGCTGTAGGTTAAGAAATCAAACATACATAGGACTACAGTTAGAAGGACCAGACCATCTCATGAGCTTTAGTTATATCTAGGTTTAGTTAACAATAAGGTGGAGAATGCTATCAAGAGTTCTATCTAGCCACAGGAAGGTTGTATTCAATAAATGGTATAAATGTAATGTATAGGGCCTAACTGTGGAGCTCAAACCACTTCTAGCAAGAAAAGAGACAATAGATCAATCAACAATGTATTAGAAACAAATGAAGGTTATAGGGAGAAAAATTAAAACCATTGGAAGGTCATGATTGTTGTATGGGTGTGACTACACTTCCTCCAAACACATCTCTACATTGAGCTCCATGAAAATACCTATCTATAGACCTAACAATCAAAAATCAAGAATGCAGGTGCAGCAACAGACATCGATCACCATTACTGTAAACATCATCATTTTGGAATACATGTATACAATGGGAATTCTAGGGACCACATGAGTGGATGTAGATATAGCTGCCACCCCTTATCTACCTTTTTTTTTAATATGATATATGTTTGTTCATTTAGTTGGGTGGTTGTAAGTTAATATGCTAACTATGTACATTCTTTTCCTATACAGATGAAGGGAAAGTTATGCGAATAAATTAAGGATTAATGAGATGCAATTAGTTGTTCTTTGTGTTATCTTCCAACTTCATCATGTTATCCATTTGTCATCACTATAAAAAAAGAACCCAAAATTTTAGCATATTATAATAGTATTCTTCATAGCATGGGTTTTTGGACTCCATTCCCATACATTAGAGTTTAGATCAGACTCTTTGACTCAGATTGTACACAAAATATTCATAAAAATTCCACTAGACAAATTCTATTTTCCTTGACAAATCAAGGGATGGGAATCTTACAGGTTCACATCTCAACCAAAAATATCTAGAGAAACCATAGACTTACCTATATTACTTGGTCCTGTTAGAATTTGTAATCTTTCCTTGGTTTTATGTATTAAATGGGATAAACCAAGGTATCCCTTATGTTATTTTTCCTCTAGTCCACATGTGAGGAGAAGTCTTTTTTGTAATTCCTTTATTAAGGAAAATAGTTTATTCCTCCTTAAGAGGATTATGACACTTGTTATGCACACACTTATGAATATGGCAATCATTCACATGGGAGTTACAAATATCTCCTCTTCTCATCTCTTTATAAGAGATACTTCTCTCTCATTCTCTACAACAAACAATCATGATGTAGTTCATGTAATGAGCCCTATGGCTCCACATTATCTCCTTGTCTCATTCTCTCTTCATTCTTAGGCATGTGCCTCATTCATATAATTCACAAGGGGTTTTCTTTGCTTTCCCCTTTCAAAATCCTTGTCTCCTCCTTTGTGTTGATCTTGGAAAGCTCTGATAAAGTACGGTAATTATGTTCATCACTAACTCTCTTGGATTAAATTATAATTCTTTATTTTTTATTTCATTTTGATTTTATTATTTCTAACAGGTCCCATCATAGAATTACACAATTGGAAAATTGTTTTGACATTTTCTAATATTTTGCAACCTTTGTACTTTAATTCCTATCTACTAAGGGCTCTTTTCACACATGCTCCAACACCATCATGCTCTCCCTTTCCATGTCCTATCTCAATGAAATTCTAAAAATGTAGCACTCCACTTGTCACATGCATCCTACTCAACAAATAGAACATTGTTGCATACTTGAATTGTGTGGTGCAATTGTCTGACCATATAATGTGTTGGTTGTATATTTCATCTATTTCCCTCAAATTATCATTAAAAACTCTAAAAATCCCTTGAAAAAACTCTGATGAATGAGTTTGATCATCGTTGATATAGAAGTGATACTCTCTTAATACTTTTTTGTCATCTTTTGTGCTATCATGTGCACAAATAAATGTTACATGTATAAAAATTGACACTTTTATAGGGTTGTAATACATTGGTTGCACTTAATTTTTAGGTTTTAGTGTATAGTTTTTAGAAAAGCCAACAACTGACACAATCGTACCCAAGGGAAAAGTGTCCTTACACAACTTGAATTTCTCATTTAACCATCTAACTCTATGTGTGTAACCAATGTAGTCATAAACTATTTTCTCTTGAAATAATTTCATAAAATAAGCTACACATACATGAATTTTCGCTAATTCACTCCTGTTTAATTCTTTTCCATCTTTAACACCATATATAAATGACTTTTACTTTCCAAGTGAAACTAGTGTCTTACCAATTTCATGTGTGATATCTAGATACATAGGCATCTATACAACTTTTGCTAACATCCACATTGAGGGAAAAAAACCTTTCAAACACATGGTCTTATAATAAATACACCCATAATCTCATTTAGATAATACACTTGTAATAAATTCTCTTAGTGAATCAAGAGGTAATTTTAGACCACATTCTTGCAATAATTCGTTAGTATGATAAAGTACACCATATATAATGATAATTATCATGATGCATAGAAAACTCAACATGAACCCTACAACAACATGTAGTGTGTGTATATTTTATATTAATATAGAATGTTTTTTTCATCTCAAAAAACCTTTGGCTAATTTTAATTTGTGGAAATATTTGAAGAAACATTTCATGAAATTGTGTTTAAGTCATATCCAAAAAATGTTTAGCATGTGGATCATGGTTTTTTTTTTCCAATTCATCTTTTGACAACATTGTTTTGGTTTGGTGAAGCCCTTGTGTTGTCATGCCAATTTTTTTTTATTAATGTTCTTAATGCATCAACAATAACTTTACCCTTATGTGGGAGTCTACCTTGGAATGACCAAAAAGAAGTCTCATTAGAATTCTCAATTTTCTCATGCCTTACTAAGGCTTTAAGTAATGTTGTTCCACTTATCCTTAATAATTTACTTATTTTTCTTACCATACAAGTTTTTCCATTTCCTTTCCCATTATGGTTGATGTGAGGACTTGTTGACTTGTATTAGCATCTTTAGTATGTGCTTTTGAACCAATGGATTGGTATGCATCAAAGAGATTTCTAACAATGCTTCTTTCACTACCATTTTAAGATGTTTCTAACCCCAAAATTCTCATTGTCTCTCTAAATTTCAGATTTGTAATCATTTTATCAACTATTTGGAATCTTCCACTTTGATTTAAATTTTCAAAAAAAAATTTGCAATTCTTTTGAACAATTCCCCTACAATTTATTTTTGACATTTAATCATGCATTGGCTTTAAAATATTTTCATCAATGTCAATTAGAAACTTTGGGTTTTTTTAAAATTATTCTAGAAGATGTTGATGTACATGTATTCTCTATATTTTCATTACTCACATCATGTGCATTCATCATTTCAACTTGAGATGTTGCATTAGGGGCATCAAGTGATGTAAGTGTATTTGTCATAATCATTTCAATTGAGATACATGTTGAACATTTTCATTTGTCAAATTAGGTGCATTTGTGACATCAATATCAATAGGTATATTTTCATCACTTATATTGGAGTTATTTTATGATGTACCTTCACATAATCTCCTCATATGCTCCCTTGTTTTTTTTCCTTTGATGCCTCTCATTTTTCAACCATTCCTCTCTTGTTCTTTCCCATGATTGTAGATGAAAATCACCCTAAAAATAATAACATGATTAAAATAAACAATAAAATACAACTAAATAATTTTGCATGATTATTTTATTCTCAATCACAAGATACTAACATAAAATAAGATGTTGGCACATAAAAATATAAAATTTATTATTTCCAGGCACAAAAATTCTTACACTTGCATAATTGGTATAGAAATACATCTAAAAAAATAGTAGAGTCTAGTGGACCACATTAAAACAACATAATAATAATTGACATGTTGTTTTATTTATATTTTTCAATAACTCAATCAGGTTATTTAGTTCTAACAACATTATTGATATGGACTAATAACCTGATTGGGTTTTGTATTACTACTACACAAAGGTAGATTAAAGGAGGGAGGGAATAGTGGAGAGAGAGAGAGAGAGAGAGAGAGAGAGAGAGAGAGAGAGAGAGGGTGTGGATAGGATAAACAGAGAGAAGGGAATACAATGAGGGAGGGGGAATAAGAGAGGGCAGGGAGAGAGAGAGAGAGAGAGAGAGAGAGAGAGAGGGATGGAGAAAGGATTAGGGGATATGATAGAAAGAGTGAGAGAGAGATGGAGAGAATGAGTGAGAGAGGGGATGTGTGTGTGTGTGTGTGTGTGTGTGAGAGAGAGAGAGAGAGAGAGAGAGAGAGAGAGAGAGAAAGAGAGAGAGATTAGGGGATATGATAGAAAGAGTGAAAGAGTAATGGAGAGAATAAGTGAGAGAAAAAGGGATAGGAAAAAGAGAGAGAGGGGATGAGAGAGAGAGAGATTTAGATTTTATGGGATACAAAAAAAAGAGTGAGAGGGAGATGGAGAGAATGAGTGAGAGAGAAGGGGATAGGAGAGAGAGAGAGAGATTAAGTGGTGTAGGAGCACCTAGGTAGGCTAGTTTGTACCTAGTGCTTCTTTCTTGTCATTTTGGCTTGTAGTGATGCTATCCACATAACTAGTGGTTTAATAAGACCTAATAGGTCCTTAGGTAAAGTTTCATTAGTTGCTAAGTGGGTTTTTGCTCCTAAGTTGTTGTTATGCCTAAAAGTTGCTCAACAGGGGTTAGGTTGACCAAAGTGGTAGAAAAGTTGAAAAAGGGTCAAAAACCATCTTTGAATGTCTAAATCAACCTAATATGAACCCTTACCAAGTTTGGTGAACTCATTTGTTAAGAATTTTAAGTTATGGCAAAAATTGCTCAAAATTGCAAAAGTTGCAATTTTGCAACTTTTTGCAACTTTTCTTGCAAAGTTGAAAAAGAGTGCAAAGAGTTAGTTAGGAGTTTGAGCATGACCAAAATAGGTTGGAAACACCTATATAAGTCCATTCTTGATCAGTTTCAGGGGTTGGCAAGTTTAGTGGCCATACATGTACGAATTTTGTGTGCATTTTTTCATGGCAGCCACTTGATAAATGAGCATTTTAGTGTTGAATATGGTTGGAAGTCTGGTTTTTCTTGTTTGGAAAAGTTATATGCATTAGTTTTAATCTTTTTCACGTGCTCAAGTTGATAGTACAAGCTTGGTTAATATTGTACATAAGTTTTTTTGAAGTTTTTGCCAGTTTTCTAGTTTATAGCAGCAGTTTGAATTAAATGGACTCTTTCTCCATTTTCCACCATTGAAACCTCATGATGCTGTGGCATTTGGAGTAAGATACAATGTACATTATGTTAAAAAAATAAGGGCTCTTAAATATGAAGGAAAATAATTGTTTATTGATGCCCTAGGAAAGAAAAGTGTCTTGGCTAGTGGAAATATCGCTGCAACCAGCAACATATCATGTGTTGGGTGATTGTAAATGTGAAACCAAGTATGGAAAGTGGTAGGGAATGTTCCTACAGTACTCTTGGTGAAATTGGAGGTGATGGTGTCTCTAGAAAGAAATTTATGCAAGATTTTGCAAAATCGGGTTCAAAAACTACTTCTAGCTTTAGTTTTTAGCATTTTTTTGTTTTGGGTGTTTGGCATATGGTGGAGGCCTAAACGTGGTGGAATAATCTCTATTTTTGAAAAGGGTATTCATATCCCTAATTTTTTTAAGGATTTTTATGTAGTTTTTGTGAGCAGCACACAATTTTAAGTGTTGAAACCCTCTTTTCTTGGTTGTATGACAACAACATTTGTAAAGGTCTTTGTGTGAACTTGTAAGATCTTCTATTGAAAGTTGTTTCTTGGCTTGATAATGTCAATATGAACATGTTACGGCAGTAGAAAGGTCTTCAAGGATGAAGGAAGTTGGAAAAACACAAGGTCTATGTTCTAGCCTTATTTTGGCAACATTATAGCAGCACTTTGCCAACTTGTTTGTAAAGTTGGAAAATCTTTCTAAAGTGTTTTATTTTGGTTTGAACATGATTAAAAAAAAAGCTTGATGAAGCATGGGAAGACCACCAAGAACCTCAAGAAAGGCTAGAGAGCATATTGTGGCCAGTTACCTAGGAAGCACCTGGCAAGCCATGTGGTGAATGAAAATTTCAGTCACCTATGAAGTTGTACTTTGTTTCAATTGGTGTCACAAGGTGAATGGAGTGGATCTTGGATTGATCCAAGGTTGGTGAGTGGGTAAGCACCATCAAGGTCAAAGGAATGACCTATAAGCCCTAGGAAAGGACTAGGTAGCAAGATCAAACCTTGTAGTTACATCAGAGTGGTATCAGAGCAGTTAAAGATTTGGGAAAAGGTAGTGGATGTCTGAAGCTACAGAATCAGTAGGATAATCCATGATGGTGACTAATGTTCAATTAGCCAAAGAGGTTAATGAACAAAAGGAAAGAAATCGGCTTCTTGAAGAAGCACTGGAAGAGGTGAAGCAAAAACTGGATGTAGTTGCAGAGGAAGCCAAGAAAAGAGATGAAGAAGAAGATGGTAAGGGTAAAAAGGTAGTAGAGGAAGACATTGTACCTGAACCTGATCCTATCTTGCAAGAAGAGCCATTTTTAAAAGCCATCAAAGCACTAGGTGGTAAAGCTTTGGAAGGAATACCTCTATTTACAGGAAAGATGGACTTAGATGCTGTCTTAGATTGGATTGAAGGAATGGAGAACCATTTCGAGTGTGAAGGGGTAACCGAGGCTCAAAAGGTGAAGGTGGCAACCTCTAGACTTAGAGGATCAACACTCACTTGGTGGAAATATGTCCAAGGTGAGAGAGTTATGGAGGATAAAGCACCCATAGCCAACTGGAAAGCTATGGTAATGAAGATTCAAGAAAACTTTCTTCTAGAGGATTTTGAAATCCAACTTCATCAAAGAAGGCAAGGAATGAAACAAAAAGATATGGATGTGGCTTCCTACACAGAAGAATTCCAAAGATTGTGTTTGAGATCCAAGAAGCAAGAGGAGGAGCCTATCAAAGTTGCAAGGTAACTAAGTGGCCTAAAATGGAGTATTCAAGAAGAGCTTAGTTTGTGGACACCTACAACAGTCCAAAGATGCCATCAACTTGCTATAAAGGTGGAGGAGAAGCACAAAAAGAAAGGTGATTCAAGTTTTAGAGGAAAAGGAAGGAACCAAAGAGGGCAAAGAGGAGGCTACCATGGTAGAGGTGGTGAACCAAAAGGTCAAGCTGAAAGTAAGACCAATGAGCAGCCAAATGAAACCTCACAAAGAGGAGGTCATAATAGAGGAAGAGGCAATCATAGTAGCTCTCAAAGAGGAAGAGGAGTAGGCAGATCAGGTTCTTATTTTGCAAGCATGAAGTGCTACAATTGTGGCCAGCTTGGACACCCTGCTTATAGGTGTCCTGAGAAGCCTTCTTCTTCGAATCCAAGCATGAGAGTGGCATTTGTACAAGAGGATTGTTCAAACAGCAAAGATGCTGATGTAGATCATCTTGAGTCTGAAAAAGGAGAGAGTTTGATGTATAGGAGGGTACTAATCAAGCAACCTACCCCTAATGAACCCAAACAAAGAAGGGCATTGTTTAGAATCAAGTGCAAGATTCTAGGCAAAGTATGCAAGGTGGTAGTGGACTCAGGATCCATTGATAATTTCATCTTTGAAGAGGCTATTACTAAATTGAAATTGACAAGGATACCTCATGAGAATCCCTACAAGGTCACTTGGTTAAATAAGGGGCAAAGTATCTTGGTTAATGAGAAAGCTTGGGTGGAATTCTCCATAGCCAGCTACAAGGACAAGTTGTTGTGTGATATATTGCCCATGGATGCATGTCATATTTTGCTTGGTAGACCATGGAAATTTTATAGAGAGATGAAGTATAATGGTAGAGAAAACTCCATTTCATTCAAGAAAGGAGGTAAGACTTTCAAAATTTAGTCTTTACTAGAAGAAGAGGGAACACAAGAAAAGGTTCCTAAAGTGTTGTTGTGTGGTGAAAAGGAGTTCTTAAGGGAACTTAAACAAGTGGAAAATTAGGGTTTTGCTATCATACTAAAGTCTGAAAATGAAGAAAAATCAGTCAAAGAACCTTTGCCTTTTGAAGTTCAAACTTTGCTTGATAAGTACAAGGAAATTGTGAGTGATGGTACACCATCTACTTTTCCTCCAAGGAGAGTCACTAGCCATCAAATTGAATTTGTTCCTGGTGCCTCTCTACCTAATAACGCAGCGTACAAACTCACCTCGGATCAAAATTTGGAAGTCACAAGACAAGTTCAAGAGTTGTTGGATCAAGGCCTAATTCAAAAGAGCATAAGCCCATGTGTGGTTCCTATGGTTTTGGAAGCCAAGAAGGGAGGAAAATGGAGGCTTTGTACTGATTCAAGAGCAATAAATTGGATCACAATCAGGTATAGGTTTCCCATACCCCGGATTGAAGACCTAATGGATTGTCTAGGTGGTGCTAGGTACTTCACAAAGTTGGACTTGAAAAGTGGGTATCACCAAATTAGGATAAAGGAGGGAGATGAATGGAAAAAAAATTTAAGACAAATGATGGCCTTTATGAGTGGCTTGTAATGCCATTTGGTCTTTCCAATGCTCCTAGCACATTCATGAGACTCATGAATGAAGTGCTCAAAGATTTCACGGGTAGATTTGTGGTGGTGTACTTAGATGATATTCTCATCTATAGTAAGACAAAGGAGGACCATTTCAAGCATGTGGAGGCAGTCCTAAAGAGGCTTCATGAAGAGAAGTTGGCTATTAATCTTGAGAAATGTGAATTTTTCAAAGAAGAGATAGTGTATTTGGGTTTTTTTGTATCCAAAGGTTCTTTGAAGATGGATAAAGAGAAAGTTGCTGCTATCTTGAGTTGGCCAACACCTACTACAGCCATCGAGGTAAGAAGTTTTCATGGTTTGTAACAATTCTATAGGAAGTTCATTAGGAACTTTAGTGGGATTTGTGCACCTTTGTTGGATACTATCAAAGGAGGGGTCAAAACAAAATTTAAGTGGACCCTAGAGGCTGAAAAATCCTTTGAGTTTTTGAAGAAACATGTAGCTACCCAGCTTATATTGCAATTACCTAGCTTTGAGAAGTTGTTCACCTTAGAATGTGATGCAAGTGGTTTAGCCATAGGTGGTGTTTTGAGTCAAGAGGGCAGGCCCATAGCTTTTTATAGTGAAAAACTTAATGAAGCCAAAAAGAGGTATTCATCTTATGACTTGGAGTTGTATGCCTTAGTGCAATGTCTTAGGAAGTGGAGGCATTACTTGTTACCTAAGGAGTTTGTGGTGTTTACTGACAACCAAGCCCTTAGTTACATAAATACCCAAGAGAAATTAAGCAATAGGCACTTGAAATGGATGGAATACTTGCAGGCTTTCACTTTCACCATTAAGCACAAGAAGGGGCAGCTTAACAAACTAGCAGATACACTTAGTAGAAGGATCATGATAGTCCAAGAAGTACAGCTCCATAGCATGGGCATAGAGGCATTCAAACACCTATACAAAGATGATGAAGATTTTGGTGAAGCATACAAGGTATGTGCAGATTTTGAGAACCATTTTCATAGCAAGTTTTTAGAATATACTTTGCAAAATGGGTTACTCTTCAAGGGTAATCAGTTGTGTGTTCCCAAGGGATCTATAAGGGAGAATCTCATTCAAGAGAAACACAATGGCAGCTTAAGTGGCCATTTTGGCATGAGCAAGACTTTGGAACTAGTACAAAGATTCTACTTTTGATCTAAACTTGTCAAATATGTTACCAGGTATGTGAAGCAATGCATCATATGGATGAAGGCAAAAGGAGGTATGAGTAATTTAGGTCTTTACCAGCCTTTACCAATTCCTAACCATCCATGGGATTGTGCAAGTATGGATTTCATTGTTGGTTTACCCAAAACCAAGCAAGGATTTGATAGTATTTTTGTTGTAGTGGATAGGTTCAGCAAAATGGCACATTTCATTCCTTGTAGGACTACTAATGATGCTAGTCATATTTCTCATTTGTTCTTTAAGGAGGTGGTTAGGATTCATGGACTCCCTATGAGTATTGTTTCCGATAGAGATGTGAAATTTATGAGTCATTTTTGGCAAACTCTATGGAAGAGGCTTGGTACTAACATGTCTTTCAGTTCAGCTTACCATCCTCAAACTGATGGTCAAACTGAAGTGGTTAACCGGATCTTAGGAAACCTCTTAAGGTGCCTTACAAAGGAGTATGGTCAGTCTTGGGATATGGTGATTTCACAAGCTGAATATGCATACAATGATAGCAAAAATAGAACAACCGGCAAAAGCCCTTTTGAAGTGGTTTATGTCATGCATCCTAGAGGTGTGTGTGAGTTGAGGAATCTTGGAGACTTGGATAAGAGGAGTGGACAAGCTGAAGACTTTTTTCAAACTATGAAGGAAATTCAAGACCAAGTTAGGCAAACTATCCAAGAGAACACTCAAAAACTCAAGGCTAAATTGGATGAAAAGAGGAAAGATATACAATTTGCTGTTGGTGATTATGTCATGGTACATTTGAACAAAGCAAGACTCCAAAAAGGTGTTCCCACCAAGTTGCAAATGAAGAGAATAGGACCGTGCAAAGTTTTGGCTAAGTATGGTGAAAATGCTCACAAGGTAGAACTTCCTTCTGATTTGGGCATCCCTCCAAATTTTAATGTTCAAGATTTGATAGCTTTTAAGGGTGATATATCTCAGACTCCTGTAGATGTTCATGGAGATGTGGAAGTTGCTGCTACACCACAAGTCACAAAGTTGGAAGTGGAAAAGGTTTTAGAAACAAGACCCAAAAAGGCTACTAGGCACAAGGTGTATTTTGAACACCTAATCAAGTGGAAGGGTAAACCTGACTCAAAGGCTACTTGGGTGGCTGAAGCTGACTTCAAGAAGCTGAACATTCCATTGGACCTTCTTCAAACTGAAAATGCTTGACTTTCCACAGGGGGGGGGGGGGGCAGTATGGTGCAGGAGCACCTAGGTAGGCTAGTTTGTACCTAGTGCTTCTTTCTTGTCATTTTGGCTTGTAGTGATTCTAGCCACATCACTAGTGGTTTAATAATACCTAATAGGTCCTTAGGTAAGGTTTCATTAGTTGCTAAGTGGGTTTTTGCTCCTAAGTTGCTGTTATGCCTAAAAGTTGCTCAATAGGGGTTAGGTTGACCAAAGTGGTAGGAAAGTTGACCAAGGGTCAAAAACCATCTTGGAATGTCTAAATAAACCTAATATGAACCCTTACCAATTTTTATGAACTCATTTGTTAAGAATTTTAAGTTATGGCAAAAATTGCTCAAAATTGCAAAAGTTGCAATTTTGCAACTTTTTGCAACTTTTCTTGCAAAGTTGAAAAAGAGTGCAAAGAGTTAGTTAGGGGTTTAAGAATGACCAAAATAGGTTGGAAACACCTATATAAGTCCATTCTTGATCAGTTTCAGGGGTTGGCAAGTTTAGTGGCCATACATGTACGGATTTTGTGTGCATTTTTTCATGGCAGCCACTTGATAAATGAGCTTTTTGGTGTTGAATATGGTTGGAAGTCTGATTTTTCTTGTTTGAAATAGTTATGTGCATTATTTTTAATCTTTTTCACGTGCTCAAGTTGATAGTACAAGCTTGGTTAATACTGTACATAAGTTTTTTTGAAGTTTTTGCCAGTTTTCTAGTTTATAGCAGCAGTTTGAATTAAATGGACTCTTTCTCCATTTTCCACCATTGAAACCTCATGATGCTGTGGGATTTGGAGGAAGATACAATGTAAATTATGTTACAAAAATAAGGGCTCTTAAATATGAAGAAAAAAAATTGTTTGTTGATGCCCTAGGCAAGAAAAGTGTCTTGGCTAATGGAAATATCGCTGTAACCAGAAACATATCACGTGTTGGGTGATTGAAAATGTAAAACCAAGTATGAAAAGTGGTAGGGAATGTTCCTACAGTACTCTTGGTGCAATTGGAGGTGATGGTCTGCTCTAGAAAAAAATTTATGCAAGATTTTGCAAAATCGGGTTCAAAAACTACTTCTAGCTTTAGTTTTTAGCATTTTTGTGTTTTGGATGTTTGGCATATGGTGGAGGCCTAAACGTGGTGGAATAATCTCTGTTTTTGAAAAGGGTATTCATATCCCTAATTTTTTTTAGGATTTTTATGTAGGTTTTGTGAGCAGCACACAATTTTAAGTGTTGAAACCCTCTTTTCTTGGTTGTATGACAGCAGCATTTGTAAAGGTCTTTGTGTGAACTTGTAAGATCTTCTATTGAAAGTTGTTTCTTGGCTTGATAATTTCAATATGAACATGTTACGACAGTAGAAAGGTCTTCAAGGATGAAGGAAGTTGGAAAAACACAAGGTCTATGTTCTAGCCTTGTTTTGGCAACATTATAGCAGTACTTTGCCAACTTGTTTGTAAAGTTGGAAAATCTTTCTAAAGTGTTTTATTTTGGTTTGAACATGATTAAAAAAAAAGCTTGATGAAGCATGGGAAGACCACCAAGAACCTCAAGAAAGGCTAGAGAGCATATTGTGGCCAGTTACCTAGGAAGCACCTGGCAAGCCATGTGGTGAACAAAAATTTCAGTCACCTATGAAGTTGTACTTTGTTTCAATTGGTGTCACAAGGTGAATGGAGTGGATCTTGGATTGATCCAAGGTTGGTGAGTGGGTAATCACCATCAAGGTCAAAAGAATGACCTATAATTCCTAGAAAAGGACTAGGTAGCAAGAGCAAACCTTGTGGTTACATCATTAGGGGATACGACAGAAAGAGTGAGAGAGAGAGAGAGAGAAAGAGAGGTTAGAGGAGATTAGGGTATATGATAGAAAGAGAGTGAGAGAGAAGGAGATAGGAGAAAGAGAGAGAGGGGATGTGTGTGTGTGTGTGTGTGTGTGTGTGTGAGAGAGAGAGAGAGAAAGAGAGAGAGAGAGAGAGAGAGAGAGAGAGAGAGAGAGAGAGAGAGAGAGAGAGAGAGAGATTATTGGAGATTAGGAGATATGAGAGAGAGAGAGAGAGAGAGAGAGAGAGAGAGAGAGAGAGAGAGAGAGAGAGAGAGTGTGTGTGTCTGTGTCTGTGTGTGTGTGTGTGTGTGAGAGAGAGAGAGAGAGAGTATGGTAGATTAGGGGGTGCAATAGAAAGATTGAGAGAGATGGAGATAATGAGTGAGTCTAAAGGGGATAAGAGAAAGAGAGAGGGGGAGAGATTAGGGGATACAATAGAAATAGAGAGAGAGGGAGGGAGAGAGAGATTAGGGGATATGATAGAAAGATAGAGAGAGATGGAGAGAATGAGTGAGAGAGATGGGATGTGTGTGTGTGTGTGTGTGTGTGTGTGTGTGTGTGTGTGAGAGAGAGAGAGAGAGAGAGAGAGAGAGAGATTAGGGGATGTGATAGAAATTGTGTGTTTGTGTGTGTGAGTGAGAGAGAGAGAGAGAGAGAGAGAGGGGGGGGGGGGGGGTGGGGGTTAGGAGGAAGAGAGGGATGGGATAGGGAAAAAAAAGAATGAGAGTGATAGAGAGAGAGGATGGGATGGAGAGAAGAATTAAAGGATATGATAGAAAGAGTGAGAGAGATAGGGGATAGGATATATATATATATATATATATATATATATATATATATATGATAGAAAGAGTGAGAGAGAGAGAGAGAGAGAGAGGATAGAGAGAGAGAGAGAGAGAGAGAGAGAGAGAGAGAGAGAGAGAGAGAGAGAGAGAGAGAGAGAGAGAGAGAGAGAGATTAGGGGATATGATATAAAGAGTAAGGAGATAGGAGAAAGAGATGGATATAGGATAAAGAGTGAAAATAAGAAAGAGGGAGAGAGAGAGAGAGAGAGAGAGAGAGAGAGAGAGAGAGAGAGAGAGAGAGAGAGAGAGAGAGAGAGAGAGCTCAATCTAACCTTGTGTAGTAGTAATACAAAACTTGATTGGGTTGTACAAAACTCGATTGGGTTCTACCAAACCTAATTCATTTTTTATTTTCATAACTTGATCAGGTTATTTGAATCCAAAAAATCCAATCAGATTATGGCTTTGTGATAGCTAAGGGAAATTATCCAAAGGCTTGGGAGACTCTTTTCCTTCAATTTTTTTTCTTTCTAGACGTTTCTCATCTTCTAAGATGAATTCTCATCTTTTTCTTCATTAGGTACGCTAATGTTGAAGTAGGTATCTCTAAAATCACCACTATAATCTCACACATCTTAGATTTCTAACCATATAATTTTTTCTTTTTTTGGACAACATTAACATAGTAAACTTTAATTACTTTTACCAATGCCTTGACATTCCTCACAAACATATGTCTACCATTTTTTTTTAAACTTTTGATATGCTTAACCAAATTAAAAATAAATTACATATTAAAATTCTACACTTGATTATATACACATTTTTAAAAAAAATCTATTTTCAATTATTTTGATGCAAGTTATGTGTAGCACACGAACAGGTACCAAAATTTCAGGATGTAGTCTATTCAATAGTTCATAACAAAAAAATACTCATCATAAAATTACAAAAAAAACACACAACTTATAGATATGACTCTTAACTATCATCCTACCAAAGGGATATAGAAAATACAAAATATAACTTTGTCTTTTGTGCTAGACACAAAATTAACTATTTTATATTTTCTAAAAAAATTAGGAACTATTTTTTCCTATGCATGAGGTTTGACCCACCTAATCCTATCCATTTTGTAAAAACTCTAGTAGTTTAGAAAGTAGATTCAGAGTACTACAATTTGTATAGATTACACATCTTATCATTTTTAGTGGATGACCCTCAAATATCTCATCCAAGTTCAAGTTTACCTGATTTAAGAAAAAAGGTGTCCACTTATAACCCCTTTTTTTACACTGTCTTGATGCACTTACCCAAATAAAAATACAAGAAATTTGAAATAAAAAGTGATTAAGCCGCTCAAATTAGTCTAGTGTATTTGCAAGCCATGGAATCTGATGAAAGAATGGAGTAGAGGTTATATCGACATAGGTAAAAAAAGAAAATAAAGTTTGGCTTAGGTAGCAGTAGGTGATTTAAGCGTTAGTGGATAGGTTAAGTGTCAAGACAGGAGGTAAGATTGAAAGAGTAACAAAACTAAAGTTTTTTGATGGTGGGGAGTGGATTGATTACATAAGGCTTATTATTTATGTTTTTTTGTAAACAAATCTCTCAGTAATTTTCTCAAAAATTTTGGTAAGAGTTTTATAGATTTGTAGATATTTCTACCTAGGTGGAAGCTAAAGTTTCTAGTAACTATTTAATAAAACTACAGCTTCCTCTATGGTACAACTCTTGTGACAGAGTGAGGAAAGGTAACTAGAGATATGTAGGTCAATAGTCAAGAAAGAAGGAGATGATGGAGTAGACATGCAAGTTTTCAAATCATTTGAGCTTGAAATAAAAAATTTCCTTGATACTATGATAATTAAGAGTTTAGATATTTATTACTTAATTTTTTTTCTATTCTCGTGTGATGTGTGTGTAATGGGAAGACCATGTAATCTCACAAACAATTCTTAATTCAAAATTCAGTTGTTGGACCTGTAGTCTGATTGGATCAAGTGAATTGAGTGGTTTTTAAGATTTTATAATTGAGGTTGTTGATCTTGTTATTTGTGTGCCATTTTACTATTAATTGTAGGAAATTTAGGTAATGGCTGGCAGATTTGGATGTTGCATTTATTTTGTAAAATTGTGTCAAAGTTGAGTTGAAATTTTTATTATTTGTAGATTTAATCTTGTTTAATTTGGTAAGTACTTTTTATTTTTGAATCTTTCATAATTAAAAAAAACAATTAGATGAATTTTGTAAGCACCAATGCACCTAATTTGAATATAGCTATTGTAAAACCTGCTAGTCATGATGGAATTCCTATAGATAAAAAGTATGTGTATGCAATTTTGTATCTCACCTTGTTTTCTAAGTATTACGTCCAACAAATTTTTATACATCTATCTTTTACACCATGACCCAAGCATTATCTCTAAGAGGTTATCTATGGCCACAAAAGCATTTCCAACTATAATAGAAACACACAAAAAGAAGATCTCCTTACTACAACACTTTGATACAAATCCAAACCCTATTTCATATGCTCCCTTTTACTATAAGAAGGTAGAACCTTAAATAGATAGGAGTACCCTAATTTTTACTATAATTTTTACAATATTATATAAATTTTATAAAGATCATTAAATAGGGTAATCTATTATTCAAATGTGTAATTTTAACAAAATCAATTTTGTTTAAATTTTATTTGAATTTATATTCATTTAAGTAACATTTATTATTAACTAATTTATTGAACATAATTTTTACAACCAACTTAAAAAAGTTTATTTTTAATATATCAATAAAACATTAAAGTACACATTTTATTAAGGATTTAATTTTATTAAATTAATTAACTAGTGGCACTAAATTTTATTAATTTACAAAAGTAAATTTCTTAATTTAATATTAATTTTTTACATATTTTTATTAATATTAAGACTTTTCAAACTTAATTTAAATTCACTTAAATAATTTAATTACTAAATAAATTTTTTTGAAGCTTATATATTTATTTTAATTTCTAATTAATTTTTAGATTTTCAAATTAAAATATCATATCAATTACAAATTATTTAATAAGTATAAGATATTTTATAGAGTCAAATTGAGATATTACTATGAGGAATCAAATATGTGATTTTTTATTCAAACTAATTGACCTATGCTTCATGAAAATGAATCAAACAATTAATACTCATTGCACCTTATGAGAATGAATATAACAATTAGCACTCATTGTACCTCATGAAAATGAATAGAACACTTAGCACTCATTTCACCTCATGAGAATGAATAGAACACTTGGCACTCATTGTATCTACATGATGTTCACAAATGGAAATCCTTTTTATTCTGGATAATTGAATGTATAATAATGTAGTAGTCAATATTTGAGGAGCAAGTTAGGATTTGATTTTTTTAATTTCTTATATTATTCATTCAGTTAGTATGAAGTTTGGGGAAGTCCAATCTATCCTTTAACTTCGTACTCATTATTGTAATTGTATATATCTTTTTTGTTATGGGGCTAAG
Source organism: Cupressus sempervirens (assembly GCA_028749045.1). Classification (NCBI taxonomy): domain Eukaryota; kingdom Viridiplantae; phylum Streptophyta; class Pinopsida; order Cupressales; family Cupressaceae; genus Cupressus; species Cupressus sempervirens. Next base: position 93,261,794 of record CM053789.1, on the reverse strand, counting down.
AAGCAGGGTTTTCTTCCTAGTTCTTTCCTCATGGAGCCTGTGAAGTAGGTTTTTAAATATTTTTATATATAGTAGCCTCATCTATTTTTCTTTTAAAAAAATGTAGTACTCATTTTATATATTTAAATTTGTATACAAAATTAGGCCTTATTTAAAATTGCTAGCAAATCATTATTATATAGTTTATAATTCAAAATGATATACATATCTTGGTCTTTGATATATTTGATTGGTCTTCTTAATGTTGAATAGATTAAGATATAGTGGTATTAATTTTTTTTCTTAATAATTGATGTAAATTAGATTGTGTTTATTTAACTAGTTAATGCATGAGTTTTCAAGTAATGAAGTTGTCGGACACATCTAGAAATGGAATAATATATCTCCTAGATCTCACTCGTTGCTTCATAAGTTTCATGTTAGTGGAAAATTATGAGTCTTGCTCTTTATTATTTAAATGTAATTAGTTTGTAGCTACATCCACAGTGATCACGAGAATTCTCTTATTGATTTAACTCTTTTTCTTTTCTTATTGAGTATATGAGTGAAGTTCAATAGAATTAGTAGCTAAGAATTATAAATTATATAAGGAACATTCAATAAGATGGACATTTTTATTAATTTGATTGTTAAGAAATGATATTAAATAATTGAAATTTTCAAGTTTCTTGATAAGTAAATTTTAATAATTGAATAGTAAACATTTATGAATAAAAGTTCTATTTATTTTATTAGATTTTCTAAAATGCATCATTATTGATTAAATTCAAAAATGTAGAATGATGTTCTTTCAAAAAGTAAAGTGGATAAAAAGATGGATATATTGGTTATTAGAATGACTACATCTAATATCTTCAAATACTAAAACATTTAATTGAAATTGTTCACTTGTTTTTACTCATAAAATCTAGTAAAGAGTTGTATACAAGTAATTTGAAGTCATATGATGGAAATATAGTTAAGGAAAAAACATAGTTGTATATTTTAATTATTCTATATAATTTTTAAACTGAATAAAATGAATACATTTTTAATAGTTTGGTCTTTTAATTTTCACATAACTTATACAAATTGATTAAAAATCTGACAAATAATAAATGCATAAAGAAAGAAACATAAAACAATCCTCTCTTCTTATTTCTCACTTTGATAGGTAGATCAGATTTCATTAAAAAGTATTCAATACATGTGTATTTGTAAAATGTGAAAAGAAAAAGTATAAAAATAATTTGAAAATAAATATGCCAATGTATTTCAAATATAAAAAATATATATGAAATTAAAATACTAAGAAGATATGTGCCATTTTGGTTGTAATCTTGTTAAATATTATTATAAAGTAAGTAAACCTACAACAAAGAAGATGGAAAATGCTAGTGTAAGTCTCCACTTAGGGAATTTTTATTTACATTTTTCACTTCATGTAGTTGAAACACATATGCTCATATGTGCATACACATTTCTATGTAAAATTAACACTTTCTTAAATACTTGTGTTTTGAGGGGAAAAAAACATATTGCACAATTATATGAGAAGTAAGTCATTTGTAACTTATATATGCAATGAACTTGTCCAGAAAATGATATATAACATAAGTCTAGCCATACATAATTGTAGCATCCTAAAATTTAATGCATCAATTAATGACTTCAATTTCAAACTATCTTAGTACTAAATCTAGTTTTTATTATTCTAAGCACATTTGGGACCTTTTTTTTAAATTTAAAATAATATTTAAATCAAGCATATGAGTTATATAAATTATTTTAAATTTTAACACATTCCTCTTTGAGCCCTCATAACTGTTTCCTTTATCTCATATGGTTTTAAGCTTATATGGGTCATATTTTATTTCTAAAATCGATGCAACTAAAATTTTATTTTTATTTTGTCAACATTCATATGGATTTTAGATCTAACAATTAGGCCATAAGATCTTTAAATCTCTCAAGTTTAGGCCTATTTAAGGTAGACTAATTTACTGAGTGAATTAGTCTAGACACATTTCTCTTACTAGATTTACGGGTCTATAATAGAGGCCTGGACATTTCCAACTATCCTAGAGGCCTTGCCATTTCAAACTATCCTTGGAATTGGGATATGACCATTAGAGGTTGGCCTTAATGAAAACATACCTTGACAACCTTAAATAAATTTCCTCACAAAATTTATTTTCTAGAATATAAAGAGAGAATTTTTCCCAAGATGATCTCTGATACAAGGAGCAACTTTAATTATTAAATTAGAGTGGATTTTGTGATGAATTATTATTAATTAAATGATATGAACATAAAATCGAGATACAAGCATGTGAATGACAAGGAGAGGGCATGGAAAATACTTTAATAGTAATTTTAAAAAAAAAACTTCTAGTAATATGAGATTATTATATACTATTTTTACAAGAAAATTAATTGTAATTTGAAGTAGACTTAATATTTAAAGACTTGTGTATGGTCTTTAAATTCACCTTTAGTATTTCGTAGTATTTAATAGAAATAATTATATATATCATATAATAATTTAATAATCTATATATTTAATTTTCATATATTGTATTCTTGTACAACATATTTATGAAGAAAATACTCATATTTAGTGATTTGAAATCCTACAACCAAATATCAAAGTTCTCTTTCTATGCATCATGCACGATAAATTAGCTATAACCCATATATTGAGCCAAAGCAATAAATGTAATTTGAAACATAATAATTTTCTAGAGTTTTATTCTTGAGATTTGAATGTACCTGATATATATTCCTAAAAAATAGGATTTAATCAAAAATTTTCTCTATACCACATAATATTGTAATAACGATATCCTATTATATGAAATATTGATTTAAATATCTTTGGCATACCTATTGCACACCAAAGTGTGAATGCTAGTAAATACTTGGATGTCTGAGGTCAACACCCTTCCTTGTGGAAACTACCACGAATGCGTACACATTCCTTCCAACAAAAACCAAGGAAAATCTGGCAACAAAAAAGTCAATCCAATGAAAATTAGATTGTGTTTATTTAACTAGTCAGTGTACGAGTTTTCAAGTAATGAAGTTGTCAGACACATCTAGAAATGGAATAATATATCTCCTCCAACTTACTCATTGCTTCATAAGTTTCACATTAGTGGAAACTTATGAGTCCCGCTCTTTTTTATTTAAATGCAATTATTTTGTAGCTACATCCACAGTGACCATGAAAAATCTCTTATTGATTTAACCATATCTTTTATTATTGAATATATGTGTGAATTCCAATAGAATTAGTAACTAAGAATTATAAATTATATAAGGAACATTCAATAAGATGGACATTTTTATTAATTTGATTGTTGGTAACTGATATTAAATAATTTCAAATTTCAAATTTTTGAATAAATAAATTTTAAGAATTGTGAAAATTTATAAATACAAGTTCCTTTTATTTTATTAGATTTTCTAAAATGCATCATTATTAATCAAATTCAAAAATGTAGAATGATGTTCTTTCAAAAAGTAAAGTGGAGAAAAGGATGGGTATATTGGTTATTAGGATGACTACATCTAATATCTTCAAATACAAAAATATATAATTAAAATTGAACTTATTTTTACTCGTAAAATCTACTAAAGATTTGTATACAATTAATTTGAAGTCATCTGATGGAAATATTGTTAAGGAAACACAAACATAGTTGCATATTTTAATTATTCCATATCATTTTTAAAATGAATGCATTTTTAATAGTTTGGTCTTTTACTTTTCACATTACTTTTAAAAATTAATTGAAAATCCAACAAATAATAAATGTATAAACAAAGAAACATAAAAAAATCATCTCTTCTTCTTATTTCTCACTTTGATAGGTAGATCAAATTTCATTAAAAAGTATTCAATACATGTGTATATGTAAAATGTAAATAAATAAATTTATTAAAAAAAATTAAAATTTAAAAAAAAAAATTGTCAAAAAAAAATTTAAAATAAATATGCTAATGTATTTCAAATATAAAATATATATGAAATTAAAATAATAAGAAGATATACATCATTTTGGTTGTAATCTTGTTAAATATTATTATAAATTAAGTAAATCTGATAACAAAGAAGATGGAAAATGCTACAAAGATGAAATGCTAGTGTAAGTCTTCACATAGGGAAATTTTAGTTGTATTTTTCACTTCATGTAGTTGAAACACATGTGCTCATCTATGCATGCACATTTCTATGTAAAATTAACACTTTCTCAAATACTTATGTTTTGAGGGGAAAAAATAAATGCACGTTTATATGAGAAATAAATCATTTGTAACTCATATATGCAACAAACTTGGCCAAAAAATGATATATAATTCTAGTCATACATAATTATAGCATCCTAAAAGGTAATGCATCAATTAATGAGTTCAATTTTACATTATCCTAGTACTCAATGTAGTTTTCATTATTCTAAGCACATTTGGGACCTATTTTCTAATTAAAAATAATATTTAAACCAAACATATGAGTTATATAAGTTATTTTAAATATTTACACATTCCTCTTTGGGCCCTCTTAACTGTTTTCTTTATCTCATATGATTTTAAGCTTATATGGGTCATATTTTATTTCTAAAATCAATGGAACTAAAACTATATTCTAAGTTTGTCAAACACCCATATGGATTTTAGATCTAACAATTAGGCCATAAGATCATTAAATCTCTCAATTTTGGGCCTATTTAAGATAGACTAATTAGGTCATAAGATCATTAAATATCTCAAGTTTGGGCCTATTTAGGATGGACTAATTTACTGATTGAATTAGTCTAGACAAATTTCTCTAACTAGATTAAAGGGTATATAATATTGTATTCTTGTACAACATATTTATGAAGAAAATACTCATATTTAGTGATTTGAAATCCTACAACCAAATATCAAAGTTCTCTTTCTACACACCATGCATGATAAATTAATTATAACTCATTTATTGAGCCAGAGCAAAGCTCTAATTTGAATGGCATACAATGCATGGAGGGTGAAATAATTTACCAAATCCTTAATGTCTATTTAATAGTTATGAACATAAAAAAATGGTTGCAAACTAACAAAAGAAAGGAAAAGGAAAAGAATGACACTTTCATTGTTGACAAATGGTTATAGTAATATTGGACTAATTTATAGTCCTTTTAGAATGCATCTAATTGTCAACAATAAATGTAATCTGAAACACAATAATTTTCTAGAGTTTCATTTTTGAGCTTTGAATGCACCTAATATATATTCCTAAAAAATAGGATTTAATCAAAATTCTTCTTTGTACCGCATAATATTTTAAATAACGCTATCCTATCATTTTGATATGATACATTCTTATATGACATATTGACATTCAAAATAATCATATTTAACTACTTGAATAACCAAATATTAAAATTTCAATAGTAATCATCATAAATTGAGCTAGAGCAATAATCCAATTTGAATAACATAATACATCTACTAAATAATTAATGTGAAAGTGTTATAGAAATATTTAACTAGCTCTCTCTCTCTCTCTCTCTCTCTCTCTCTCTCTCTCTCTCTCTCTCTCTCTCTCTCTCTCTCACACACACACACACACACACACACACACACACACACACACACATTATGCCAAGACTAATCATTCTTGAGGCCCTTATTTTTATTTAATCCCAAGATTATTTTAATCATAGTTGGGATTTATGAAAATAGGAGCATCGAGAATGATTACTCTCTGCATAGTATATATATGTATATATAAGCTAGTAGCAATCATGATGTAATAGGAAAAACATTTACTTTTTATTTATATTTTGATAAATTTATTATAAATAATAAATAATAACATTATATATTGTTGAATTTTTAATGATGCTAATGCAATTTTTATTGCAATGATTAAGAATTTTAATCAATAAATATGTCTATCATTAAGGACATTTATTTAGATTTATGATTTTCTTTCTTAATTAACATATTTAGTAGCCACATCGATTGAAGAAATATTTTTTACAACAACAAATTTATTTTTTCTTGTTCTCTTCTTCGTGAAAGTTACACAGAACAATGGGGAAACAAAACTGTCAATACAACTAAATAGAAGTAAAATTTTGAAACTAGAGACAAGAATGAACTATATACAAAAAAGAAATCTCCATAATGGTGTAAATACATTTCACATTCTTCAATGATTAGGATTCTTTTGCAACCTTTATTTGAACAATGATTGTGAAAGACTTCTTTCATCATTGAGGGAAACCCATCCACTTTTGTAGATGTATCACGTAGGAATTTTTATTCATTTTTCATATGCATTCCTTCCATTTTCTGAATATAGTCAATTGGAAATATTGCGTTCTCCACAACTTTAATTATAGTTGTGCATGTCTCTTTAATTATTTGTAGTTATTTGTCAAACTCATACTCAAAGAAATCATTTGAGGTCATTGAAGTAGTCAGGCTAGTATCAAATAATGTTTGATTCTCTATTTGAAGTATCCATAACTCAAATAGTAACCTGCAAACTTATAAACAAACATCAACATATAGAAATAATCAGAATAAAATAGTATTAATAATTAAGATAAATTCTTTCAAATGAATAATGTTCAAAATAACATAAATAAAAATTAAAACTATTTCAAATGAAATAATTAGATTGTAATGTTTGCAATATGGTGGCATTGCCTTCCACTTTTCAAACATTTCAAACATAAATATTAATAAAAATCTATATATATACTGTGAAAATATTTAAATAAAACACATACATAATCTAATTAAATAATAACAAAATATAAACTAAATATATGGTTCATTTATTTTAAATTAATCATTAACTTAAATAAAATACAAATATTATTTATAAGACAACCTTGCCATCCACATTAATGATAAAATTTAATTATGAAACATGAAAAATATAAATATATTAAAACATGCAAATATAAAACTATTATGAAACATACAAATCTAAAACATGCAAACCAAAAGCATTTTGAAATATGCAAATTTAAAACTAATATGAAACATGCAAATGCAAAACTAAATTGAAACATAAAAATTAAAAATGTGCAAATGAAATGTATTATCAAATATCTAAATCAAATAGATTTTGAATCAATTTGAATTCTAAATCTAAATCAAACATGCAAGGCTAAACTATAAGAAACTAATTGAAATAGAAATCTAAATCAAAGAAGATTATTATAAATAATTTTGAAACTAAATTTAGATTTAAATCTAAATACATAACTAAATCTAAATCTAAATGCCAAACCAAATAAAAAATAAAAAATAGAAATAGAAATCTCACATGCAAAATATTACACCAAAATTTTAATCTACTCCTCTTCAAAAACTCTAATATGCTCCAATAATCTCCACCTCTTCCTCCCTGTAAAAACACAAAATGAAAATGAAATGAGGAGCATTTGTTTTATAACCTATGAGAGACTCCTCATATCCCCCAATAGATGTCTTTTGACATTCCACAAATTTGTTTCAAATTCCCCCACTCTCCACAAAAAATAAGCATGAATGTGCATGCAAAAATATATTTAACAAAAAGAAAATGTTTTATATTTAAAAATTTAATGAAATTATTTCAGCACTATTTTTTGGGGTTCTATTTTCTGGCCTTATGTTTTTCAGGTTCTATTTTTTGGCCCCTTTTTCAGGCCCTATTATTTTGGCATCCATTTGGCTTTATATTATTTTGGCTAGCTATTATTTTGAGAATGTTTTTCTATTTTATAATTTAATACTAATAAAATATATACTAAATATATGATTCATCTACTTTAAATAAATCATTAACTTTAATAAAATACGAATTGTATTGAGAATCAGACCTAATTTCTACTTTATGATAGCATATAAGTGGGGCATATTTTCTACTTTTAGGATAGTGTAGCTTGATTGAATTGATGCTCTCTAATGGTCTTAGCAATCTTAATTACAATATTAAAGTGTTGTTCCCCTATTTGTCAAACTATATGTACTTTTCTACATACCATCCTGATCAAAGTATGTATGTATGTATATGTGTATGTATGTATGTATGTATGTATGTATGTATATGTATATATGTATGTATGTACATATATACACATACACATATAGATACATACATATCTATATACATATACAAATACATATGTAAAGATTTAATCTGAGTAAGAAAGAGGTGTGACCTATCACATCTAAAAAATAGGAGGACAAGAACTGGTTTAAATTCATCAAGTTTTAATATAAAAGAATGACTCAAGGTCAATAAAGGAATAGAATGCTTTATGGACCAATCAAATTGTCAACATGGAGTAGTCTGATGCTAATGCCATCATTTACACTTTGAATAACAAGAATTATACTTATATGGATTTGTAGGGAAAACTAATTCTTTGAGCTCCCAATATTTTTTATTGATGTGTTAAGAAAATTTTACCTTAACAAATAATGATTTAACAAATTCACCATGTATTAAGGCCAATGAATTGTTACACATCCCTATATAATTTTTTTCTACTATTTATAATTTTTTTCAAAATTTTAATATACTATATTAATTATAAGCCTAAGGAACCGACTCAAAAATGGTATTCATTAGAGGAAGGATATTTTTACAATCAATAACATATAACTCAAAGAAATTTTTTCAACCTTTCAATATCAAATATTGGGATTTGACAATAAATAAACTTATTTTTTTATAAAGGTTTTCAAACACTAACGATGGATCTTAGTTAAACACAATATAAGAAAATATAATTGGATGATTTAGTACTCACGAATAATCTAATTATAAAATTAAAATTGAAAAGTTTTGGAAACGCATGATAATAAGAGATATGGCATAAGATTTATTTTCTAAGTCATCTATATCCAAGCAATGAATATGGTTTTTATATAAGTAATTGTAGATACAATATTTTTATATGAGTAACCAACAATGATCTTGGCCAGGAACTGTTGTATGTAGGATCGGATAAGTGACCATGCAAGGAGCATAATATACCAGTAGAAAAGCATATCAACTAAATATTGGGAAATATGAATCATGTGTAATAAAGTAAAGGAAATAATATGATGTAAAATGAGGAAGGCCCTCATGATATCAAAATTTTGTAACAGGAGAATGCCCCTTACTAATCTTTTTGTAATACTATGAGCGGACAAAAGTTCTAGGATAAGACATGGTGTTTTCTTGACTTTGTTCTTTCTTACCATTGTCCATTTTGAATGGTGAAAAATGTTTTAAAAAAACAATTAGTTATTAAAATATATATGTGGTTTAAGCCTTTAACAGATTAAAAAAAATTGCTACCCAAATACAAAGTTAGAAAAATAATTTCCTCTCTTATGGTCTTCAAAATCCAAAAATAATTAATTTTTAGTAAGCTTTACTACTCGTATAGCCCATCAATAATTGTTTGTAATACATAGTGAACTTTCCATTCTTCACCTTTCTTTAAGCCCACCTTCTACAACTTCTTAACTTTATGGTGCCATCCATCAAAATCTTCAATACCGGGAATTAAAATTGTTATAATTCACTAGATAATCTGGGTTGGTAGCTACACTAACAACTATCAAATCATTGAATATGTATACTTCCCTACGAGCCATAACAAGAGCACAATAGATGACTACACTCCATTCCCCATTATTTCTGTTCTTTCAGGAGACTTATTTTCTGAAATAAGCACAAAGGTTTCTGGAAAAGAGTTTCGAATTTAAATTTAAAAGCGCACCATCTGACGCTTTTCCAATGAAAATGAGTGCTTATGGTCTCAACCTCTGCAATTAAAGGATAAAGTAAAAATAAAAACACTATTTTTATTTTCCATTTAACTTAAAAGATTGCTAAGGAAACCCTAAGGTAGAGAAAACAAAAAATTTAAATTAATGTAAGGAAAAAATGTTCTCTCGGTATACCTTCAAAGCAAAAGATGCGGGTGATTATTTGATAGACTTTTTAAATCAGTACCTTCCACATGGAAATGCAACTTCGCATTGCTTCTTTACTGCAATATAACAGTCATCCAACCACTCAAATCTGCAAATCTCCCATGCTGTGGCATCTACTTTCTTGAGTTTTGTTGGCCAATTACCACAATTAACAATTCGGATTTCCTCGAAGCAAGCTATACCTTCAAGAAAAGAGAATGCCTCAAGTTGATCACAATCTGATATACATAACTTTACTATATCACATCTACCCATCACTCTTTTCAGACATTGACATTTGGTCAAGAAAAAATGTTTAATCGTATCACATCTGTTAATTGTCAGGGTCTCCAAATTACTTGGGCCGACAAGAGACGGCAACACCTGGAGCATGGGACAGTTATGAATGTCGATGCTTAAACATTCAAACTTTGCAGATTTAAAATTCCATAGACTGTTTCCAAATTTCTGCAATCAAACAACTCAAAGCATCTTGGCTTCAAAGAATCATCAAATGTAACAGACTTCAAGTAGTTCATACTCACCAGACGCAACTGCTCAACCATTGGACAAGTAGAAATTTCTAATTCTACGAGCATTCTAAGATCAGATATTCCTAACACATTTTTAAGTCTATAACAATGTTGAAGTACAGTTTTCTGTAAGCAGCTCAAATGTACAACTGTTAATTCCTCAAGATCTTGACATTCAGAAATATCCAATTCTGTCAGCTCTTTCAATTGGCCGGGTGCATGGAATTCATCAAAATACGGGCATTTAGAAATGCTCGATCTTGTCACCTCTCTAAAGTTTGGGCACCTGGAAATCAATCTTGTCACCTCTCTTAATTGTTTGGGCACCTGGAAATCAATTTAAACTTGCATTCAATGGCTGGCTATAATAAAGAAAATTAATGTAAATCAAAATTTTATCAAGGAGAGCATATTCTTAAACATCACATATTAAGGAAGAAATTAGGCTTCGAAAAATAGGTCAACTTTGACTATTTAACACTTTTAGTCTAAGAATCAAAATTTAGTGCATGATGTTTAAGCCATCCACATAATATCTGACTCTTCTGCAATGTTTTAAGAATGCTGCTTCGCTGAAGAGGAATACTTGAAGTTGAAGGAATGCTTGAATATTCAGATCTGATTTTAGAAAACAGGCTTAATGTAAATGAGTTCAACTATCAAATAATTATCAAAACTGCATCAACCCCCCACCCCGACACACATATAGATATATAATAATCTAATTTAAACAAATATAGTGTATTTCAACATAATTACTTTCAAATTTTCAATAGAGTGGACTTCTGAAAGGCAAAATAAGTTTGTTTCTTCCTGCATTCACTGGATTAAGAAGCAAAGGAAGTGTTATTGATTGGAAATATTGATTTACCTGTACAAGGATGTGCCAGAGTGATTTGCTAGGCAAATTTCTTATTATTAATCGTCGCAACATTTGAAGAGAAATCTGCGAAGGAATGCATGGCTCCAAGCAAGGACTCTTACAATATTTGATCTCAAGAAACAACAAGAACGTTGATGTGTCAGCGCTTACATCCGATTCCCCTAGAAGCAATGAAATTTGACAATTGATGGACTTGTCGAAAAAGGAATGGAAACATCTTTCTCTGGTTATAGCGAGGAAGTTTTGAATCCCTTTGATTCCTGCAACCAGAGAAGCATCTCTGACTTATGTTGTATTAACAAATTAAAAGATTTAAGTATATCTTGATATATTAACTTAGTAGAATGTGGAAGGAGTTAGAATACCAGGCCTATAATATCTTGTGGATGCCAAAATGGCCGATTACGGCTCAGCCCATTTGCAATTTCTCTTCCCGTGTCCCGCAGATGATCATGCATTCTCAATGTAACTCTCCATTGTTCCCTAATTTTCTTTTCTGTTATTTTCTTGCACAAGAAACTTGTTGTTAAGTGTTTCCAGGGCATGTGATCAATATATACTCATCTACAACAATTAGATAACTTACCTAATACTGTGACCGCTTTCTGTTGAACATCTCCTTTGTCAGAGTAGTTTTGCCGACTCCGCCCATTCCAAAGATGCCGATGATATGAGCCTTCTCTTTGCCGCCTTTATTCCTCCGACACTACCTTAATTTCAAAATCTTTCAAAATCAAGACATGCCCTTTCAAAATCTTTCACAAGCTTGTGAAGTCCCACTGGGTATTTGGCAGCATGTAGAGATTTTTTCCTTTGGAATTCCTCTTGGACAGCTGACACTATATTGTGGCTATCGAGCGTCACCGACTACACCGTGCAATGAAGATAGAGTTGGTCCAATCTGGTTGTCCCACAGCCATTTGTTCGCTTGGCTCGAGTTGATCCTACGTATCTCTTTGAGCGTCGCGAGAGTTTTAAGCTTATTACTTGTATCTAATTTTATAGAATTTTAAAATATAATATTAGATTATGTTTGATGCTTGTAGCTTTATAGTCCATTCCATAAACTAATAACTAGCACTTGCATATTTGGAAAGTGCAAGGATTAAGCCTATAGTCATTTATACTTTTGATGATGCTCTTGTCTCTAGATTATAGCAATATATTAAATATGTCATACAATTTTGTGGAAAACAATGCCCTTACAAAGTAGTTGTAAATAGTTATTTGTCTTTGCTTCTCTTCTTCCAACATGACTCATATATTTACAATGGTAAGCCATACATAGTCAACCAAGAAAAAATTATCTCTGTCTATTTTTTGAAAATGATCCATATAGTTACAATGGTAAAGAAGCAAAAAGTCAATAGGAAAAAAACAAGTTTTATACAAATTGTCTTTCCCACTATTAGACAAGTCATTCAACCATCTCTTCTACTATGATCTTCCCCAAAATTGAAAAGTTTAAGACCATTTGATTTACCAGATCCAACTCATTCATAGATCAATAAACTCCTCTTCAACAAATTGTCATTCCCACTATTAGACAAGTAGTTCAACCATCTCTTATACTATGATCCTCCCCAAAATTGAAAAGTTGAAGACCGTTTGATTTACCAAATCCAACATATTCATAGATCAATAAACTCCTCTTCTTCTTATAATATTTCTTTTTTCCCTAGCCTTGAACTTATCCTCTAAAATATTTCATTTATCCAGTAATTTCTTCGATTGAAAAGCTCACTATACGCTAGTAAGTTTTCATTTGACATTATCAAACAATAACTATTTTTTGTATTATATAGTTTATGAATGAACTATGTATATTTAATAAAAATATCAATTACAAAAGATGTGAATATATGAATAATTTAAAACAGGTAATTATTTCTTAAATTTTTATAATATTAATCTTTAAATAAAAATTTAAAATATTAATACAATAAAAAGCTAAAAATTACAAGCAAGAGCATACAACATAATGGTAAATTGTGAGCCTCTTATCAAAGAGGTCTTGGATTCGAATCTACTCGCAATCACACTTAATAAATTATAATAATAATTAATTACTACAACACATAATAAATTATAATAATAATTAATTACTACAACACATAATAACTAATCTTGGCTTCGGCCTCTTATCCATCAGAAAAAAAAGAAGCTAAAAATTCCTAATATTTTTAAATTTGCTTACATTTAATACATTATATGATGTTAACATATAATATAGCTTACATTTATATTAACACTTATTATTACTATTTATAAAATTCATAAAATTATGATGCACATATAGCTAACATTTTATCAAAATCGTCAAAGCATATTTCTTTTCAAAGTATTATTATCATATGAAAAAAACATTATTAAATCAATTTTTATTATTTTATTGAAAAGAAAATTGTATCTTTGGAAAGTTTAGAATTCAATTATTTTTATCATATAGAAGAAATGATGAACTATCATTTCAAAGAGATAATGTTTATATACTGAAGTCAACTATATTAAATTTCAAAATGGCTCTCCAATATATCCCACTATTTCTTAATAAATATCAATGGCTTTCCAAAGAAAAAACAGGGCACAGCTTCGGATTTTTTTCCTATTTAATTAAGTCACTTTCGATCATTTTCAGTTATATACGAGGTAGATGCTATCGATTGAGTATAGTCTTAAAGCTTTTGTATTAGCATATATGGACTATGTTCGCGACCTTCTCTTATTTAACCAAACTCTCTTCAATTTATGTTGGTACAGTGTAAATGCTTGGTAAAATTTTTGTTGAATAAGTTGATCTGAACTGTCGTTTGGGTGCGATTTGGGCTTTTTGTTGAATAAGTTGAATTGAACAAATGGTTTACTTTTCCTCTCCCACTTGATATTTGGTTTGACATTGAATTTTCGGACCAAGATCGGCAATTTCTGTGCAAGAACTCCTTTTGAAACGTCCTCATTTTCTCTAAAGTTGTGATGGGAGTTTTGCAGTGGGCAATATGAAAAAGAAGGATGTTAAGCAATTGAAGCTATCTGTGCCTGCACAGGAGACTTCTATGTTAGAATTCTTGTATATCCTGTGCACTGTGTATTGATTTGGCTAAACTGTATGCTAAGTGTTTCGATCTCTATAAAATTGTTTTGTTCAATCCTCAATAGAATGAGATCAGTTATCATTTTATATTGTGCCAATGAAAGGTTACATTGACTTTTTTTTTGAAAGATGCAACACATTGTTATTCACCTCTGTTTGATACATCGACATTCTTGGTAGTTAGTGGTGATTTATATATTTGACTATGCAGTTCATACAAGGAGGGTATGGAAACAGATTCCTTCTAAATGACGTAAATACTACTCATTTTGAGTGTTAACTATGCTACAAATAATTGATTTGTAGTTTAACTAAATTGCATCAAATTTTTACCACTTTCCATTACTCACCATTTGCCAAATTGATCTCCAGTCACCACTAGGAAGATCATCGGTCTATGCTTTCTCAGGTCTTGTATTACCTGGGCTCACCTTATTTGATACCTGAAATAAGTTAAGTTATTCTTTAGTCACTCTTAAATTATTTTGTACTATTATCTATGCCCTTTTGTTGATCAAAACCTTTAATAACCAGTCCAGCTTTGTAACACTTTTGATTTTTGCCTTCATATTTCAACTGATAAATCCATCAATTTTTTAGTGCTTTCTAAATTGGTGGCAAAGGAACCAAATCCCAAGTTTTATTTTGTAATAGAGAATCCATCTCTTCTTGCATCATTGCCTCACATTTGTGAGAATCTAATGCTTTGCAAGCTTCTTTGAAGCTTGATGGTTCAACTTGGTCTGAAATTAAAAGTTTTGGCTCTGCTTCTTTGGAATTCAAGAGTTCATTATTAGAGAATCTAGCAAGAAGTATTCATTGTCTAGTTGATTTCCTCTACCCCTAAACTTTTTTATTTTTATCAAAATGCCCCTTTTCTTAATCCTAGGGGTTTTGTGTTTGGAATTCAAAATCACTTCCCTTTGAAGAAGTGTGATAATTCTTCTTAGAATTAGTGTGATTAAATTTTGTTTGCACAATCCCCATTTTGAATCATTGTTGTGTGAGTGACTTTGATCATATGTAGATTGAGCTCTCTCTTCAAGATGACCTATTAGAGGTAAATTAGACCTATAAGTAGGTAAATCAGACTTGTCATCGATTTCAACCCCATCAATATGGGAGTTTTTTACTAGGAATGCTCTATTGTTGGGTATGATTATGTCGTGTGACTTCATTTATAGGAAATCTCCAATGATTATTTGGTTGATTAAGTATATTGTTGTATTACATGCCTCTGTCCAAAACGCCTTGCCTAAACCAGCATTAGAAAGCATACAACGAGCTTTCTCAAGGATTTCTCTATTCATCCTCTCTGTTGCTCCATTTACTTGTGGGGTGAATGGAACAATCTTGATTCTATAGATGCCATTACCCACACAAAATGAATCAAACTCAAACGAGAAAAATGCTTGGCTATTATCAATTTGCAAGCACTTTATTTTGTGGCCAATCTGATTCTCAACTAAAGCCTTCAAAAATTTAAACTTGTTGAAAACATCAATTTCTTATACAAAGTGTAAATTCATACCTTTCTTGTGGAATCATCAAGGAAAGTGAGGAATTAGTTTGCTCCTCCAGTGGAGCTTTCCTCGATGGGTCTGAACACATTGGAATAAACAAGTGCCAAAGGACTGCCTTTCTTTTCATGTCTTGTCCTCAAATTTTTAGACTCTCCAAACTCCCATCATTATGTCCAAGATAATTTTAAAATAAAGCCATAAAAAATGTACAAAGTGAGTTGCTTTGACATGGGCTACCATATTTTCTCATCTACTTTAGAGGAAAAATAACCACGTGAGGTAGATATATTCAAATTTCCTCAATGTGAATACATGTGTTTTTTATTTGAAAACTATTTGATATAATTACTTTTTATGCAATTCTAAATCATCACATTATCCTAAAATATTTTACAATATAATTTTTAAGAAATAAATAAGAAAAATATAATATATTTATAATCAATGTTTAAGAAATATTTAAATAGAAATAAATTTTAATAATTGAAAAGATTCTTTTAGTAATAAATGTAATTAGAAAGTTTGCATCCAAATAATGAGGTGATAAACAAATTGAAAAAATACAATATTAATATAATATGAAACTTTAGAATATTAAAATTGCAAATATCAAAAAGTAACATATAAAAGGAGTTGATTCCTTATACAATTATTTACAATCAATATAAGTGTTTTAAATACTATACCAAAAATTGACTATACTAATATTAGTCATCCTTTGTTGTTCTCATTTGAAACATGTTTATATTATTCCGTGATCTCCCTCAGGTTGTCCTTTCAATTGCCCATTTGGTTAAAAATATTCAACCATATGATCTCCAACGTATCCAGACATCATATTATCTTGTTGCATTTTGGTGGGAATTTTCATTTTTTTTTTTTATAGAACATGTAACATAGATACTAATTTTTTTCCATAGAAGTTGTGTTCTTGGGCCCAAAGACTGCAAGGATTCAAAGAAAAGCTCCCCACCAACCGACTTTCGGGAATGAGTTGAACCTACAAGGGATAAGTAAAGTGATGTCAAAGCTCACATGCATGCCTATTTTCATTAACACATTTAAATGTGCTTAAATTAATATCTAATTATGTTTATATGATTTTGATAGAAGAGAATTTTTTTATTATATTATTTGGAACATATTATGTAAATTTTTACAATTTTAAAAAATATTAAAAATATATGAATACAAGAAAATAAAATTTGGATACTTCTACTAATTAAAATAAAACCATGAACCATGTAACACATTTCTCCCACTATAACACTCCAAAGTTTACATAAGCACGAGCATATTAGTTTTACTATTAGTTTTACTCTGTTTAATTTCCAACAAGACCAATATTATATAAAATATAAAATTAGTGCTATCTAAGCACCTAAACTTTAAAACATTAAAATGCATCTATAGTATTTTCGAGGAGAAACATTTATCTTGTGTACACATAAACCTTATTCAAATGGGAGCATTGTCAGCATCATCGAGAAGGGCGTGGTCGATAGCCAACTCTACAATAAAACCTAAACCTTTGAAAAACCTAAATAACGTCCATTGGCACATCATACCTCTCTAATGAAGACCTCAATCTCTTCCAATTTCCCCAGTTGTGGATCTTCGTTATTTTTCGTTCCATATTTTCCTAGGAAACTTGTTTTTGCAAGTTTTCTTGGTCTTTCTTCATCTTGTTAGACATTAGTTTTTTCAATTCCTTCATTTCCTCCTTCATCTCATTACACATTAGCTTTTTCAATTCCTTTATGTCCTCCTTCATCTCATTAGACATTAGCTTTTTCAATTTGTTCATTTCCTCCTTTAGCTCAGCCATCGATTTCTCTACTGCGTCAAGTTTCTCTTTCTTGACTGATTTTTCTAATGCATCAAGTTTCTTTATCTTGACCATTTCCTTTGAGGTAGTCTTCTTCATTGCCTCCCAATTTTCATTCAGTTGCTCTACCTGAGTGCTACTACTTTTGGCTTCTTTAGTTTCGCTATTTTTAGTTTCTTCACTTTTACTAAATTCTTCATTCCCTTTGTGATCATCTTCGACATTACTAGTCCTTATCTTCTCCTTCTTCTCCTTCTGATGTTCTTCCATTAAATGATCTTCTATAAGTAGCAGTGACAGATCATTGGGTTCAGAGATTTTATGATGAATTTCTCTCCAGTTTTGCAAAAACATGCCAGAAAAGTTATTGTTGTTGAAATTTTTATTTCTTTAGAAGATTGTCTCAAATTCACTAAGTAGTAATGAGAACTATCATACTTGTATGAAAAAATTCATGTTTTGCTACCATTCCCAAAAAAAGAAAAATCTAGGTCATCAATTGTATTTTCCATCCAAATATTTATTTCCCCTACGAAGCAGCCGTTGAAGCAAATTGTGACAACGGCTCTCTATTTTTGTCATCTGACAACACAAAAAAATCAAAAAATTTTGACTAAAGTCGCATAGGGAAAAAGCCTATCAGCTTAATAATGTATATGTGCACCTACAATGAATATAGTACATGAAATGTATTTGTCTTTAATGTTTGTTAAAAAATATTTATTTTACATGATATCAAATTTGCGCAAAATCATATGTATTATAATATACATGCATTATAATTTAAAATAAGAATATCATAAACATGTTATGATGTCATAACATTTATAATATACTTAGTTATCCTCAACTTTAAATGCATGTTAGAATAACACACTCGCCTACAGAGGCAAATGAGCACCAACAATGAGTTCCAACACCCGAGACAGCTTAGGGTTACTGTAAAAGACTATTGAATTTAGTTGGCACCCACATGGACACCATACTCCTTGCAATGGCATTGCCCTCCATTCATGGCAGATTATTGTGGCTTTCCCAAAAATTCTTGGCTAAGAGACACATATATTTGAGAGTAGTTGATTGTCTACTTGGAAAAACAATGTTTTTTTCAAGTTTGGGTTGATTTGACTATTCATATCCACAAGTATAGAGAACTCATGAACCATTGGTGTATCGTGTTTTCATGAACTTACTAATCGAAGGGAATGGTTGAGCTTTTCTTAATTCCTTGGCCTCAATAAAATTTATCCCCTCACTTATGTGCTTTCTTCCTTCTTTAATGGGGGTGATATTCTACCATTGATGGGTGTATCGCCTAGAATAAACTATAGAAAAGAAAAGAATTAGACAAAGCACACGACATGTGATATTTGATCTTCTCTCAAATGCTTGCTTATAATTGCTCAATTTTATCAGTGAACATTTTTACAAGGAAAAAGAAGTCTATCAAAATAGGCAATTCTTAGAAAGTATCAAGCCAGTAAATTTTTTCAAAAGAAATGTGAAAACACTTGAAGTAGTCAAAACAATCTTTAACCAAACTATTCCACTACAATCTTCTATAATTCTCTCTCATATATTTCAGTTCATTTCTAGTCATTTTTACTATTTTCCCTTTTTTAACTGGTAACAATGCCAACAAGGAAAAATTTATATTCCTATTGCAAAAATTTTGAACATTTTTATAACTAATTTAGTGTTTTTAGTTTTTCTATTTTTCTTAAATCTATGAAGCTAATTTGTTGCCTTATTTACAAAAGTTGCTAGATGAAAAAAGATGCAATATATAATTAGGCTATTTTGTCAATGATAGTAAGGGTTTTGATCAATTGATTATAAGAAAAGTAAAACATTTTGTCCACAAGCATTGGCGAGGAAGGATATTGTAGAGAAATTTCTCCCATTTCTTTTTGAGGTAGAAGCCTTAGAAAGGAGATTTCCACTCAGAGTGTACTCTTTTAAGAGCTAAGTACTATTGAGAACTAAAAAAAAAGCCAGAACAATTGAAAAATATGACCTTCCTATTATCACATTGTAAGATAAATGTCCAAAACAAAAAATAAGAAGTTTCAATTTTCAAATCCAAATTTTAATTGCAAGCAATGAGTTTCAGTGGATTAATAGATCCGACCTGCATTAAAACAAATTCTAAGCATCAAAAACATAATTTTCTTTTAAATTAAATTTATCAGATCTAGAGGAGGCAATTCATTCTCTGCTAGGGTTTTTTGCTTCATGCAATCTTTCAAATTTTTTGTGTACAACTTTTCGTTTGAACTTTCCCTCTGTTAGCTCCACTTGTCACACCACATTTACTGCAAGAGTTTTTTAGGCTAGGATATAATGGCTCCGGCCAGTGGTGAACTAGTTATTTATGGTGTTCACACTGCTGCTTCAGTCTGCCATGGTGCCTCCACAGAACAAACGTCCATGCAAGTTTGTCTTGAAGGATTTTCATGAGGTAATCCTGACATTATCCTTCCTTTGCAAGAATTTGATGCTGCATGTGATTGGTTAGGATAACACATCTTAATAGGTTATTTTTTGGGTAGGACTCCCCCTAAAGCTATGCTCCAAGAATGGGTTAACAAGAGTTGGACTCCTCATGGAGTCCGCCTTAACGCTGTGCAAAACCTTACCAAAGGTTTTATTATTTTATTTTGCTTCGCTAACCCCTCATAGGTAGACGTGGTCTTTAATAATGGACCATGGTCTATGAGTTCTTCCTTGCTTCTTTTTCAAAAATGGTCATGAGACTTCATAGTCTCGGATGATAAAAAGCTTAGGGTTCATGTATGGGTCGAGTTCCCAGGTCTACCCCTACCTTATTGGCCTTTCATTGAGTCCATTGCCAAAGCCCTTGGAAAACTTGTCACTAAGGAGCTTGATAAATTCTTCAATGCCCACCCATAATGACACATTTGTGTAGAGGTGGATCTTTCCAAGGATCTCAAGGATTCTGTGGAAATTCAGATTGGGACCAAAACCTTCTCTTAGAAGGTTCTTTACTTGAACCTCCCCAACACCTATTATAGGTGCTAGTCCGCAGAACACAAGATCAAGGACTGCCCTCTAGCTATGCCTAGGGTCAAGCCCATGCCTAAAGAGGTGCCTATCAAACAAGCCAAAGGGAAAAAAGAAGAATGGGTTACTGTTGGGCGTAAGGGAAAGGCTCCCTCCAATCCCTTGCCCCCCAAGTAGTCCTATGCTACGGTTGCCATAGTTCCTCCTATCCCTACAGGAGCATCAACTCTCACCAGAGTTTTGTAGGTTTCAAACCCTACTAGCTCGCAGGGGATTAAGGCAGATACCAAGGTTTCTACCTTGGCTAGGGTGTGAACTCCTCTTGCCACCTCTTCCATAGCTCCACCAGTAACACGGTGTTCTCACAGTCCTCTTGGATGTGCGGAGATACTAGAGGTGAAACATCTGGCTAAAAGTCCAGAGGATTTTTCATCTGAGTTCAACCATGTTTCTACCTACTTGCAGAATAGCTACTCCTCTCTTAAGGAAAAAGATGATATGGAAGAGTTCTCATGAAATTTCTATCATGGAATGTACAAGGTCTTACAGACCTCCCCAGAAAGTACTATGTTCAGGATATCTGTCATAGACTTGGTAATTTAGATTTTCTCTATTTGCAAGAAGTTAAAAAATTTTGTTTCATGCTTGCTTTGGCATGCTATGTAATTTGGCAGGATGGTGTGATGTTTTCTTCCCAACATGAAGCTGGTCGAGGTGGTGTAGTTACTCTCCTATCACCTCACCTTCATTCTGCTATTATTTTCCACAGTTTTGACCCCACACATAGAATTATTTGGGTTTTGCTTTCCATTAACAATCATTCTTTTGGAGTCATTAATATGTATGCTTCTAGTGATGTTGTGGAAAGATCCCAAATGTGGGCCTAGATAGCTGACAACTTGCCTCCAGCTACTTGGGTTATGTGTGGGGACTTTAATATGGTTGAAGTGGCCTCTGACAAAGAAGGCATTCTACCTTTTCACTGGATAGTTGGGGAGAGACAAGCCTGCTATTACAAGTGCAATAAATTAGGGCTTTTTGATCCCAATACCAACCACTGCCAAGATAGTGGGGTTTAGCACACTTGCCAACTTTTGAACTAGCTCTAACTGCATATTAAAATGCCTTGATCGTGCTATGATCACTACAAAATGTTTTTTCCTTTTTATGAGGATCGAGATTTGCCTATCATTCCCCTCCCAAATGTGACGTTATCTAACCACTACCCAATCTATTTTGTCATTTCTTGGCAAATAGCTATCCCAAAGGTGGCCAAGTCTTAGTTCTTCCTCAACACGTCTGTGCTAATGCATGCTTCCACCATTTCACACATCTTACGTGTTTGGAACTTGGAGCCATGTCTGCATTCTCAAAGGGGTTGGATTCAATGGTGGATTGATGCCATTACCACAACTTCTCAGTTCTTGCACATTTATGGGACAATTGGCTATGTTCCGCAGATGGTTGTATGAAGTTAGCACTTGCCCTCAAAAAAGTCTCTGAGGCCCTCACCCTTAATCCCTTTGATGTGGACTTTCAAATTTAGCTTGCCAAGCTTCGTCATGACAAGAAAATTGCTAATAATTATGTTGTGCGGGGAGCCCAAATCAAAGCCCATCTCCACTAGTTGGAGGTTGGCGACAAAGCCTCAAAGGAGTTTTTTTAGGCTCTTCATACTCGTCATACCAATGTTGGGATTAAAAAAATCAAACAAGGAAATGCTATTCTATCTAGTCTCCCCACAATCCTGCAAGCATCTATTCATCACTATGAGAAAGTGTTTGCTTCAAAGGGAAATTTGGTTGCTCAAGAGGCGGCTCTTAGAAAGTGTATTTCTATTACTCCAAATCGTCTAGTAGCTGAGCAATGCACTTTTTGTGAGCAACTTCTTTCTCTCCATGACCTTAAATGGGTAGTCTACTCCATGGTGGATGACAAGTCCCCTGGGTTTGATGGGTTCCCTTATGAATTCTACAAACACCTCTGGGAGCATATAGGTCCTGACCTACACAAAGTTTATCTTGAAGCCTATCACTCTAAAAGCTTAGAAGCCATTATAAACAAAGGAAATATCAAATTCATACCTAAAGCTGGTGATCCGGACGATATATGCAATTAGAGACCCATTACCCTTTTGAATGTGTCATACAAGATCATTGCCAAGGCTCTCTCTCAAAATTAGGCACATGTCGCCCTTAATTATGCGACTAGAGAAAAATGGATTCATCAAGTCCAAATATATTCTTGACAACACCATTGCTATCTGGGAGGAAATGGAATGGGCTCGTAAGTCCAATCAAAAGGCCATCTTTTTAAAGATAGATTTTGCTAAAGCCTATGATCGCATTGAATGGCCCTTCATCTTGGCTATGCTCCAGGCTCTAGGTTTTGGCCCCAACTTCCTGCAGTCCATGGAGATGCTCTTTGGGGATGCTAATCCTTGCATTACCATTAAAAATTTGCAATCAGAGGCTTTTGGTCTTTTTTCTTCCATCAGACAAGGTTGTCCGCTAGCTCCTGCACTTTATGTCCTTGCTGCGAAAGGATTTGGTTATTTACTTGTGCATTCTGTGTCCTCAGGACTAGTTCATGGAATTTCCTTTCCTGAATCATCCTCCCAATTAGTCAATGGACACTTTTCTGATGATTCTTTTCTCACTCTTTTAGAAAATGAAGAAAACATCAATAATGTTTTAAGTCGCTTGGACACCTTTTGTCAAGCTTCTAGTTCTGCCATTCAATGGCATAAAATGCTCTACTTCTGCCAGTCCTTTCTGCCAGCTCCACCTTGGCTTAGCTAGTTTAAGTGGAAATGGGTTGCTCATAGAGAAATCTTCCACTTT
The DNA here is from genome assembly GCA_028749045.1 of Cupressus sempervirens. Lineage (NCBI taxonomy): Eukaryota > Viridiplantae > Streptophyta > Pinopsida > Cupressales > Cupressaceae > Cupressus > Cupressus sempervirens. The sequence continues at coordinate 93,238,127 of CM053789.1, read as the reverse complement.
CGTGGCATTCCTTTTGCATTCTAGGTGTCGCCTATGGAACTTTGGAATGTTGTGTTAGCTAAGATTAGCAAAAAGCTCTACTACTAGATCACAAAGTTTCTCTCCCTCGCGAGAAAATTATAGATTCTCTCTAAGATTCTTGCGACCACTCATGTTTATTACTCATCCTACTGGGCTCCATCCAAAGCCTCTTACATGAAGCTGGAAAGATTTCCTTGGGATTTTCTCTGGGCCTCTAGTTGTGATCACCATGGCTTTCATAGAGTGGCTTGGGACTTCTATTGTCTCCCAAGAGAGTCCGGTGGTCTTGGCTTGCTTTCCACTCAGAGACAAGGCCTTTCTCTCTGTGTAAAATGGATTATTAGGGCTCTCTCAGGAGATGAAGCTTGGAAGATTCTAGTTCGACACTACATTTCTTCAAGCTTCCCTATCAATAGGCTTTCTTGGAAGGGGATTGGTTTCCAAACTCTTTTCATTATGTGTGAGCTCATGCTCATTCAGGACTCCTTTGTCATCAAGAGCATCTGGAAAGATTGGGAGGTTGTTAAGCCCTAGCTCCAATGGGTTGGAGATGAATTCTGCAATGGCCTCTCATTGAATCAGCATAGCATATGGTGGTCTTCCCTATTTTCCATTCAAGCTACTCCCCTCGCCAAGACTCAGGGGGCTAGTGCTCTGCATTTTTTCAAATGTGGTATTAGAACTCCAAAGACCCTCTTTTCATGGGTCACCATGAATTTCAAGACCTAGGAAGATATGCAAGTATAGTAGCACCTTGTCCATTTAGACCGATTGACTTTTGACCTTCTGCTTTCTTCCATCCCCGTTCACTTAGTTCATAAAGTGGGGATTCAGTCTGTTCGCCCTTGGTGGCTTGATTGGAGGCAGTTTCCCGCCACTCTTTTTTCTAATTACAAGCAAAGTTTGGGCTATAGATGGCTTTTGCCTCATCTTGCCATGGTGGATACACTAAACCACAGATGGCATTTGCAATCTTCCCTTTCTCAGTGGAGAAAATTCTTTGACACCATATGGAATGCTATAACCAAACCCAAGATTGCGCATTTTACTTGGTGCCTAGCCTTCCAAGGTCTTCCCTTGGGGCCTCGACTCAAAAAAATTGGGGTTCCTGGCCCTAGATGCTCCTTTTGTGGACAACTAGAGTATTTCTTGCATATTTTTTGGTTCTGCAAGCATGCTCAGAATTATTGGCACTGGATTCATGATTTCTTCAAGCCATTCAAACTTGAGTTTTTCTCTTGGCATATGATTTTACTGGGTGACTCTCCCAAATTTTCTTGAAAGTTCACCCAGATTTGGCATACCTTCAGGCTAGAGATCTTATTTTCTCTATGGAAAGATAGGAATGTTGTTCTTTTCCCACACAATTTTTTGGATGTTAACATTGCTTTGTATACTAAGGCATGCATTTGTAATAATGTAATTATGCAGATACAAGTGCAAGCTAATAAAGTTGTACTTGAATTTCCTCACTTACAAGAGCTACTCAATCACTGGAGCAATGCCCTTTGTACTATCACTAGAGTTCCTCTAGATGCCTCAACGGAGACCTCGATGCCTCGTTGCCGCCATCCTTGATGCCACTCTTTTGGATGCCACTCGCACACCCTGCACTCCCAGGCTTCCTGCCACCACTCTCCCAGTGGTGGTGATGGTGGATGGAGGCACCGCTCAGCTTCCCCACCCCATGGTGCTTCTAGCTGGTCCTCGGTTCCTCCTTCTAATTCCCATCGTGTGCACTCAAGGAAGTGACCTCACCTAGACCTAGAAATTTTGCCACCCTAGCCAGAGGTTAAAGATACAGAGGCTACTACTATTGCTACTGCTGGTGATGATGGCTAGACTATTCCTAGCCCACCCCCCAATCCTAAAGATGATTAGGGTTTTCAACATAACGATGATCCACTACCCTTAGCTGGCACTGCTTTGGCAGCTTGAGGTTGGCTTATTATTTTTTTTAATGAATATTTTTTGATTCCAACTGCAGCCGTGTTTTTTGTCTGGCTTTGGCCATTTGAACTCTTTCGCAGGGTGATCTTGTATCCCTTGGCCCCTTTTTTGTGAATTTTAAACTGAGTATATTTTATTAATAGGAAAGGTAACTATTCATCAATTTTATTTTTTTATCAGATCTCCATAAGTACCAAACATAAGGATACAAGAATATTAAAAAATATCTCAACAATAAACTAGTTCAACAACAAAAATAGAGAGCAAATCAAGACCTTACCCAATCACACTTAAAACAAATATGTAGTAGATACAACTTTAGGCGTTGAAAATCATTATGTGAGAACTAGAAAAGATTCTCAAATCTGAAAAGGGGAATGAATGCCACCTGTGTAAATAATAATGCCACTAAACAAGCAATGAAAAAGTATTACAGACATCTAGCTTCTTTTGGTGTTTCCTGTATGTGCAATTGACATATCAAAGCCTTATACATGATGTCTAGAAATTATGGTAATTTCTTCGATACAAAATAAAAAAGACCACTAGAAAAAATTACCCTAGCCAATAAAAAATTAAGAATTAAATAAGAAAATTTTCACTTTAAACAAAATATTATCCATATACCCTCATCTTCAGCCTCTTTGTGACTCTTTTCTTGCCGTTGGATGGGATAAAGTGGCTCATTACAAGACTCCTTATCAATTGGGACCTGTTGTTGGTTATAGATGGAAGCATTCCTCTGATTGGCCTCCTGGAGGTACAGACATGGATCGTTAGGAGCTTTCTCAAATTTTGGCCTCTAGAGAGTGTTCCTCTTTTCTTGGTCCAGATGTATTGACTTGGGGTGGTACCTTGTCTGGTAAATATCATATCTCTGCTGGGTATCAGGAGATAACTAGACAATTATTTGGGGATGCTGAGGTCCCTTGGTGGAAGCAAGTCTGGAATAAAGTTTCTTGGTCCAAGTGCAATTTTTTCATGTGGCTAGTGGCTCACAACCGTTTTCTTACTTGGGATAATCTTTGTAAACGTGGATTTCAGGGCCCCTCTTATTGTGTTTTGTGTGGTAATGGAGAGGAGTCTATCTCCCATCTGTTCTTCCATTGCTCCTATTCTACTCAGATATGGTACCTTTGGTGGAGCGCTTGGGGTTGCTCTTGTCGGCATGCTTCCTCTTTGCCTGAGTTCTGGGCTCGCTTGGGTAGTGCTCCCTCCAAGTCTTCTTCTCTCCATGCTGCTTGGATTGCTGGCCCATCTTTCATGCTTTGGCATATCTGGTTGGAGAGGAATCGTTGCATATTCCAAGATGTTCGGCTTGGTGTTTTGCATCTTTGGTGGAAAATATCACATTCTCTCCAGGAAACTATTCTTGTGAAGTGTGAACTTGATGGGGGTATGGATCCGGTTGTTCTTGCTATCTGTAATCGCCTCATTTTTCATCTGCAAGATGGGGTTGCGGCTCATAGATTTCCTTCTATGTCCAGGCAGCTTCACCATCAGAGGAAGGGTCAGGTTAACCGGGATGGGCACTAGACTCTTCCTCCCTGTGGAGTTCTGAAAATTAACACTGATGGTTCTTCTCGTGGGAATCCTGGTCCGACTGGTATTGGCGGAGTGGCTCGTTGTAGTTCTGGGAATGTTAAATTTTTCTTCTCAATTCATAAGGGTGATTATACTAACAATCTCATGGAAGCTCAGGCTATTTTATATGATGTGGAACAGTGTTGCTTGTGGGGATGGAGTAAGATTATTTGTGAGTCTGATTCCCAGGTGGTGGTGAACATGCTTTCTTCGCAAGAGCTTGAGGATGTTAGTTGGCAGCTGGCCACTGTTGTTAAGCAGATTCTTTTCTTCTCTTCCTCTTTTCAGTTCATTAGGTTCAAGTATATTCCGCAAGAATGGAATAGACCTACTGATTGTTTAGCCAAATGGGCTTCTAGTCATGATCCGAGTTGGAATATTAGGGATAGGGGGCAACTGTCCTTTGAGATGGTGCAAGAATTTGATGATCTTGTTGCTCAAGATCGAGCTCCTTGTTGAGCTCTCCTTGTTGTATTCCTTTCTGTCTTAATAAATTTTTACCCCTCTTTTTGCAAAATAATTTACATTGTGCACAATTTTCAATAGATAAACTAATAGAATAAGAACATAAAAAATTTAGTCTCCTACTTTAACGCAGGGACTAATAATTTTGGAACACACAATTTTGGAATATTAGAACTAATCTGAACTGCAAATATAAGATGTTGACCCATTCTAAGTATTCATTGTCTCTTTAATTTGTATGTTTGTATTTTTCTCTTCTTTTTTTGGGAATTTTTTTGGTGTTAATGATGTTTGCAATTCATTTAGTATATTAATGATGAAGCCCTTCACTCATGTTGAGTACTCGGAAAAAATAAAGATAGGAATTATTAGTTTTTGTATTTATCCTTTATCATTATTTAGTTTTCACATTTTATTCATACATCTAAATCATAGTGATCTCACATTCTTATGTTTCACAAATGTATAGAAGGTTGTAAAGCATATACAACCTAAGCATGCAATACCTACTACTAGGGCCAACATAAGAGCTACTACTAAGAAGGCTCAAGAAGTAGAAAAGAAAAAGGGAAAGAGAGCTAGGAAAACTAATAAAGAAGGTGAGTTTGAGAAGAAACAAAGGAGAAAGTATAATGCCCTAGCTAAATCAAATGAGGAAAAGACAAAATCTAATGAAAACTGCCAATTCAAAGTAGTAAGTCATGTCTTTCTTTTGATTTGGAGAAGTTGTGTGAGTACATAAAGAATAATGCTAACTTATCTGGATTCACACATCTTGATTTTGATAAACTTGGAAAGGTTGACATGAACCAAGTAGAAGAGTCTATATATGCCATGATGGAAACATTCAAGAAGAATCAAATTGAGCTTGCCAACTCTATACCCAAGAGTCTATATGATAGAGTTGAGCAAAAATGGTAGTTTAGTCTCAATACAAAAATGCAAATTAGAGAGACTACACAAGCAAGTGTAATGCTAGAATTGGATAAGGCCACAATAACAAAGGTCATTAAGAAGTACACAAGGAGATTTGCTCCTAAATATAGGGAATTCGGTATTTTGTAGAATGACATTGAGGATGTTGTTCAAAAATCCACCCAAATATGGAAAATAATATATGGACTAACAACACCTAAGGAAATTAAGAAAAAGCTTGTTGAGGTAGTTCTAAACAAAGGTGAGAAAGAATTAACTGAGGTTACTAAAGATGACACTAAAAAAGATGCACATTTGGATTGTGGAAGGAACTGAAAAGAATAAAGATACACAGGCAAAAACAAAAGTTGAGTAGCAAATAGAATAGAGTATACCAGATATATGAGTGCTGAGTGCCAGTCCACAACATGGGTTAGATGCAGACATAGATATAGTAAATGTCAAGGATGTTTTTGATAGTGTCATTCAAAACATAAATCTCTTAATAGAGAAAGATATGAAGAAGATAATGGTAGATTCCACCACCAAGGCACAACTATGTAGTCGTCCTATATTGGTAAGTGTGGATGAGATTGAGAAGGTAGACATGGCATCTATAGGGGAGAAAAAACAAATACACAATATGTGTATAACCCTTTCACGTAAGTGTCAAAAAGGGGGAGAAATGAGTTTTGAGGAGAAATAAGAAGGAGAAATAATTTTTTGAGAGAGATAGTGACTCCAAGGAAAGAATGAATGTGGTTTTGGGGGAGACCAAACTAAGGGGGAGTCAAAGATAGAAATAGAGTACAACACAGTTTAGCATATGCATATTTACTCAGCAAGAGTATTGGTTTAGATTGAGAACAACACAATAAACTCAAAGGGAGCTATAAGATTTTGAGGTATGACTGTTAAGTCAAGTTTTTTACAAAATTTTGAAATTTTGAAAGTTTGTATATATGTCGAATAGAGATAGTGAGTATCTAAGTTATGCTCATAAGTTAAGATCATTCATGCATGACCAAGTGTTTTTGAAAATCATATCAAAGGGGGAGATTTTTTATCTCAAATTGGTTTTGACATATGAGTGTCTATACACTTAAGTCATTTACAAGTTAGAGTTTAGTTCATGTCAATCAAGTAATGCATGACGAGTGTAACACGTCAGATAGTACATTCCAAGTGAGATACTCAAAGTGTCAAGTAGTTAGTATGTGCCGAGCCATTTAGATATTAAGTGACAACATTGAAGTTGTAGTTGATATCAAGCATCAAAGACTTCAGATGCCAAGTAAAATAGTTTTGACATAGTTTTCTATAATGACACAAACTACTATGTAACTTGTTTTCAAGTTGACTTAAGGATTGTTTTGTGATCCTATATGATAAGAATGAATCTTAATTAAGAATCCCTATGCAATACATGAAGCCAATGAGTTGAAGGAATTATTTGAGTAGCTAGATGGATGTATTACAATCGTTGATTCATACCTCAACCTATTCACCTAGATCTTCTTAAGATAAACCCTAAAAGATGGTGTGAGCAAAGAGATAAGTTTTCATGTGCAAATAGAGCATTCAGGTGTGACTAAGGAAGAGTGATCATAGTGTATGAATTGCATAATTAGTTATAGGAGAACAAATGAAAGGACATAGAGGATAAAAGAGATACATTTGATCATAGGAGGATCAATGATACATGCAAAGATGTCTCTATTATCTAGTAGTAGAGTGCTAACCGCAGGATCATTGCTGAGATATTCTAACACCTGTGAATCAGTTAAATCTTTTAACAGAGTAGTCTTAAAAAAATGTTGTAAATCTTTTAATAGGGTGCTTACTTCATTGTAAGTTGAAGTCCTTTAACCAATCACACTTCTAATAGGGTGTTGAAATCCTTTAACAAGGTAAGATCTAACAATCTTGTAAGCCTTTAATAGGGTAGACCTTTCACAAGGTAGATCATGTTTCATGATCTAACATTATAACCTTCATTGGATACACTTTACAACTACAATAGTGAATATTTGTGGGTCTCACCCGCACCCCAATTTTACCTTCTTATAGAGGGTTTCTGGGTAATCATATCTTGTGTCATATGTGTGAATATTTATTTGTCTTCATGCTATGGATGTATATGCTTAATTTGGTATTTCAGTTTACATGCACAATAGTGAGATGGATATGTGGTGAATAATTTTATGGTTGAAGTTTTGAAGAGTTGATTCACCCCCACCACCACCCCCCCAACCCCCTCCCCCCCCCAACCTCAAAGCTTACTTTCTCTATTGTATTTCCAACATAATCAAAATCATACTTATTGTAAACAAGAAAATTATCATAATATTTTCTAAATTACAATTGGGAATATGTAAGCAAAATATCAATAGTAATAAGTCATTATTACTGTATTTTCACAAAGTTATCATCTTATGTAGAAAAATATGAGTTTTTTTTAAGGTCTTAAAATATATTTTCATGCACAAACCATCTTATCAATCTTTCGTCCTCTAATAAATCTTAATATTGTCTTGACAACATTATCAAAATAAGATAACATGAAATGAATACAAAATGCTAAATAGTTATTGTCCTTCAAGCACATTTCCCATCAAATTAGATATTTGGTACATTTCAAGAATAACTTTAAGAAACCCCCTCCATGAAAAAATATAAATCTGTGGCCAATCCAACATTAGCTTCAAGGGAAAGAATTAATTTCTATTGGCTATTATTTTTCAATATTGAGAAATTAGATGCAATTTTTCTCTGACCATAGTAAAATTTCATAAAATTGAGGAAAAAATTTCCCTTCTGATAGAAAAAAATATAATTTAAGAGGCAATCTTGTCCCTTGCACGATAGAAAAATATATATTGTATGAGATGATTTTTCTCATTTAAGGGAAAAAATAAATATTATATTAGATTTTTTTTTAGTTTAATAGAAAATTTATATTTTGGATTAGGCAATTTTTCCTATTTAATGAAAAAAAAAATTGGATTAGGCAATTTTCCCATCTAATGGAAAATAATATAATGTGTTGACAAATGTGCACTTTTGGACAACAACTAAGGACATAATGTTTGCAAATGTCATGATTACTAAATGAATTAACAACTAAAAATTAATTGTATGTTTATCAAATTGGTTGTTATATTATCAAAATATTATGATTAGTATTAAATCAATGATTGATAAAAAAAAGTGAGGTATCTGTAGGATGACATGTATGTGGAATGTCTTCTTTAATTTATGATAGAATGGAATTTGGTAAAAAAAATTATTTAAATTGTAGACATCATGGTCAATGCTTTTGATTATCAGAAATGTAGTTGATTTCCTAAAATGGGACTACTTTTGGTAGAGGGACCATCAAATAAAAATCCAAGTCATGTTATCAATCTAGATTTAACTCTAGAGGCACATGAGAAGAAAAGTAATCTTACTATGAGTTTATGGAAGCTTCATAGGTTCTCATTGGTAATCTTAGATGTTTCATCAAAGAGCTAGAAAAGGACAATGAAAAGTCAAACCTTTAAGAAATGTGGATTGAAATGGATCTTGCCCTTGCTAATTTTGAAGGAAAAATGCAATTAAATAGAAAAATTGGAACTTCAATGCTTTTGAGATGTTTTGAAGGAGAAAACAAGTGTTATGTAAAGAATCATTGATTTAGTTAGGATTTATTTTGGAAAACATATTATCAAAAAGTTGATAAAATGCAATGGTTGGAATCATCTTGATTCTCTTTTTGAGGGAAACTACAACTATTTTTGGTGTGTGTGTGTATGTGTGTGTGTGTGTGTGTGTGTGTGTGTGTGTGTGTGTGTGTGTGTGTGTGTGTGTGTGTGTGTGTGTGTGTGTGTGTGTGTGTGTGTGTGTGTGTGTGTGTGTGTGTGTGTGTGTGAAGATAAAATGTAAAGCAAATACAAATAATAAAATGAAAATAAAACTCCCTTTTGTTTTTGAAATTAAGAAGCAACCAAAATGGGGGTTGGCACAAAAATAGAAGAGCAACTATCTGGAGATCAATTGGAAATATCTACCATAAGATTACCCTTTACCCTTTCAAAATTTCAAAAAGCTACAAATGCCAATAATTGAAAAGAAAAAAAAAACTACCATAAGCATTGAAAGTCTTATCAATATAAAAAATCATGGCCATCAGATAAATATTGGCCCTACTAATAGTCTAGATATAAACTAAAAAAGGCTCAAAGGCACATAGTAAAGTTGAGTATCATAAAATAAAACAAAATCTAACCATATTAATATGAGAACCATCAACAATTCCTCAAATTTTTTAGCAATAGTTAGAGCTAGTCGTCAACCAGGAATCCGTACAAGGTGTGGTTCATCTCCACCTCCTTATCAATGGTCCCTCAGCCTTGGTTAGTTTGCATAAGGTGGAGTGTTGTGGTTGTTGAGTGCATGATGAACTAAGAAATTGGCTACCCTATCAAACTTGTCTTCTAGGTCCACATTCCATTTAACTAACTCAACAACTAATTTTTTCATGCTTTTCCACCACTTGGTTCCCTTGGTTAATGTTCTCATTTTTGGCTGTGGTATCATTCTACTAGGTGTGATCTCCCCCTACTCATCCTTGACCTCCTATTCTCCCCCATGCACTTTTCGTTAGGACCTAGTTGTAGAGCACTTCGAGAGATTTTTGAAAATGTAAACGGTTTGTCAATCAGAGCTACGGTTCAAAATTTATGCCTCTCAAAAGTTCAGTTACCATTTATGGATTCTTCTAATTTTGTGCCGACTTCTAATGCAACTTCTAGAGCCTTCTATTTGGTCGGTGGATGCCTACTAGCACTTTCTAGAATGTATTCTTAATCCTTAACCCTTCGGGGTCTATTTAAGAACATTTGTGGCATTGTAAAAGGCAGTTCAAAGTGGAGTTTGAGAGAAGGTACTGGGAGAAGAATTTATCTCCAGATTTATGCTATTGTAAGCCCATAGGGCATGTTTTGGAGTATGTTTCTCTACACTGAGTGTACTAGCATATTTTTATAGTTAATACAATTTTCCCTTTCCTGTTGTGTCCATTCTGTGCTTGGGTTGTGTCCCCATCAAAAGTTATGGGTGCACACCTACGCCAAGAATCTGAAAGCCATACCCAAGAATCTGGTGCACCAAATGAGACATAGGTAAATTGGTCAAATGAAAAGTAAATCAAATTGAATAGTTGAGAAATTTCTTTTTCGGTGTTAGTTTTGAACATAAATTGACTGCATAACAATGCACATAACATTTCACTGCAGCCTTCATATCCTATCATAGAACCTGCTCATGATGAAGGCCATGATGTGCATTATACTGGTGGAGGTATTAATTTGCTATTGGAAATTAATTACATGATTATGAATACAATTTAACATCTTCAATTGTAATTTGATGTGTAACCTTTTTCTGAATATTTTAGAGCATGTTGAACATCACAGTGAAGGAGTTGAGCATGTTCCAAGTGTATAGCATGTTGACATGGCGGCAGATCAAAATGTTAATGTACATGACGTGGCATTTTTAGGTAAGAAAAATGCATGCTATGTTGTACTACTTAATTAAATACTTGTAATAATTTAAAAAAAGAAAAAAGAAAAATACTTGTAATAATTCTTACAATAGAGCCCCCTTTAGTGTAGCGCCCTCTTACTCCTCCAAATGGGAGGAGGCATCATAATTTTTCATTACATGTACCACAAGAGGAGGAGAATGGGGAAGATATTGATGCTCCTATCATTCTCTTTCTTAACAGAGCTAAGAAATACAAAAAGAAGAAATGATTTTTTTTAAATGCTCTTTGATAAACTTTGTTGGATAATGAAAGAACTTTGTTTTAAGTAATTATCTATGAATTTTGTGTATTAATATTGATTTTTATTTCATGTCAATGAATATTGTTATGTGTTAATGAAGTTTTGATTAGTATTGTGTATTAATGAATTTTATATCATAATAATAAATATTGTGTGATTTTATTGATTGAATGCTATAATTCATAAATGGATGAATGAATGAATGAAGTATGTAATTAGATGATAATGGGTAATTTAGATTGATGTTAGGAGTAGGGGGTGAGGCCAGATGAGCTTCCACCTTCATGTGATTGGCCTTGTTAAGTAGAGAATACTAAAGTATTCTCAAAACCAAGTGAAGCTCAAACTAACATACCAAGGAATCTTAAACCCAATCCATCTACCTCTCATCTTCTCATCCTAGTAAGTCATCTTTTCTGCCACTTTTTTCATATTTAATATTCTATTATTCAATATCTTGATAATGATAGGCTCCATCTTATCGGTAAGTTGTTCCTATCCTATCCTTTTATTTTTTTAAATGTGTCTATTTCTCTCCCACCATAACTCCCATATGACATTAGATGGTGTTGCAGTCCACAAGCCACCACACAAATAGTCCTTATTTTGAATAGGCCAAGCTTGAAACATGCTTAGGATTGACCTTGGTATTGCTGAGTTCCATCCAAGTTTGTTATGTGATCAACTCTAACATTGGTGAGAGTATTTATAGGTCAATAATATGTGGTCCACATTTTCTTCATCCTCTTCACAAAAAAAGGAACCTTCTTGGACCTGCATATCCTTTTTCTCTAAATGTATCAGCTATAAGGATTTTATTTTGTAGTGCTAGCCATGAGAACAATCCTGCTTTAGGTAAGCACTTTTTATCCCAATACAGTCAAAATTAGATGTTTGTCTTTGGTCTTAGTTGTTTCCTAATTAGGTAATTATAGCTTGCCTTAGTGTTCTAGGTTCCATTCTTTGAGCCATCCAAAACCAATTCATCCTGCCTTGGATGAAACATAACATTTTTTAGATCCTGAGATTCTGATAAACTCCTTTGTTTCTCTATCTGGGATATTGATGGTGTCTAGAGACTTCCATCTCCATACTTTTGAATTGCCCCCATCCACTACCTCATTAGTCTAACCAAAGAAAGTCATGTTCTCCATTATCAAAATTTTGCATCATTAATGTAACAACAAGGCTTGTTTTGTTACTTCCTAGTTATTTATAGGTGCTTACTAGATCACTTATATGACCTTGATGGTGATTCTTGGCTCACCAACTTAGGATCAATGTAAGATCCTTTTCTTTCACCTTCCTACCATCATATGCATACAAAGATTCTAGAGTATGTTAACTATAATTATGACATACAAAGATTCATGTTGAGATTCATGGAACATCCCATAATTATGACCTTTACTATGTTTGTCTCAAGTTCTACACTAGATTTGAATTGGTAACCTTGCTCCACTTTCTTCTGACATGGTTAATCTCATTGAGTGATGGAAGATAACACTATTGTGAAATAATAATAACTAATATAGCAAAGTTTAATTCTTCAAACTTCTATTTTTCTTCCAATGCACCATCCTCCTGTACAAAATCCATTCAATTTAAGCAACATTGTCAAACTCAAAACACAAGTTAGGTTATTGGGTCATTGTTGAAAATTATATTAAGTTGAGTGTCATATTTTCTCTATAATATTCTCTACATACGTGACTAATAAATAATTCCTATCTATTCTTCTCATAGTCATTGTTTCAAATTTGTAATTACTAACTATAGCTTAAATAGTATCAACATCAACAAACACATTGGAAATAATGAGCTTTCCAAGGCAAGGTCTCCAAGGGTTTGACTTAGGATCTCTTTTTAACCTATTTTCATAAAAGATCCTTATTATCCTAGATAGGCCACAACCTCATCCAACACCATGAGGCTTGTCCAACCTTTTATTTCATCTCACTAGGTTAATAAATGTACAGGTCAGTGCTCTAAATACTTCCTAATATTCCAGTTAGCACTCTAAGTACTTGCTGATATTTTAGTTAGGTCCATCCATGGAAGCAGTGAATTCAATTCCTCAATCGCTTTTCTATTCTTATAATATTTTGCTAGTGAAAATCATAATTTAGTCTCTCTGATGAAATCAAGTTAGCTCATAGATTTCTTTAGTAGGTACATATTTAATTGAGTATTGTTGATATGGTAGAAGTGGAAATGATCTAGTAGCATAAAATGTTTCAGTGGTTGTGACAATTCAATATAGTACTAATGGTTGTGACTATAAAGTAGTAAGTGTTGATCATGTCATGAGTATGTTACTACTTGTGAATTATTTTTTCAAAGAAGAGGTATGGCAAGAGAAAAATCTATTGCCATTGTTCTAAGAACCACCTATAGCTGTGTAGGTGTTTGGCATTTTAATAGAGTTGAAATCATAACAAATGACCAAGGAAATAGAACTACTCCTTCCATTGTTGCCTTCATTGAAATAGAGAGACCCTTTTGGGAAGGGTGTTGGATGAGGTTGGTCCTTATTATACTTTTGCCTCAAGAATGACTTAGGATCCCTTTTTAACCTATTCTAATGGTGTTTGCATGCGAGAAGGAAAAATTGACATTAGGCATCAGTAGGATGCTTAACTTAAGCTAGTGCCACAATTCTGTTTAAGCCTAACAAAAATGAACAAATTCTATAACTTGTTGCTATAACTTGTTGTTATAACACAAGAACTTGTTAAAATATAAAGATGCTCACACACCTTTTAATTAACATCTATATCATAAAATCTATAATTAAAATGTAGTCATTTGATAGTTTCTCTAAACACCTCACATCCTCCATCAGTGCCATTTACCTTGACCCCAACAAAAATCTACAAACCATAGTCAATGAGGACTGATGGAACAACCTTCATTACTGCATCCAAACCAAGGTAACCCATTTACTTTGTATTTGTAGACCATGGAAACACTTGTAAACTTATATCCATATTCCAACTTTATTAAACTAATTTCTCCTCTCTCTCTTTTGGTGTTCAGAATTGGTATTTCTATTCAAAGAAGGTAGCAAAGAAAGCAGCATGTGAGTATGAAATGTTTAAAGGTAGCCTTCATTTGATAACATTTTTAATTGCTTTTAATTTGAAGAATGGGCATATTAACCTATAATTTGGTGACAAAATGTTTACTAATGTTGTTCCTAAAACTAGATCTATATGACACATTTCAGATTTTGATTTGTTTAGATGATTATGTAAAATTATACTAATAAAAGTTAGTCTAAATAATTATTATTACACTTTACTTAAGTTTACTTAGGAATATGCATAGACATATGAGTTGTCTTATTGACAACACATGAGTTAGCAACTTATTTGAGCACATGGTGTCTACAACATCTTTTTATGAGATACACCTATGTAAAATTATCCTCTCCTCATCACACAAACTCCTGTGCTCAATGGAGGATAATCCACTCTTGGTGGACATGTACTTAGTTGTGATGTTTATCTCTTTGATGACTCCTAGTCATTCTAGTTACCTTTATATATAAGGGACTTCTAGTGTGTATTCATCTCATATCCAATCATCTAATATCTATTATCATTTTGATGATTATTGAGATTCTCATTCGACCATCATTAGTATTACCTTAGGAAAATTCTTACATGGTATCAGAGCTATACCAAATTCTTACATAAATAGTTTATAATTAATTTATTGATGCATATGAATATTATATGTTTTTTTGTTGATGAGTCAAAGAGTACTTCAATGGAAGTATAGGGGCATCAAGATGGAATGCTCATCACACCTTGGAAACACTCAAAAACAAGTGTCTTGTGCAAGAAATAACAAAAAAAAGAATTAGGGGAAACTGGAGAGTTACATTGAGAATGCATCATCTATGGGACTTGGGAAGAGAAATGGCAAATGGACTGAGTGGTAATTGTTAGTTATGGATTCAACAAGATCTTATAGACTTAGTATTCTTGTTCATCCTTTCACATTTTTCTCTATGTTAAGTTACAATAAATCTTTTAGTTTCTTTATCTGACACAAGTCTGAGCTACTTTTGTGATAGCAGAAATCAAAGGAATTCAGAAATATCCTCTCTCAAACCAGAGGAAGATGTTACTATTCATTTTTTGACGAGTCTATCAAATTTTATATTACATTTCTTCTAGGGGAATCAGATGTCAGAGCTGATCCATCAACAATTTTGTTGTCACTTGGGATCGAAGACTTTGGGAGTCACTACATGGAGCCATGCCTCCCTTGGTGGATTCCACTTCAAAATTTTGTCACGTTTAATGATCAGAAATTTATGTATAAAAACATTGTGGCAATTTCTTTGAGAGGTATCATGTTCTTCAATCAAAATTAAATTTCAAATAAATAGCAGTTTGTTTGTTAGTTGTAGCCAATGGATGTAAGATCAAAAAAAAAATGCTGAGTTATAGAAGCCCCAGTCGAAACTTTCGAAGTAATTATTTTGAAATACAATATTTTTATTTAAATATAAATACTTGTAAAGTTGATAGAAATTCAATTGCTAAAATAGAAAATTCAAAAATGGTCTTGTATGTTGAATAGTGAAGGCCAACAGACACGTGTTTTCCCTCCATTTTATTTGGTCTCTTCAGCTAATCATTTATGATCTATAAATGCTGATGGCATGTATTGTAAACTTAATTAGTTTTCTCATTAATATAATTCCTCTACTCTTAGTGTAGACGTAGCCACAATTTATGGTGAACCACGATAAACTATTGTGTTTCTGTGTTTTGATGTTCTATATTTTCTTTCTCATTCTTAGTTAATTTACAATTGGTATTAGAGTCATAATCGATTTCAATGACCAAATTCTAAAGTCATGGAGGAAACAAGAGTGCAAAAATTCTCAGGGAAGAATTTTAGTTTGTGGAAGGTACAGATGCGATCACTTTTGATCAAGCATGATCTTGCAATAGCAATTGAAGGCAAAGAAAAGAAGCCTACCGCCATGTCAGATGAAGACTAGACTAAAGATGATGAGAAGGCAATGGCAGAGATTTCTCTTTCACTATCTGTGAATGTGTTGTTCAATGTGAACAATGAAACATCAACAAAAGCCATATGGGAAAAAGTTCATAGTATGTATCAAACGACATCTGCTACAAATAAAAATTTTATCATGAAGAAGCTTTACAAGTTAAAGATGAAGGATGGTATAGTGATTAGCACTTCTGTAATTGGCAAAAACAAGTTGGTCTATGATGAAGTAGCCTCTACATTGCTTAGTGAAGACATGAGGAGAACTAATAAAGAATCCTCATCCGACGATGCACAAATGATGGTTAGTACAAAAAATAGAGGAAGAACTCAACATAGAGGTAGAAATAATAACAACCAAAGGTCACAATCAGCTAGAACGTTGCAGTCCTGAGGTAGACAAAATAGTTGTTGGCTTTGTGGAAAGGCTAGTCATGTTAAAAAGGATTGCAAAAAATATAAAAGAACTCAAGAAAAAGTTTTGGACAGCAAAGAAAACATCATTCATGATCCCGATGATGGCATTTTGGTTCTTACAACAAGTGACACAACTTCAAATTCATTGGTAATTGACTTTGGAGCTTCATTTCATGCATCTTCTTGCAACAAAGCCTTCAAAAACCACAAGGAAGGTAAATTTGGGAATGTTTATTTGGGTAATAACAAGGCTTGTGAAATCATAGGAAAGGGGGATATTTTGTTATCAATTAAAGGAGGCACTCAATTATTGCTTCAAGATGTTAGGCATGTCCCCAAATTTAAAAAAAAATTTGATTTCTGTCAGTTAGTTATATGCTCAAGGTTTTCTTACAATCCTCATAGACACATGGACAATTACTAAGGGTTCTGTGCTTATTTCCAAACGAGATAAAGTTGGAAATCTATATAATTTAGAAATTAATGATGAGGTGGGAGTTGCAACGACTATTGTGGATAGTGATGTCACACTTTAGCATCAAATATTAGGCCACATGAACAAGAAGGGGTTAGAGGTTATGCTTAATCGAGAGAAACTTCCAGGTCTCCAATCAACAGATTTAGAATTCTGCGAGCATTGTCTTCATGGGAAACAAAAACATGTCAATTTTTTGAAGTATGGTCATGACAAGAAGACAACACCATTGGATTTGGTGCACTCGGATGTCTTTGATCCAATAGAGTTAACCTATCTTGGAGGTGCAAATTTCTTTGTTACTTTTCTTAATGATTATACTAGAAAGGTTTGGGTTTATATGATCTCTAGAAAGTTAGAAGTTTTCTCAAAATTTAAAATTTTTAAAGCTCTTGTTGAAAATCAAAGTGGGCACAAAATCAAATGTTTAAAATCAAATAATGGACGTGAATTTTGTTCCTTGGAGTTTGATAACTTTTGTGCAGATCATGGTATTCGATGGGTGAAAGTTTTGCCATTCACCCCTCAAGAAAATGGGGCAATGGAAAGACTAAATCGAACTATACTTGAGAAATTTTGATGTATGAAATCTAATGCCAGTTTAGGCAAAGAATTCTAGGTGAAGGCTTACAATATAGCAGTATACTTGATTAATCAAAGTCCTTCATCTCATTTGGATTTTGGAATTCCGGAGGAGGAATGGCTAGGTAGAAGGATTTCCTACTCACATCTTCGAGTGTACGGGTGCCAAGCATTTGTTCATGTTCCTAAAGAAAAAAGAAGCAAGCTAGATTCAAAATCACAAGAACGTATCTTCATGGACTATGGTGAAGATTAGTATGGATTTCGATTATGGGATCCTATTGCAAAGAAGATTGTACAGAGTCGAGATGTAGTATTTAATGAGACGAAGTTTCTAGCTCTTCAATCAGCGCCACAGGAAAGAGTTGTTGAAGATTTTATTCCTATGCCTTTGTTTAATGAGAATATTCTTCGTTAAAATAGTCACAGTCTCAACCCATCATTTCCACTCCTACCTCTATTCTAGCACCAAATCGTGCTCTATCCTCATCCTCTATTTCAAGTATGGATTTTTATCATGTTAATCATGAGTAGCCTAATGAAGAACTATTTGAAGACACCTCACGAACTAGAGATAAAGTAGTTCCTACAAAGAATATTGGGCTTCATAGCAATCGGGCAGAGGATCAATTTCCAAGTCACTATTATGATACATAGGGAGATCCTACACTCTGCTCCACATGGTAAGTATATGCTTCTGCTCACAGTGATACAAAGCCATTTTCCCACATACTTGGAGCCATTTTTATACCTAGTGCCTCCACTTGGGTAGTAGAGCCTTTTGAATATGGAGGCCATCAACATTTGGTTTCATCTAGTCGGCCCCACTCATACAAGCTCGATGAATCCCACCATATTGGGAATTCTAATTCTTATGTCAGACTAGAAGAGGTTGAGAGACATGGGATGCATAATTATGATAATCATTGACGCAAGTTGTTGGAGAACAATTTTAACAAAAAACCAGTCACCAATGAAATTGGCATCACTGGTCTTGATGAGTCTCACAACATTGATGAGTCTCATGGCATTGAACAAAATGTCTACAAGTTTGGGGGCTTCAATGGTCACTGTTATGATGTGCAGGGTGCAAGATATGTTCTTGTAAAATGGCACAGTCCATAGCAAACAGAGCATGGCATGTATGAATTTACTCCATCTCCTGCTCACATAAGCCACGTGCACAAACATAGCCATCATGGTAACCACAGACACTGCCCGCTAGGTGAAACATTAGCTTTAGCTCCTCCACACATCTCAGGTTCCCATCCATATGATAGTCTTCACCAATCTATGATAGAGCACCAAACAATCACAGAGCATGAGGAAAAGGGAATCTCAACTCACGATGACCATGCTATAGAATTTGTTCATCACATTATTCAAGGTGTTTATGCAGCTCAAAGGTATGGGGATTCTTGTCTACACCACCAGACAGTTACAGATAAAAATTATTCTAAGAACCACATGGATTTGGGTGGTCATGGTTATAGGGAACAAAACTTTGATGTTCCTTAGCCCATTCGCACATCTTCATAGGACAGTGAATGTGAATTAATAAGAAATAATTCTCAGAATGCCCAACATGATCCAGACATAAGGAGATCTACAAGGCAGAGGAGGGTGCTTGCGAAGTATTTAGATTATGAGCTCCTTTATTCCAAGGAGGCAAAGCCTGAGATATTAATCTCTGATCAAGTAGAGCTAGCTAATTTTCAAGATGCTTGCAGAAGTACTAATAAAAATCAGTGGATGATTGCGATGGAAGAAGAGATGAACTCTCTTAAAACCAATAAAACATGGGACTTAGTTTCACTTCCACCCAACCAGAAAGCTTTGAAAATTCATTGGGTATATAAGGTGAAAGAAGAAGATACTGGAAGAAAAAGGTACCATGCTTGATTAGTTGTCAAAGGGTATGCTCAAAAAAAGGGCCTAGATTTTGAAGAGATTTTCTCACCTATTGTACGGATGACTACAATCTAGGTTGTTTTGGGATTGCTAGCCATTTTGGATCTTGAGCTTGAATAACTTGATGTTAAGATGGCTTTTCTACATGGCAACATCAATGAAGAATTGTACATGGAACAACTTGAAGGCTTTGTTGAAAAGGGAAAAGAACATCTCTTTTGTCAGCTGAAGCAGAGTCTGTATGGGCTCAAGCAAGCTCCTTGAGACAATGGTACATTAAGTTTGATCAATTCATGGCTGAACATAACTTCACTCCATGCGAATCAAATCCTTGCATCTACTATAAAAGACTTCCTAGTGGTGAGTTTGTTATTCTTTTACTTTATGTTGATGACATGCTAGTTGTTGGTACTTCTCAAATAATTTGCAAACTAAAGCAAGAATTAGCTTCTTGGTTTGCTGTGAAAGATTTAGGGGCGGCCAAAAAGATTCTTGGCATGACTATCACTAGAGATAGATAGGAAAAGGTGTTGACTTTTTCACAAAAATTATATATTGACAAAGTTGTAGAGTGGTTTGGCATGGCTAAAGCTAAACATGTTCCTATTCCTCTTGCTCCTCATTTTCGCCTAAGTTTTGATTTGTGTCCCAAAACACAAGATGAGAAGGATTTTATGAATAATGTTCCTTATAAATCAGTGGTTGGTAGCTTAATGTATGCTATGGTTTCTACACGTCCCAACATTGCTCATGCAGTGGGAGTAGTTAGGATCTATACATGAGCAATCTTGGGAAACTTCATTGGGAAGTAGTGAAATGGATATTATGGTATCTCAAGGGTACTTCTGATTATGCATTGTGTTTGGTAGAAATCATGCTCAGGTGCAAGGATTCAGTGACTCAAATCTTGTCAGAGATCGAGAAAAGTGCAAGTTTACTACTGGTTATGCTTTCACATTTGTCAGGGCTGCCACTAGTTGGGCCTCAAGACTACAACATTGTGTTGCACGTTCTTCTGCTGAAGCTGAATACTTGGCTCTTTCCGAAGGGGCTAGAGAGATGATTTGGTTGCAACACTTATTCAGTGATTTACATTGGCAACAAGATGATTATATTTTATTTTCATATAGTTAGAGTGCAATTTTTATGGTTCATAATCATTCTTCTCAGTGACGCTCCAAACATATTGACAAGCATGCTTACTATGTTCGCTATGTGGTAGAAGGAAAACTAAAGGTAGTCAAAATTGATACGAAGATCAATCCGGCGGACATGTTGATGAAGGTTGTTGCCAAGGAGAAGTTTGAATGTGCCTGGACTTCTCTTGGCCTTGTTAAAAAGAAGTAAGTCAGCATGTAGAGCAGGGGAATGGATGATCATCTAGTGTATCTGTTGTCTTTAGGTGGGAGATTGTTGAATAGTGAAGGCCAACAAACACGTGTTTTCCCTCCATTTTATTTTGTCTCTTCAGCTGATCATTTATGATCAATAAATGTTGATGGCATGTATTGTAAACTTAATTGGTTTTCTCATTAATATAATTTCTCTACTCTCAGTGTGGACATAGCCACGATTTGTTGTGAACCAAAATAAACTACTATGTTTATGTGTTTTGTTGTTCTGTGTTTTCTTTCGCATTCTTAGTTAATTTACACTGTATGGCATATTCGATAGATTTTATTGCAATAATTTGCTAGACCAAAACATTCACCTTACACCAATTTTCTAAAACTAAATTTGAATATATTACAGCCAAGTATTTCTTCGACTTCAAGTATTCCTCCTCAAATATGGGATGTTCAATAATTACCATTCTCAAAACATTCGTGAAGAGCCGGGTATTACGTTCTCACATCGCCATTAGATTTCCGTTCACTTTCTTCATTATTGCTAGCCATTAAATGTAAGTTTAAGGACATTTTATTTTGATTTTCAGGCATCGAACCAATTGAAATGCCAAGATGATATTGAGGAATTGCAGGCACCCAACCAATTGAAAAAGTTGACAGAGTTGAACATTTCTGAATGCCAAGACCTTGAGGAATTAACAGTTGTACATATGGGCTGCTTGGAAAAAATTGTACTAGACAATTGTTCCAGATAGAAAACCGTGTCAGGGATATCTGATCTTCGAATGCTGGCAGAATTAAAAATTTCTGGGTGTCCACTGGTTGGTCAGCTACGTCTGGTGGGCCTGAACAAGTTGAAGCATATTATTCTTGGCGATTATTTTAAATCAACATGTTTTGAATTGGTTGATTGCAGATATTTGAAAGCAGTATCAGGAATTTTAATTCTTGAAAAGCTTGAAATTCCAAGCATCAACATTCATGGCTGTCCCACGGTTGAGGAGTTCCCTTCTCTTGTCGGTCGAAGTAATTTGGAGACTGTCACTATTAATCGATGTGGCAAACTCAAATGTTTTTCCTTGTCCAAATGTGAGAATTTGAATAGAGTAATAGGTAGATTCGATGTGGTAAGGTTATCCATATCAGATTGCCCGAAGCTTGAAGCATTCTATTTTGCTGAAGGTGTAACCTGCCCTGAGAGTATTAGCATTGTTAGTTGTGGTGAGCCGCTGAGCATAGACTTTCAGAAAAAAGTTAGGACGTGGGAGATAATAATGCTAGTGGAGGAAATGGAAGTGCAGGCTCGGGTTAAGATTTCAGGTGTTGCCCTATCGACCAGCTGGATGACAATTTTGTTTTGTAGTAATGCAGTAGCACAAAATTGCATTTCAATTTGGAAGGTACTGATTCCAGGATTCCATCAAACAATGAACCATATTTCTCGCTTTCAAAAGAGATCAAGGAAGCATTTTGTTATGTACTAGCACTTGCACCTTTGAAGGGTGCTAGGGTTAAGTCGATAGATTTATGTAATGGTTGTCCTTTCAATTGTCTATTGACCTCTACAACTATTAGGTTTGGTTAAAAATATTCAATCATGTGATCTCCAATGTATCCAGACATCATATTATCTTGTTGCATTTGAGGTGGGAATTTTCATTAACTTTTTTACAGAACATCTAACATAGACACTATTTTTTTCCCATAAAAGTTGTGTTCTTGGGCCAAAAGATTGCAAGGATTCAAATAAAAGCTCCCCACCAAGTGACTTTCAGGAATGAGTTGAACCTATGAAGGATAAGTAAAGTGATGTCAAAGCTCACATGCATGCCTATAAAAAACATGTGTCAAACTCATAGACAATGTTTTTGTTTCCATAAAAGTTGTGTTCTTGGGCCCAAACACTGCAAGGATTCAAATAAAAGCTCCCCACCAAGTGACTTTCGGAAATAAGTTGAACTTGTGAACAATAAGTAAAGTGATGTCAAAGATCACATGCATGCCTATAAAAGACATATTTCAAATTCTCCATTTCTGCCTACTATCCATTACTACTGACTAAGCTTCCATTCAATCTTATTCCTTTCTCCTACTTTGTATTCGAGCATGACCCACATCATTGGAAAAACTCTTCACAATATCTTTTGATTGTTAGAGAAGATCAAAGACTCTATGGGCATGATCATATGAGAACAATAAAAGATGACTAATATTAGTATAGTCAATTTTTGGTATAGTATTTAAACCACTTATATTGATTGTAAATAGTTGTATGAGGAATCAACTCCTTTTATATGTTATCTTTTAATATTTATAATTTTAATATTCTAAAGTTTCATATTATATTAATATTGTAGTTTTTCAATTTGTTCATCACCTCATTATTGGGATGCAAACTATGTATCAAGTTTAATTTATTTGAATTATAAATAAATCAAATAATTAATTATAAAGTTTGATATTAACTATACATTTAAATACCTTATACATCTTTATAATTTTATTTTCTTATCTCCCATGTCCTCTTCCCTTTCCTTTTTTACTATCCCTCCTTCCACTCCCGAGTCAACATATTTCTTCAATAAATTTTGAAAAACTAAACTTTCTAATTACGTATATTAGTAAAAGAATCTTTTCAATTATTAAAATTTATTTCTATTTAAATATTTTTTAAACATTGATTATAAATATACAATAGTTTTCTTATTTATTTCTTAAAAATTATATTGTAAAATATTTTAGGATAATGTGATGGTTTAGTATTGTAGCTAGCTTTAATGAATTACACTTTATTAATATTCTAAAGAATTAATATCAACATTCAAGTTTTTAAAACTATAATAATAAATTGCATAAAAAGTAATTATATCAAATATTTTTCAAATAAAAAATAAATGTATTCACATTGAGAAAATTTAGATATATCTACCTCACGTGGTTATTTTTCCTCTAAAATAGATGAGAAAATATGGTAGCCAATGTCAAAGCAACTCACTTTGTACATTTTTAATTGCTTTATTTTGTAATTATCTTGGACATAATGATGGGATTTTGAAGAGTCTAAAAATTTGTGTTGTGTGTGTGTGTGTGTATGTATATGTATGTATGTATGTATGTATGTATGTATGTGTGTGTGTGTGTGTATGTATGTATATGTATGTATATATATATACATATGTATACATATGTATATGTATGTATATATATGTATACATATGTATATGTATGTATATATATGTATACATATGTATATATATGTATACATATGTATATGTATGTATATATATGTATACATATGTATATGTATGTATATATGTATATATATGTATACATAAACACACACATGTATGTATGTATGTATGTATGTATGTATGTATATATACATATACATATACATATATATTATAAAAGCACATGAATAGGGATGTTTTGTGAAAGGAAGTAGACTTATTTTAATTGGACTTCACACTATGGTATAAGTATCTTCCATTCACCCTATCACAAATAAGTGATATTACTTTATATGTATATAGATTATTATCACTTGTTAATTAAATAAATAATAATTAATAAATTTGTATTGATTGTCACACACACATCATTTTCAAAATTGTGTAGATTTTTAAAATTAAATATATTCGTCAAATAATTTCAAAATATTAAAGACACAATAATATATTTCTTGAAAAATAAATGGATGGAGTTTTCAAGGAAAGAAAAAACTTCTCAATAAAAATGTTTGGAGAGGTGAAGCCCCTTATATTCTTTTTTTTATGTTTGTTCAATAAGTTCTCTACCATAGCTCATAGGACTCTAGCCATAGATTGAAACCCTAACTCATTACAAAAACCAAAACACTAAATAATATTTCCTAACTACAAGACTTTCTACAATAAACTAAACTCAATCCATCAATATGCTTTCCAATTTAAGACTATTTATCAAATTGTAGCCAATTTAGGAGGGAAAAAAAAGGAAATATAAATCAAATCAAGATAATATATCAAGTAAGACTAAGAAAACAACATGTAATTATATTAATTCCATTAAATTTTATCCAATTCAAAAATAGAACAATACTAAAAGATTATCCTAATAGTTATATTCATTTGTTCTATCCTTTTCATAAATATAATCTCATTGATGCATTGAAGGCACCTTGATCCCCGATCAACTAGGTCTACCTGCAAGCTTCTAATCAATTTTGTAGTGTTTGACATATCACCAGGGTATATTCTGTCGAAATAACTCGAATCTTGCATCTTGTTGCTCATATGAATGTGATCTTGCATTTTTAACCCTAATTGTGCAAATATTTTATTTTTTCCTTCTTGATATCCTTTCCAATGCCTTTTATATCGTGTGTGTGTGTGTGTGTGTGTGTGTGTGTGTGTGTGTGTGTGTGTGTGTGTGTGTGTGTGTGTGTGTGTGTGTGTGTGTGTGTGTGTGTGTGTGTGTGTGTGTGTGTCTCCAAGTGACATGTCCTTTCATTATTAAAATTAAATATTTTAATAAGATAACTATATTATATATTATTATATTTAATATGATTATAAATTATATAGATCATATTCCTTGTAATTAATGATAATATTAATATGTAATTAAGATATATTTGTGAATTTTGGATTGGGGTTTTATTGTTTGCATGGCAGGGCCTGGGATTTCTTCTTCGTTGGTGAGAATAGATGGTTCTTCTCCAACTATGCATGCAATGCGATCTGAATCATTTTATTTAGGGGAGAGCTCCAAGTTGAAAAAAGTTAATGGTTGTTTTCCGCGTAGCCATGATCGCCCTGTTTTGGTTATTCCTCCAACGACTGTAATGGAGGACATTGATTATTGGACCAAGCATGCTTTGATATGCAAATTTCTTGGAATCCGGATTTCCCTGTCTGCTCTTGAGGCATGGATCCACCGCTCATGGCAGGTGGAAGGTGATATGGAGATTATGTTGGCGGGGAATAGTTATTTTTTTGTTTTATTCTCTTGCATGTCTGATCGGGATCATATTTTTGAAGGAGGCCCTTATTTCTACAACCATGTGGGGTTATTTGTTAAACCTTGGCATTCAAGTTTTAATTTTGCTGAGGATCTCCCTTCAACAGTGCCAATTTGGGTTCGCTTGCCTCGTCTTCCCTTGGAATTTTTGCGTGAAGACATCCTTCAAAAAATTGCTGCTTTGTTGGGGAAGCCAGCTGCGATTGCACATCAATCCCTCGATAAAAAGGTTATTTCTTATGCTAGAATTTGTGTTGAAATTAATTTGAATAACCCATTACTAGATTCTTTGGAAATTTGTATGGGGGATTTTTCTTGGGTGCAGCAGTTAGATTATGAATCTCTCCCTTTCCGTTGCTGGATTTGTCATGAGTATGGTCATTTACTGCGTCAGTGCCCTCGTAAATCAAGTTTCAAAGGAGTGGATGGTTCTACAGCTAGCAATACTGGTGGTTTGGCAAATACTACAGGGAAAGGACAATCTCAAATGGCTAATACTACCAAGGGGATGAATCCGCAAGATGCTACAGGTAAGGGTAAGGCTCAAATGCAGGATAAGGATGGATTTACCCCTGTTCACCCTGGTGCTAAGGGCCGTGGTCAAAAGAGGCCTTTGAAAGAAAGATTATCTGATTCAGGTTTTAACTGCTTTGAGGTGCTAGATAGTATGGTTCTAGAGGTGGGTATTCCTCCTCCTATCTCTTCTGATCCAGTTTGCCCAGATGAGAGATCTGTTCCTAATGATGCTTGTGGGGTATCCCAAGTTGTAGTATATCAGAACTGTGAGGGCCCTGTAGCTCCTATGACAGAGGCTCTGGTGACTCCTGCAGTGTTGGAGGATAATGATGTTGTTTTAGCTGACTCGGTTAAGGATGTGCTCCCATCAGGTAAGGGCAAGGGTTCTCCTCTCCCCTTGGGGTTGATCTCTCGACCCTTTAAGCAGGCTTCTTCTACTCCTCTAAGGAGTGGGCGCAAAAAAGACCAAGAGAAGATTAAACTCATAGGCGATATATTGATTGAGTCTAGTTCAGTGAAACCTTTGGATTCTCATTTTCCCAATTCTACCCAATGATGATTATTCTCTCATGGAATGTAAGGGGGTTGAATAGTATCCCTAGACAAAAGGCTATTCATAACTTGGTGGTTGATCATAGCCCTGATGTTTTTTGTATCCAAGAGACTAAGCTCTCTGTGGAGTCTATGGTCCAACATGCCTCTAGTATTTGGTCTCATGGCCAATGCTAGTGTGTTGGGGCAATAGGCAGTGCAGGTGGTTTAGCTATATTTTGGGATCCTCAAAAAATTTCTCCTCTTTGCTGGATGTCTTCTCGCTCAGCTCTCTCTATGGTAGCTTCTGCTCTAGACTCAGGAGAGGTAATCATGGTTACTATTGTGTATGCACCTGTTGATCTTGTGGGAAAGGAGGAACTTTGGGAACATATTCAATATGTTAGAAATTGTCATCCTTATCATCTTTGGGTGTTAGCAGGGGACTTCAATTCAGTTTTAAGTCTGGAGGAGAAGCATGGTGGTTTGGCTAGATTGGGGCCTTCTTCTGCTCTTCTTTGGCAACATATATCTCTTTTGCATCTCTCTAATGTTAAGCCTTCTAATGGTCTCTATACCTGGAATAATCGCAGGACTGGTGTTGTTGCTATCTCAGAACGTCTGGATAGATTTCTTTTTTCTTGCTTCTGGGTTAGTGGCACCGTTACTATCTCTTCAGAAATCCTTGATTGGAGGGGTTCAGATCATTGGCCAATCAAATTTTTTGCTATAGGGGCTTATGTTCCAAAGCATCCTTCTTTTAAGTTCCAGTTGATGTGGCTTCAGGACTCCTCTCTTCATGATTGTGTTTTCTGTTGGTGGAAAGATGGTGCTCCTACATATGGTACTGCAATGTTCTCATTTTCTAAAAGGCTTCAATATGTTAAAAGGCAGCTCAAGACATGGAATAGGGAATGCTTTGGGAACTTTCACTTTATGAAAAGGCTTTCTCAAGAAGATCTTGATGTCATCACAAGGGAGATTAGAGATCGAGGTTTCTCAGAGGCTCTTGGCAAGGCTGAATCCCTTGCTTCTAGAACTCTAGAAGAATGGGAACTTCGAGAGGAAATTTTTTGGAAGCAAAAGGCTAGAGTTGATTGGATCCAGGAAGGTGATCGTAACACTACCTTTTTCCATAAAACAGTGCAATCTCATCGGAATCAGAGCACTATCTCTTCTTTAGTTAATTCTCAAGGTATCCAACTGAATTCCTTGCCAGCTTTGTTCCAGGAGCCTATTTGGTACTTCTCTACCCTCTTCTCTGAGGACTCTCCTCCTACTGATAATGAAGAAAATCTTATTTTGTCCTGTATTCCTTCCCTTATCACTCAGTAAATGAATGATTATCTCATGCGTCCTATTTCTTTGGAAGAGCTGGAGGAGGTGGTCTTTGGCATGCCTAAGGGGAAGGCTTCTGGTCCTGATGGCTTTCCAGTTGAATTCTTTTAGGAATTTTGGGACATCAGTAATCATGATTTGTTGGAGGTGGTTAAAGAATCTTATGCTAGCAAGCAGATGCTTCGAGCTTTGAACTCTACATTCTTGACTCTTATTCCTAAGAGAGAGGGTGCTAATCAATTGGAGTGTTTTAGACCAATTGCCTTATGTAATGTGGTTTACAAAGTTATTACTAAGTTGATTGTTGAGAGATTGAAAAGGTGGCTTCCCATTATTATCTCAAAAGAACAAGGTGGTTTTGTTGCTGGCAGAAAATTTTTGGATGGGGTGGTTATTACTACCGAGGCTATTCACTCTATGGCTACTTCCAGGGAGAGAGCCATGTTTGTTAAGCTGGATATGGCTAAGGCCTATGATAGAGTTAAATGGAGCTTCCTAAGGAGTATTCTTCTTTCTTTTAGATTTAACTCTGACTGGGTGAGTTGGATTATGAGTTGTGTTACTTCTGCCTCTTTTTCAGTTCTTATTAATGGTCAACCTTCTCAACTATTTGGTGCTTCTAGAGGCCTCCGCCAGGGTGACTCTCTCTCCCCATATCTATTCATCATCATGGCTGAAGGCTTGGGCAGATTCATTAAGCATCAGGTGTCCCAAAATTCTATTCAAGGCTAGCGGTGGGGTAATGGCTTACCTTCTCTTTCACATCTTCAATTTGTTGATGATTCTGCTCTTGTTGGTCTTGCTAGGATCAAGGAAGCTGAAGCCTTTTGACATGCTTTAGACGTTTATTTGGCAGCTTCAGACTAGAAAGTTAATGAGCACAAATCTTCCATTTACTTTTTTAACACTCCTGATTCTATTCAGTACAGGATTTTTGGTATCCTACGGTTTTAGATAGGATCACTTCCTTTGACTTATCTTGGCATCCCTATTGTTGTTTCCAGGAAGCCACGTCTCTTCTGGAAAAATTTTATTACCAAGCTTCAGGATAAGGTAAATCATTGGACTCATAGATGGCTTTCTATTGCTGCCCGAGTTACTCTTCTTCAAGCTGTTATCCAAGCTCTTCCTACTTATCAAAGCATGGTTCATGCTGCACCTATTTACTTTCTCAAGGAGTTTGATGCTCTTTCTCGACAATTCCTTTGGAGTGGTAATTTGCGTAGTACTAAATGGAGCCTGGTTAATTGGTCAACTATTTGTAGGCCTAAAAAGGAGGGTGGTCTTGGTCTTCGATGTGCTCTATTGAGTAGTCAAGCTTTGGCTGCTAAACTTTATTGGCGATGGTGCTCTGGACAACATCAACTTTGGGCTCATATTATCACTCATAAATATTTTCATGGTGCTGATCCTTGCTCTATTTTTGCACTTCCTCTTGAAGGTCGTGGCTCAATGGTTTGGCATACTTTGAAGACAGGTGCGATGTTGGTAAAGAGGGGTCTGTTTTGGATATGTAAAGGAGGTTCTCAGGCTTTGTTTTGGTCTGATGCTTGGGATGGATTCCCTTCCATTTTATCCATATACCCTCATCTTCAGCCTCTTTGTGACTCTTTTCTTGCCGTTGGATGGGATAAAGTAGCTCATTACAAGACTCCTTATTAATTAGGACCTATTGTTGGTTACAGATGGAAGCATTCTTCTGATTGGCCTCCTGGAGGTACAGACATGGATCGTTAGGAGCTTTCTCAAATTTTGGCCTCTAGAGAGTGTTCTTCTTTCCTTGGTCCAGATGTTTTGGCTTGGGGTGGTACCTTGTCTGGTAAATATCATGTCTCTACTGGGTATCAAGAGATAACTAGACAATTATTTGGGGATGCTGAGACCCCTTGGTGGAAGCAAGTTTGGAATAAAGTTTCTTGGTCCAAGTGCAATTTTTTCATGTGGCTAGTGGCTCACAACCATTGTCTTACCTGGGATAATCTTTGTAAATGTGGATTTCAAGGCCCCTCTTATTGTGTTTTGTGTGGTAATGGAGAGGAGTCTGTCTCCCATATGTTCTTCCATTGCTCCTATTCTACTTAGATATGGCACCTTTGGTGGAGCGCTTGGGGTTGCTCTTGTCGGCATGCTTCCTCTTTGCCTGAGTTTTGGGCCCGCTTGGGTACTGCTCCCTCCAAGTCTTCTTTTCTCCATGCTACTTGGATTGTTGGCCCATCTTTCATGCTTTGGCATATCTGTTTGGAGAGGAATTGTCGCATATTCCAAGATGTTCGGCTTGGTGTTTTGCATCTTTGGTGGAAAATATCACATTCTCTTCAGGAAACTATTCTTGTGAAGTGTGAACTTGATGGGGGTATGGATCCGATTGATCTTGCTATCTGTAATCGCCTCAATTTTCATCTGTGGGATGGGGCTACAGCTCATAGGTTTCCTTCTATGTCCAGGTAGCTTCACCATCAGAGGAAGGGTCAGGTTAACCAGGATGGGCACTAGACTCCTCCTCCCTGTGGAGTTCTGAAAATTAACACTGATGGTTCTTCCCATGGGAATCCTGGTTCGGCTAGTATTGGCGGAGTGGCTTGTTGTAGTTCTAGGGATGTTAAATTTTTCTTCTCAATTCATAAGGGTGATTATACTAACAATCTCATGGAAGCTCAGGCTATTTTATATGCTATGGAACAGTGTTGCTTGCAGGGATGGAGTAAGATTATCTGTGAGTCTGATTCCCAGGTGGTGGTGAACATGCTTTCTTCGCAAGAGCTTGAGGATGTTAGTTGGCAGCTAGCCACTATTGTTAAGCAGATTCTTTTCTTCTCTTCCTCTTTTTAGTTCATTAGGTTCACGTATATTCCTCGTGAATGGAATAGAATTGCTGATTGTTTAGCCAAATGGGCATCTAGTCATGATCCAGGTTGGAATATTAGGGATAGGAGGCAACTGTCCTTTGAGATGGTGCAAGAATTTAATGATCTTGTTGCTTAGGATCGAGCTCCTTGTTGAGCTCTCCTTGTTGTATTTCTTTCTGTCTTAATAAATTTTTACCCCTCTTTTTGAAAAAAAAAAAGATATATTTGTCAATAGTTGATTTATGTTTATGTATATTAATTATTTATATTGAATTTTATATATATATATATATCATATAACTATACATGTATATAATAAATATATATACTTCTATATATATATATATATATATATATATATATATATATTAGATATTAAAATACTATATTATTCAAAATAATTAATTAATATACATACGCATAAATCAACTATTGACAAATATATCTTATAATGTTTATTTTCTGGAATAGATTGTGTAGAGATTTTTCATCAACGTTTCGAATCACACTACGTGATCCATCATCAGGAAGAGAGAGCAAGAGATGTCAAATTATGGACATCTCTTGATAATTTGACATCTCTTGCTCTCTCTTCCTGATGATGGATCACGTAGTGTGATTCGAAACATTGATGAAAAATCTCTACACAATCTATTCCAGAAAATAAACATTATAAATCATGGATTGTGGAAATCTGATTGCATTAAATATATCTTAATTACATATTAATATTATCATTAATTACAAGGAATATGATTTATATAATTTATACTCATATTTAATATAATAATATATAATATAGTTATCTTATTAAAATATTTAATTTTAATAATGAAAGGACATGTCACTTGGAGACACACACGCACACACACACACAATTATATAAATCATATTCCTTGTAATTAATAATAATATTAATATGTAATTAAGATATATTTTTCAATAGTTGATTTATGTGTATGTATATTAATTATTTATATTCAATAATATAGTATTTTAATATCTAATATATATAGAAGTATATATATATATATTATATACATGTATAGTTATATATATATATATATATATATATATATATATATATATATATATATATATATATATATATATATATATATATATATATATATATATATATATATATCAATTTATCTACATTATTTATTTAATCTTTTTAATAATATATAAAAATTATTTATTATTATATATCAAAATGGGGATATCACAATACTCCCCTCTTGAATTTGCTTGTCCTCTAGTAATTGATTTGATCCTCATTAATTCATAGTCTAGATTCATTCTCTTTCTTGCATATGTGTTAGATACTTGCAAAGTAAATATGTTAGTATATAATAGCATTTACAAGAATGTATATATAAAGACACAAAGTAGACACATTAATGCATGAAGACATGATGCAAATACAATGTAGACACATGAATGTAGGAAGACACAAAGAAGACATGAAACAAACACATTGATGCATGAAGACACGATGTAGAAACATAGTATACATGTTAAAACCTTGCTTACAAATTGAAATAAGAAAAATTAAGGAAATGTTTTACCACCTTGATCATGAATGTCATGCTCTTTTCCCCTATCTCAAAATCAAAAGTTAGATTGGATATGCATATTTTCTATAGCTAGTACTATAATAGGGTGTATCATTCCATAGTAGATGAAAGATTTACTGTGGCTCTAAGTTTGGACACACTCAGCTTGGGGCTCCCTCAGATTTCTAATCCACATTGGAATTCTCACTCCCCAGTGCGATCGATTTACTCCTCCCCCTATGCACACTCCCTACCCACTAGGAACATACTTAATTTTTGACGTGGATGGAAGATTTACTGTGGCTTTGAGTTTGGACACACTCAGCTTGGAGCTCCCTCAAATCTTTTAATCCATATTGGGATTCTTTTTGCCCCAACATGACCGATTTACTCCTTTCCTTGTGCACACTCCCTATCCACTAGGAACATGTTTAATTTAATTATGGATGGAAGGTTTACTACTACTCTAAGTTTGGACATGCTCAACTTGGGGCTCCCTTGGATCTTAAAATCCATATTGGGATTCTTTTGCCCCAACATGACCGATTTACTCCTCCCCCTATACACACTCCCTATCCATCATGAATTTAAACACAAATATTTTGCATAATGTCTCTCTCTTAGACCCAAGAGAGATTTCTATCAACTTCTCTTATAGTTTTATTTTTTCAACTTAGGCAAAAACTTAGTTTACATATGTCACACAAAACATTATTGACCACATATATGTAATTATCTATAATCATAATGTACAATATATCAAATTTATTATTCCAATCATTAATAACTTTATTGATAAGTCGTCATTCATTTCTAAAATATAAGCATAATTCAAAATTAGTGAAATTGAAGTACTTATTTCAAATAAATAAGTAACAAGTAACATCTCATAATATAAATCCATTATCCTTACTTCATTAAATTGTGAATAGACCTTCATTCTAGTTTCTCCTTAGTGGCATTATATAAATACACAAATTATTTGGGGTCTGGATTTTATAACAGTCACAAACTATTTGTACTACTAGCTTCGTGGAATTATTACATTAAAAATCCCTATTCTCCTTCAATACCCATGTATCTCTAAGTTGTTTCCACTTTATATCTTTAACCCAACAGCTCTGTATACTTAAAGTAACTATCTTAAGGTGTTGACTATGCTCCACGGGTGTTAATCATACTTGATGCTCAAGTACCATAGGTGACGTCCCATCAAAAATGGTACCTACAATAATGGAGTCCTTGACTATTTTGGACATGTCAAGTGTTTTCACGATTTCAATGTAAATTGCTACTGCATTAATTTTCTTCTTTATGTTAGTCTATATATATTCCTATTTTCTAACTATGCTTGTTTCTAGTCACTGACTGGATACTTCCCCGAAAATGTTGATGCACATAAATGGCCAACTTCTTAATTGCTTTTGAATTCTTATGTCTTTCCAGTCAATGAAGATTATAATTGATGAAGGTGTTATTTTAAAAATCAGTATTGAATCACTGTATGACCTTGGATGTCAAAAATTAACATTTATGTTTATCCACATAGGCTCAAGCATAATATTTATTTTGTTGTGAATCAGTCTCCAACTATTCATTATTATTTTCTGATGGAAATTTTCTTCAATGCTCGTGTCGTTATCTTTTTAGTAATTTTGTCTCCGTTGTCACGCTGATATTAATTCTTCGATGATAATCATTGAGCACTATTAAGTTTCAACCTATATTTCGAGAATGTATGGGCTCTCTTTATTTCACCTCTTTTCATCTATCGCTTAGCTTCCCACCTTTGACATGTAGTAACTCAAAACTGATGTTTACAATCACTTATTGAATAACACTTCATTTCCTCAACACTCTTGTAAGGTTGCAAAATTTTATAATCTTGTCAATAATAATATTCTCCAAGGTAGAAATTAATGCCTTTTGCAATTTTTTTTCTCTAATCTCTTCTAGATACCACTTGTGATGACCCATTTTTGATCTATTTAGATTAAGAACCAACTTATCTCCCTTCCATAATGTTTTGATGGATGTTCATGCCTAGTTCTAAAACTCCCATTTTGGCACTCACGGGAAGGATGCTGGCAAAGGTTGTGGAATTTGGCTTGATACTAGCCGAATATATTTGTTGAAAAGTTTCTACAGCCTTTTCAACAAATCCATTTTGTGTGTATCTTGAAATCATTGCAGTCCATGAGATGACATCTTTTTGAGCCATTGAGTCAAACAATTCACACACCTTGTCTATTATTCCACACTTTGCAATACATGTCTACAAGCGCATTTCCAACTATAAGATTTGACAGAAATCCTCCTTCCGTTATGGTTTTATGGATATGCACACCATGTTTCAAAGCTCCCATTTTAGCAAAAGCCATGAGTACACTAGAAAATGTAACTTGATCAGGGTGTAAATCTGCTTGTTGCATATCAGGTTGGAGCAACCTATTGGCGGTTTGGACCAGAATTGATCCCTATTTTAATGTCATCACCATTAATGGAATAGAACCATTCCCAGGATGAAGAGGCATAAGTATATGTTCGGTAGGTATTGACTAGAAGTAACATTTGTGAGATTCAAGAATGGGATGACAAAAATACTATTTTTAAAGTCCATAATATTATAGACGAAAGTGTGGATTTTGTATGTGATGTGCTTGTTATCTACATCTAAGTCACCTTATCTCCATTTGTCATCTTTGTCATAACAGATAATATATGCCAATATTGTTATTCCTTGATAAAATAGTTTGACTAAACTCCATTCATATCAATTCCATTGACAGAGATTTTTTCTTTGTCCCAAAATAAAAATTCAAATTGAATGATGTCTAATGCCCAAATAATGTCTTGACTGGATACAAATTGATATTGTTATTCATTTTCTTGGATAATGAGTACGTTACTATTTATCCTTTGCAAATGGTAATGCTTGTTTATTCTTCAAAGGAACACCAAAGAATCCCTCCATTAAAGTTTAAAATATGTTGCAACCATTCAAATTGGATTGGCTCTGGTACTTTTGGTCCTTTACCAGATTAAAATTTTGAGCAACAATTTTCTACAAATATCTTCATTATTTGAGATCGTTACTCCTCCTATATCTATTGTTATCTCCTTAAATACATAACCAATACATTCTCCCCATCTTTATTTCTAGGCTTGAATTTCTAGCTCTTCATATTGTTCTTTTTGTTCCTACTCTTGAAAAATTTCTGCCGGATAGCAAGATTATGCTCAAATACCAATTGTAATGACCCATTTCAGGCTATTATATTTTTAACCTAAATTATGTGTATATATTTTATTTTTTCCTTCTTGATATCATTTCCAATACCTTCTATATACTGTGTGTGTGTGTGTGTGTGTGTGTGTGTGTGTGTGTGTGTGTGTGTGTGTGTGTGTGTGTGTGTGTGTGTGTGTGTGTGTGTGTGTGTGTGTGTGTGTGTGTGTGTGTGTCCAAGTGACATGTCCTTTCATGATTAAAATTAAATATATTAACAAGATAACTATATTATATATTATTATATTAAATATGATTATAAATTATATAAATCATATTCCTTGTAATTAATAATACTATTAATAAGTAATTAAGATACATTTGTCAATAGTTGATTTATTTGTATGTATATTAATTATTTATATTCAATAATATAGTATTTATACATACATACATACATACATACATACATACATACATACATACATACATACATACATACATATATATATATATATATACAGAAGTATATATATTTGTTATATACACATATAGTTATATGAAATATATATTATATATAATTTTTATTTTTCAATTTATCTACATTATTTAATCTTTTTAATAATATATAATACTCATTTATTATTATATATCAAAATGGGGATATCACATACTGGTGCTTTAACATAGGGGTCATGCTCAGTAGGGCTTGATTCAATATCATCATCATCATCAAAATTGCTCTATCTTGGTGATTGATGGAGACACATCCAAAGACCAGAATGAACACACAAGAAAAGGGAAATATTATTATCAATGAAAAATTCCCTATGGGCTTACAACAGTATGATTTTGGAGAAAGAAATCCTCCACACAGTACCTTCTCTCTAACTCCACTAAGAGCTTCCTTTACAATGCCAGAATTGTTCTTAAATAAGCCCCAAACGGTTTAGGATTAGGAATTCATTCTAGAATATGCCAGTTGGCATCCACTGCCAAAATAGAAGGTTCCCAAAATCACATTAGAAATCGGTGTAAAATTAGAAGAATCCAAAAATGGTAGTCCAACTTTCGAGAGGCATAACTTTTGAACCGTAACTCCGATTGACAAACTGTTTACATTTTTGGAAAGCTCTCAAAGTTCTCTACAGCCCTATGGACCAGCTTTGCTCACATCCCATTTTTTGGCCCCATGTGAGACCATTTAGTGCCCCATATCTGACTTTGAAGTGCTCTTAGGAGGTCTCCAAGAACTGATTCTTTTTCTAGAGTACTTTAAATTACAAATATAATCATCCCTCCAATTTAAACCCTTTAACTCACCATAATTATGGCTCAATTACGTAGTCCTACTTTTTTGGCATTTACACGTATCCCAAGGTGCTTAAAAACTCTAACCCAAAACTCTAATAGTGGAACTATGAGAGTTGGAACCTTTATTTGACCCAAATGGGTATCCAAAAATGAAAACACATTAAAAAGAAACTATTTCTAAGCATACTTTTGGGTGATACATGATTGCCCTTACACCACTATATGCTCCTGTATCAATGATAGAGCATGGCCTATTGGAAATTATCTACTATATGTTCATATCATTTAGTGGGTAAATATTAAAGAATTTTCATTTTCAAACATTTTATACTATGTGCTTCCCTTGTGTGTCATAGTGTAGTAGTGTAATCAAGCTGGGTGTTGAGACTAGATGCCTACTTAGCGAAGGTCCTTGGCTTTTTGTTTGCATTCCAAATTCTATTAAGGTAATTGAAGTCAATTAGTTTAACCTTTTCTTTGGATTCATTGCATTCAATTTATTAGGAAATTCAATATTTATTTATGTAGCATCCATTACACCCAGAAAAAAATGTGGTCGTAGACTTGGAATATTTTGGCCCCTTAAATTGAGTTGGTGGTACAATTAATGCACTTCTTGTTGGCAACAACATGCTTTTAGCTAGAGTACATGTATGTATATTGGTGCAGTTAGAGTAGTTCATTGTTAATCATAGCATTGATACAATGGTTCATTGTGTTTATATAACATGTTTTTTTCATACATAGTGTTTTACAAAGTTTTTAGATGTAATGGGTAATAGTTGATATAAAAACTATTTGTTTTGTGATTTCTAATTTCTATAGCTTCTTCATTGATTACATAGGATGGTAACATTTTGGAGTGGAATTTAGTCATGTATCTATTCCTTTAAGCTTGCACCTTCATTGTCTCATGAGTTTCAAGAGTAGAAAGACTTTACTTGGATTCTATGGATGAGATGGTCAGATTGTTATGCCTTTGCCCCATAGCTTGGTTGACATTTGATAAATAGATAAAAGAAAATATTTAAATAACTAACTTCCAAGTCCATATGCAATGTCGATGCTGATCATTAGTGGCCAGAGGAATGATCTGACCCTAGTAGCAGCCCATGTACTCTTCAACATTCTATAAGAAATTCCCTCCTTGCCCTCACTAGGTTGACTAAACTACACACCCACCCACAACATGCCACGTTTCTAACTTTGATTCATGTTCAAAACTATTAATTTTCCCACCCAAAATCATTCAAAACAATTTATTTTAATATGAAAAGTTTTTTAACTCATATTTTGTAGGATGTTTGATTGCACTGATGAATACCCCATAATAATCGAAAAACATTACGTAGTATCATGTTATGATGATATTTTGAGAAAAGCAGTCTCTCGTTCCAAAGAATTGTTGGGAGTATTTCCAATGTTTCTGGGATAAGAAAAAGAAAAATAAATCTAGGGCATAAGAAATTCCACCGCCTTTGTGTATCGACCGTAAATTTCACTTATATATGTCCATTAAATTTATCATTGCTCTGTTGGAAGATTGAAATGTCACCATTGCCTTTGTCCAAAACTACAAACTGTATGAAACCAAAGTGGTAGCTGTGAGTGATTCTAAGCTTCTCCATGTCATGGACCATGTTGTCATTGATCTAGTGATCATATCTCTCATTGCTTTCCTTCATGGCTCCAACTAATGAAGGTAACTAGATCAACTTTTATGAGACATCTTTTGTGCTTAGTGTGTTTAACAGCATATGACCTCTTATAAAATAATCTCTTAAGTTACTGGTGATGAAAATGAGCTTTTCATTCTCTTTCTTTCAATTGTAGAGCATGTGGCCAAATGTTCTTCTTGTTGTTGGAAAAGAATTAGATGGAGCATTGTCAAATTTAAAGCCAAATCTCTTTTCTAACATTGATGTGTTTATTTCAGAAATCCATCCTCCTAAAAGGATGAAAATAATTGGAGATTCCAGTGTAGCAATCTATTGTGTTGTTGTTGTGGATTGTGAGCTACAAGAATTGATTGTTACTGTGGTAACTACCCAACGGTTACTACAATATTATGGAGAAAAATATTACAATCTCACTTCTTAGATTGGAAATTGTAATGGGAGGTATGGAGAAACTAAGAAGCTATATGGAGTGGGCATAAAGATAGGCAAAGAATGGGAAGTTCAGTGTGTATTACACACAATTATTGATAGACTATATGATTAGAAAACCTTTTGGGAAAATAAGTGCTTTTGACTTGGAACAATAAGGAAGGATGTTTTTACAAATTGGTGTATATAGCATTGCACTATTAGAAATATATCTTAATAAAGAATGAATTTTCATATTTAAAGACTTTTTTTCAAATATGAGCTAATGTAAGCTTACCAATTTGTAATATGGTGATCCACATTATGCATGCTTGTTTACAAATGGTAAGAAAGTAGTAGTTATACTCTCTTTCGATCTTTTTGCATATTTTTTAATGTAATCTCGTTTTCTAGACTTGATTCTTTCAATTTTAGTTCACTGCATGAAGGAGATGACATATGATGGGAGTATCTCCATGTTTGAGAAGTAATTAGCCTGTGTTGGTTTCTAAATTAAAGTTCCCTAAATTTTATTTTCTAAATTATTATCTTTTAATAGTTGAATTTACAAATCCATTAAAATAAACCTTTCCACCCATTTCTGTATCACTTTGATATTAACCAAGAGCATGATTTATGATCAAAACAATAATATGGATGAGATTTCCCCAAATGGTTACTTGAATGTCACCTATTAAGAAGCTCAAATGTCAAAATTTGTTAAAAAATATTATCTTCATCTTTGGGTAGATTAAATCAACATTAAGACACAACATAAATGAGTAGCCATGAGTTCAAGTGGAAAAATTGATTTACTTAACAAATATGCTACCTAGACCATATTTTCAATTGCGACATAAACATACTTATCTCATTACCTCTTAATTTATAAAATTAAGACGTGCATATGTTAGTCTTATGCCTCTTAGGTCTTGGCTAAGTACATATGCTAAATTTTGTATGGCATATCAACTCAAGTACAAATTACCAAATCTTGTGGATTTGCTTCTTATTAGTATTTTTTGGGAGCTCTAGCCTTACAAATATAGGTGGATCTTAAATTTTTTTGTATGTTTTCTTATATAATATGATAACCTAGATAATCAAGAAATGCTCAATAAAAATATCAACCTTTAGGGATATTTGTAGCTTGGTAGATTAATATCCAAGCTTGTTTGTGCAAATATGTGCTCACCACTAAGTTACATGTCCAGTCGATCCAATATTAGATAATAGACTAGTTAACTAAATAATTTACCACAATGAATTTGTTAATGATAAATTTTATATATATTAATGACAAAAAATTAAATTAAATTCTTATTTAAATTTTTAAATTTAAATATTTGAACTTTATTTAAATTTTATTGATTATTATTTGTATACGAAGTTAAGAAAATAATAATAATGTTTATAATTAGGAATGACTTGTATAATTGATCTCTTTATGATAATTTGTTTATGATCAACTCTAATTCTTACTTATAACATACCACTAGATCTCTTCATGATTTTTTTATATAATAAAGCCTAATCATAGTTACAGCATGCTATTAGAAAAAATGAAGCTCTAATAATGTGAATTTAATATAATAAAGAAATTAAGAAGCTTCTAATACAATTGCTTTTCATTGAGCAATCCTCAAATTTTTTCGTTATTATATCTAATATGCTGATTACGAATAGATGTATGACTTTAGCATACTTTATTGTTTTAAAAAAACATATTAAAATTCAAAGAGCTCTTTCATTTTTTTTCAAATATTTACACTTTAATTGAAATGGATCTCCACATCACTTAACACTGCAGTATCTAAAATCTCTAATAAAACATTTCCTTATACAACATATTTATATACAAAGAATCGATGATTATGTGAAACCCTATAATCGAGAAACAAATTAATATAAATCACATGTTGATTTAAAGCTGGACTCCGTGTTTATGTTATCCACTGACGCCTTAAACTGTAAATTTGAATGACATATAGTCTACCCATGGAAGGTGAAATAATGTCAAATCAATCATATTAATTAATGTGAAACAGTTTTTA
This sequence comes from Cupressus sempervirens, assembly GCA_028749045.1. Lineage (NCBI taxonomy): Eukaryota > Viridiplantae > Streptophyta > Pinopsida > Cupressales > Cupressaceae > Cupressus > Cupressus sempervirens. Next base: position 93,197,118 of record CM053789.1, on the reverse strand, counting down.
AGGATCTCAATCAAAAGGTAGGAACATAGAAACCTATTGCAAGCAAGTGAATTGACCTAACGTGAGGCTATATTTCCTTTCAATGGGGAAAATTTCTCCTACTTCAAATAATACTATAGGAAAACAGTATCTAGTCTAACAACCCACCTGTTTTCTATTTTATAATTATGCCGAAGGCGTTCCCTATATGAGATGGACAAGCTAATTTAAACGGCTCCACATCATCTATATGCAATGGACGACCATAGAAACAATCTGTACCATCCACTTCTTGCCTCTACTTTTTTGTCCACCCTTTTCCTGCTAGCCATCATTTTCTTGGGTTCTTTAACATTTTGACAAGCTATATTTTGAAATCAACAGTAAAACATGAACGACAATTGTAAGAATATTTACCGTTCAATTTCATTTGAGTACATTTTTACAATTGCATGAAGATAGAAACATCTACAAGTTTACAATCATATACCATTTATTGATTCCTTTCATAGCTTTGCTTTTCTTTATCACCGCCTTTTCGTTCCGCTTCTTACATGTTTCACCTACCCCCCTCTAAGTTTCATCTTGAAAATGGCTAAATGCATTTATATTCTTTTCATACTTTTCACAGAAAAGCATGCTTCCCCCTTTATTCACTTTAGTTCTCCAACGTGTCAGGATTTTAAGATTATTTCCTTAGTTTTTTGTTTAATATAGTTGTACTTTGTAAATATGCAAATAAGCATAGTGAACTTCAACCGAAATGGTATATTTACAAGCATAGATTTTGAGTAATAATAATATTGTTTTTTATCATCAATTCCTCTATATCACATTAATTAGTAATTATAAATAAAAATATATAGAAAATATATTATTATATAATTATTAATATCTAAAATTTGAAATTTGAAAAGTTCTAAATTGAAAATTTACAAGTTCTTAGATTGAAAAGGAATTACTAAAATTTTAATGATTAATGTAACAAATGTATCATAAAAATTTATTTAAAAAGTAACTTTCTTATTTTTCAATATATTTTTTACTCTTAACTTATTTTCATGTTGATCATGGGCTATTTCCTATCTAATTTTTTCATTTATGAATACATAAATCCACTTTAGATGAATACAAATTGTAAACATTTCAACTAATTGTTGATCGAATGAAAACTAGGAATACATAGGTGAAATAGTTAACCTCAAATTTTCATTTTCAAAATTTCATACACACACAAACACACATCCAAATTATTAATCCATTGTGCCTATGTTGTTTTTGTGTACACTTTTGACTCATCTTGTAAGGTCTAAATCCATAATGCTTCAAAAAAAAGTAGCAAACAATAAGTCTATCATGCAAATAAATGAAATTTTAGGATGGCTTGGGGTAGGGCCTCACAATATATATAAGACATAACACAAAAATGAGAGAGGGAAGGATATACAAATGAAGATAAAGAAGGAAGTGACACACACACACACACACACAAACACACACACACACACACAGATGGGGAAGAGGAAGATGGAGATGGAGATAAATATATAATGAAAGAAATAGGAAAATAAAAATATAGATATAGAGAAAATTCAAGACTTATAAATAGATATAGAACTTGAGTTCTAGGGAAATACAAAGGGAGCCATGAAGAGAGATAAATTTAGGAGAGATAGAAAGATATATAGACAATGAGATAGATCAATAGAAAAATGAGGGTACATAAAGAGGATGAGAGGGAGAGATGGATAGAGGGACAAATAAACAGAGATAGGTGTACCTCTCTTTATCAATCTTTTTCTCTCCTATCTTCATTTTTTGCCTCTATCCATCTATGCCTCTCCCTCTCCCTCTTCTTAGACCTCTATATCTATATTTTTTCCCTCTTTATCTCTTTCCATCTTTCTTATTTCATTTCAACTTTATTTATTTTATTGCATATCCAATATCTCAACCCCTATAGCTCTCCATCTGTGTATCTCCCTGCATATATCACTTTTTATAGCTCTCTCTCTCTCTCTCTCTCTCTCTCTCTCTCTCTCTCTCTCTCTCTCTCTCTCTCTCTCTCTCTCTCTCTCTCTCTCCCCTTATATAACTCCATATCAATCTTTACCTACATTTATTTTCCCTATGTGTGTGCAAGAGAGAGAACAAGGTTGATGGAGAGAGATGGATAGAGAGAGGGAGATGTGTCTATATATGGAGGGGGGAGAGAAAGATAGAGATGGAGATGAATCTAATGAAATTAATAGGAGAATAAAAAATAGAGATATAGAGATAGATGAAGATTTGTATATATAGAAAGAGATCTAGGGAAGTACAGAGGGAGACATGAAGAGTGATAAATTTAGAAGAATAAATAGAAAGAGATATAGATAATGAGATAGATCAATAGACAAATGAGAATACATAAAGAGGATGAGAAGGAGAGATGGGTAGAGGGAAAAATAAATGCAAAAAATTGCACCTCTCTCTATCATTTTATCTCTCTCCTATCTTCATTTTTTCCTCTATCTCCATCTCTCCTCCTCTAGTCTATACACATCTACCTCTCTCTATCCATTCACCCCTCTCCCTCTCCCTCTTATTAGACTTCTATATCTATATCTCTTTTTCTCTTTATCTATTTCCATCTTTCTTATTTTATTATATGTTCAACTTTCTCAACCCTTATAGCTCTCTTGTATATATCACCTCCTATATTCATTTTTATAGTTCCAACTCTCTCTCTCTCTCTCTCTCTCTCTCTCTCTCTCTCTCTCTCTCTCTCTCTCACTCACACACACACACACACACACTAGTGTAGGAGCACCCACATCAAGTATTTAGGTCAAGTTTTATGTATTTAGGTCAAGTTTTATGCATGAGCTGACTTGAGAAATTTATCTTGATTTCGTAATTAGGATAAGATAATTTTCTTGGGATTTGTACAGATCATTGTGGGGTCATTCTTCCCCATTCTATACTAATCTAGAATTTTCTATTTTGTAATAATCTAGAATTTTCTATAGACCGTCTTAGCAAGTATAAGTAGAGTCTTAGGTTAGGTTTAGGTGAGGCTTGAGAGAAAAGTTTCTGGAAACAAAGTTACAAAGAGAAGAAATTTGCAAGAAGAGCTAATGTATGTACGGTTCATTTGATAAATTAAATAGAAGAATTTTATAATCTGTCTCTTGCTGGTGCTAGTTCCTATTGCTATTGTGTTTGCTTCTGTTGTGTTTTACCTCTGCATCATTTTTGGTATCAGAGCTTGGGGAAAGATCCTAAGGCACTTGGGAAAAGCTTGGGGAAAGCTTTTGGATTTTGTGACAGGTTGAGGAAAGAAATTGGAAGTGTGGCCACAAGACTAGGTTGAGTGGAGAGAACCTAGATAGGAGACAATGGTCACAAGAGAAGATTCATCTCATGATCAGAAGATACTTTTAGATGCATGGGTTTCATATTGTAATTTTTAGAAAAAGAAAAGAGAGGAAGAGAAAAAAAAGAAAAAAGAAGAGGAAGCTAGAATGAATCAAGAGATAGAAGAGAAAATGAGATTCCTAATGAGGGAACTTAAAAAGGGGGAAGAAAATTTAGCGAGACTAAAAGAGGAGTTGAAGAAAAATATGGAAAAAGAAAATAGTGATCTAGAGAAACAATCCTTTGAGATTATAGAAGCTTGTAAAGATGGAATAGAGAACTCGGTTGCCATTGAAGAGAAGATATGTCCATTGGAAGGACAAAATGAACAAATAGATGTTGATATGAAAAGTTTGCAACAAATAGTTGTCGCTGAACCTAATGATAAAAAGGTTCTTGAAGATAGGAAAGATGTTGAAGTGGTAATTGTTGATGAGCCTTGTGATGAAAAGGTTCATAAAGATGGACAAGAGGTGGATGTGCTAGTTCTTGATGGAACCAAGAAATGGCATTTGAAGTTAAGAAGAAAGTGGTATGGCCTATCAAAAGGATAATAGTTGCAGCAAGGAAGAAGACTTGTGATGAAGCTATGAGGATAGATAATGATCAAATAGTGATGAATTTGTCTCCAAGCATGGAGATATTGCAACATAAAGACATCATAGCAAAGGATGCAGTGGTTCCTACAGTAACCCAAATTGGTGAAGTCATATTTAATAAGGTTCCATCTAATCCATTCATTGTATGTTTGTAGGATTTCTATCTGAATATAGAAAAATTTTACGCACATATGACAGTTGATTTAGATATTTGTCAAGAGTACAAATAGAAAATACCAAAGAATTGGAAGGCGCAAAAGAGGAAGGCCAATCCAAGGGACTTGGATTCTATTGTCCCTAGGAGTATGGTGCAGAAGCACCCACATAAAGTATTTAGGTCAAAGTTTTATATAAAGTATTTAGGTCAAGTTTTATGTATTTAGGTCAAGTTTTATGCATGAGCCGACTTCAAAATTTTATCTTGATTTTGTAATTAGGATAAGATAATTTTCTTGGGATTTGTACAGATCATTGTGGGGTCATTCTTCCCCATTCTATACTAATCTAGAATTTTCTATTTTGTAATAATCTAGAATTTTTCGTAGACCATCTTAGCAAGTATAAGTAGAGTCTTAGGTTTAGGTTTAGGTGAGGCTTGAGAGAAAAGTTTCTGGAAACAAAGTTACGAAGAGAAGAAATCTGTAGGAAGAGCTAATGTATGTACGGTTCATTTGATAAATTAAATAGAAGAATTTTATAATATGTCTCTTGCTGGTGCTAGTTCCTATTGCTATTGTGTTTTCTTTCATTGTGTTTTACCTTTGCATCACACACCCTCTCCTCTCCCCATATCTAACTCCATATTAATATTTACCTACATTTATTTTCCCTATGTGTGTGTGTGATAGAAAATGGATAGGGGTGATGGAGAGATATGGATAGAGAGAGGGAGATGTGTATGGATATGGAAGGGAAAAAGGAAGATAGAGATGGAGATGAATATATAATGAAAGCAATAGGAGAATACAAAATAGAGATATATAGATAGATCAAGACTTGTAAATATAGAAAGTGATCTAGGGAAATATGAAGGGAGACATGAAGATAGATCAATTTAGAAGAAGAGATAGAAAGAGATATTGATGATGAGATAGATCAATAGTCAAATGAGAGTACATTTAAAGAGGTTGAGAAGAAGAGATGGACAGAGGGACAAATAAATAGAAAGGTGTACCTCACTCTATCAAATTTTCTCTCTTCTATCTTCTTTTTAACTCTATCTCCATCTCTCCTCTTCTATTTTATACATGTTTACCTCTCTTTATCCATCCATCTCTCTTCCTCTTACTCTTATTATACCTCTATATCTATATCTATTTTCCTCTTTATCAGTTTCAATCTCTCTTCTTTCATCTCTAACTTTCTTTATTTCATCATATGTCCAAATCTCTCAACCCCTATAGCTTTCCCTCTATCTATCTCCATGTATGTATCACTTCCTATATCCATTTTTATATTTCTATCTCTCATTATATCTTCCTCACTTCTCTCTTTTTGTATGGGAAATGATGTCAACAAAAGTCCATATGTGGGGTCCTCCTCCATGCTTGAGTTTTGCAAAATGATGCATGGAAACCAAGTCATATAAATCCCAATTTGAAAGGCTGCTAAATATCTATATCGGTAGTTTTCCTACCTCCAACCAAACAAAGATATTGATGGCTTGGGCCATGCTAAGTGAATAAAGATATCTCTTCTTCACTCTAAATGCCTTTACTCAACTGGTCCTCGCTCCCCATCCATGTTGTCTATGCTTCATGAGGGACAACAAGCAACATGTCTCCTTTCTTATATTCCACAAACCATCTCATCTTTGAGAAGGGCAGTCAATTCAAACCTACAATTCTCGTTCCTATAAAGATAATGACTTTGTAGCATACTCAAAGTTTCCATTCACAAACAACCTTGTCCAAACTACAACATATGTCACTAACATTATAATGTCTATTATTGAAAATTAGAAAACTACACAGTAGAATTTAAAGAGAGGAAGAAATTGGTGTGTCAGATTGCTCACCTTTTTTAATGGAGCCTACTAACCTGCACCAATAGAGGAATAGGAGAAAATGAATATAGAGGAGGGGAGTTTGAACATTGAATTGGAGAATAATCTGATTAGATTTGTTGGATTGTTGGATCCTTTTGAGCTTAGAGTGACCTTTTCAATATCCATTTGTGGCATTGGAATGAGTCCAAAACTACCAATCATCTCTCAACATTGAAGTGACATGTGATTAGAGAGATCCCAATCATCTACTATTGATGATTTACTTTTTGACCAATGAACTTGATTTCGATCATTATTGTGACTCATGCATTAAGAATCCCTGACCATGGTGATTAGAAAAGCTCAACTAAAGTTGTTGGAATTTCTTTCCACTATTGATGTTTTAGGAAGACCAATAAGCCAGAGATGTACATGTTCGAGAGGTTACCCTTGTTGAGAGATGGAACCATGCCAAATTTGAAAATATTAGGTGTGGTAGTTTGTCCAAGGGCTATTTCAAGCTGTAGTTTTCACCTGCCTACATTTTTGGAAGATGTTATAAATATTAAAAATATATTATTGTGTAATGGATTTCATTTTAAAGGTTGATTTAAAAATAATATTTTTCTAAAAATTATTATATAGAATTTAGGATAAATATTTTAATTTTTACAATAAAATTATTTAAACAATATTACAAAATAGATAATATTTACTATCATAATACTTATATTAAAATATTAGAATGAAGAAAATTATTATATTATTAATGTGTTTCCTTCAAATATATGTAAATCTAATTATATTTAATATTCATAAATAATAAAACATAATCGATCATTACTTTGTTCCAATAATTATGCATTGCCAAATTTTCATTCAATTAAAAATAGAAAGCACAACAATGTATCTACGATTAGTTTATGTTAATTTTTTTTTAAAAAAATATTCTTGTTTTTAAATTGAATAATTGTTATATGTTACTTGATGTTTTGTCACTCATTAAAAATATTAAGCTACACACCATAATCATCATCATCATCTCATTGTGTTACCTACTAATTATTGTTATTTCTTTTTTAAGCATATAAATAGTAGTCTTGAGATATGTATTTAAAACATTCATCCATCATATTTTTTTCATCAATTGTATTTTTAGGATAAGTTACTTCTTTGATAATAACTATTCCTTGTTTATTTTTCTTTCCTAATGTGACTTTTCACTTGGAGGTGGGGGTTCTAATAAATAATAAAATGATTTGACACTAAAAAGATATAAGACTAAATATTTGTAAAAAGACTTCTCATAGTTGGTCATCCTTGTGTTAGAGAAGATATTTTATCTAATTTATTACAAAAAGTCTTTACTGTGTTAGAAAAGATGGTTTACTATAATACATTAAAAAAAAAGTGCATTAGTAAGTTATCATTTTAAATATATTCAAATTATATATCCTCTATAATAGAACACTTTTTTGAATTATTTCAATGTTCTTAAATTTGAGATTCAATTGCCTATAAATCTTTGTTAGCTTTGTTTCGATCTCAAAATAGGTATTCCAACAATTTATGGGACTAAAAACTCAAAACCATCTTGTAGGTCACCAAACTCCAAATCTGGTTGTTTCCTTAATTTCTTGACTACGTAGTTCAAAGATACTTCTTCTTAGGACAAGGATCTTGAAATATATATAAATGAAAGTGTAAAACATCCATTTTTTTCAATTTTTGTGGTTATCTTCGTAGGCATGTACATATGTACACAAAATCTAGATAGATCATGTTGTTACCTCGATTTCTTTGTTATACTATTTGACAAATTGCCTAGACAAAGATGACTTAATGAGATGCTAAATTTGTAGGATGTTTAAAAAATGGATGTATTGGAAAGGCTTTAGAATCTTTCAACAAAATACTTACGACATAAGGTATTGAGTGTAGGTTTTCTATGATTTAGATTATATATTTTTATTTTTGTTTCCTTAGAATGTGGAAGAAAATGATGCTCTTGTAATAATTACATTCTATGGAAACATATTTCTTACAATAGTTATTTTGATTTATTTTGTAAATAATTTTGAACAAGTCCCAATTCAAAATATCTTCAGCATACCTATTGCACACTAAGGTGTGATTGCTAGTTCTAGGAGGGATAATAATGGGAAGAAAACTTGGAAATAAATGTGCAGATAAAAGAACAATGAAATAACCATCCTATATTTTAATCCCTTGATTGAATTCAATGTATTATGTCAAAAAATGGCAGGTTTCACTTTGGTCTTGATCATGAGTAGTCCCTAAGAAAATTCCACAAAGACGTTTAAAGGAATTGATTGGATACTTTCAAATTTTATGTTTCGTATGCATACAGATCGATTACAAAAATGCAAAATTATTGCTTAAAACAAGTCAATGGAGTCTTATTTCTAATTTGAACTATTCTAATATTCCAAATTTTTATGTCAACCAAATTTTCTATTGTCCATTTATTTGAGCCAAATTTTCATTAACCCAAGGAAATTAAAAAAGTTAATCATATGTCATTGAGTTCATCACTATACATCGATTGATTCACTGGACAATTCACTTGCCTTCAGTTTACATGGGCTACATGCATCAATATTATGAGATATTTAATGAAATTGAAGTCCAATCGATCCTTCTATGAAGCAGACAAAAACTACAATTTCCTTGCTTCATTTGTCTTTCACATTAGTCTAGTTTATTCTATGTTGATGGACAAAGCAGATGGACTATTTAAATTTTAGGGCCCATTTGGAAAGGGGAATACAAGCAAAATAGGCATATGTAAATTCTTAAAATTTTGAATTCTTTGTTTGGATGCATTAAAGGAATACATATTCCAATTTTGGCCCAAAAATGGGGTTTTGCAATTACACCCAAATAGGTTTTATTGGAATACGTATTCCTATTCCACTTTTATTTATTTTAGAAAACATAAATTTTGGGGTCCATGAATTCGCCATCAAATATTGGCTGAACCAAGCATAGAATAGGAATACGTAGCCTCATTTTCTATTCCAAAATAGCTATTCCTATTCCCGTAGCCAAACAGGCCCTTACATTTATAAATGAAAGCTATATTTATATTTCATATAAAATTTCCATTTTGATTTGGTCATTACATCTTCTTTGTGTGATTTATTTTGTATGCATTGTAGTAGAAAATCATGATGTGTGTTTGTGTGTGTGTGTGTGTGTGTGTGTGTGTGTGTGTGTGTGAATCTATTGTACAATGTGAGATAAAATAAACATGGAATAAGAAAACAACCTAGTACTATATTGATTTGATAAAATCTAGAGAACTTGTGTGTAGGTTCTTTAATAAACCTTGTGAAGAGGACTTGTGTGTAGGTGCTTTAATAAACCCTGTGAAGAGAATTGCATGTACTTTGTTATGTTGGAAAGAGGGAATGTAGGCGGTTGGTACTTGGGTGAAGGATAACCTTTTGACCTCAAGTTAATAAGGGAGGGTCTATAGTTAGAAGAACAACTATAAGGATTAAACTTATTCCTTCTTAATCCTTTAACCTTTAGCAAGTTTTAGATGAGGGAACAAAGGGTAATAATTGTTATGAAAGAAGCAAGAAATCTAATTAATTATATTTAATACATAATGTGCTTGAATAGAAAGATGAATGAAATAATTTGGATATAATTACCTTGTAGTTGATATTACTAGTGTTAAGTGTCATGTGAAGGCCATATTGTGTTTTTTTTGTGTAATTTTTATGCGTTTGAGACATTTAATCCTAAACTTATAGAAATTTTGTAGGTACTCCACAATCATTCAATTTTTGAGTGTTTGAGATATTTAACCCGAAACTTATATGCAACTCATACTTTTTAGAGCTCTATTTTTGAGTGGTTTGAAAAAGGGGAGGGATTAAAATCTGTCCCACTAGCCTAAGCTTTTTCTTGCCACTTGTTAATTATATGAAAATTTTAAATTCTTGTAACTAGTTTTTTTCTTTCTATATTTTAAATTTTTAAGTTAATTGAATAGAAAATGTTAAATTAAAAAACCATATGATCACACACTTTCATAAATTGTGGAACTTAAATATTTAAGTGTGAACTCCCTCACAAATTCACGTGACTTCCTAGTTTAAAACAATCTTAAAAACTCTTATCAACACCCACTAGAATTTTTCAAGAAATCTATCTTAATGAGACCTCACCCTAAGTCATGCACTTTATTTTGAATATGCCACAATATTCCTAGCAAAATCATTATGAACATCCTTTGAATTTTCATTCACCTTATTTTAATTGGTGTAATCCATCTTTCTGTAGTAAGTCTACCCAAAACTCTAACAAAAAAAGTCAAATCTAATAAAAACTAACATAAATTGAAGAAAAATAATTACTACAAAAATATAAAAACAAACATATTAATATTCTTTTAGAATTTTAAAAGGACAAATTAATTGCAATTGATCATTGAATGAAAATCATTTTTGTCCACTCTATACAAGGGCAAGGATTAACAATTGAGATCTCATACATTGATAAGTAGGATATATTTTCCACAAGTCAAATGTTGATATTACTATCAAATTTAACTCTTGATTATTTCTAGTAAAACTCATTGACCTACGTTTCATGAGTACTAGTTCACATGAGCCCATTTCTCATGACAATGAATGTAACACTTAGCACTCATTGCATATAAGTGATGCTTAATAAAAATGAAGTATGAAAGTCATCAATTCTAATACTACTCTAGCTCTTATACAGTCTCAAAAAAAATGTTTAGGTAACACATAAATAGGCTCAATATTTTAAAATTTTGACCATTCATAGGGGAGACTGGTTGATTCAAAAATTAAAATCTTGGACAATGACTTGTTAAACAAAATTTGATTTTTATTGAATTGTCTTGTTTTGGTGCTTGATTTTCCAAGTGTTTTGCTTGGTAGTTTCTAGGAAGGAATGTGTTCGCCCCAACATCTGGAAATAGTTTTTCTATAATTCCTCTCAACATTTATGGTTTCTATAATCTATTTATTTCTCAACCACACTCCATATTATTTAATTGGGTTAAGAAGTCACTAATAGGAAATTTTCTTCTTCCTCATCTAACCCTTGAAATAAGAAACGTGATGTTTTTCCTAGATTTGAGCCTCATGAAACAAGAAGGAAAGTAGACGAGCCTTTGGTATTGTTTGATGTGTTCATCAACCATAGAGGCCCTAATGTCAAACAAACTTTAGCCCTTCAACTTTACAATTATGTTTCTGAGTTGGGAATACATGTGTTTCTTGATTTGGAAAAGAATGTACTTGGTGATTCATTTCCTTCAACTGTTGAAAATACCATCCATTCTGTTAAGGTATACATTGATATCTTCTTCAAAGGATATACAGAGTCCCCATGGTGCTTGTCTGAGCTAGAATTCTCATGTTTCAAAGTAGTGCTAAGATCATTCTAGTGTTTTATGGAATGAAGTCTTCAGATCTTCACTTCATAGAAAAGGGATAGTATGCCAAAACATTCTTTAAATATGAGAAGAAGAAAAGGTATATCGATACTTTATTTGATATTTATCGCTAATATATATAAAATAAAATATTGTGATGTAGAGCCTAAGCAGAATCTAAGGCTATGATTCCCCCCAGACTATTTCTATGAGGGTTTCGGGGCAGCGCACCCAAGATGTGGTCAAGGGGTAGCACTCCTTGCATGGCCCTTGGGCAATTGTTATTTTTCTATTGGATGACTTATTCTAGCCCTAATTTTGTAAGCGACAAAATCTTGTATAAAATGGCTAAGGGTTAGAGATATCATAATGTATAATGAGATTATAACTCTTCTTGCAGTGGTATTGAGCTGTAAGGGATTGTGAATTGCAATCATTAGATAATAACAATATTGGACTTTTTGTTTGTGGAAGTAGCCTAGGGATTGGGTGAACCATGTTAAATATTTTTGTCTTGTGTTCTCATCTATGCACTTTATTATTTTTTGATATTGGTTATATTTGCATGTAACTATTATTTGTATTTGTGGTTGATCATAATAAGTGATATCTGAGCCAAACTATCATTACCATTTTTTAGCTAGTCTGTCATCATTATTTTTTAGCTATTCTCTACAAGAAGGTCTCATGGTTGAGTGGGAGCAATGGAAAATGAGGGTAACCTGAAGGTTGAGAATTTTAATGGGCAAAACTTTATATTATGGAAAATGCAAATGGAGGACTATCTTTATTGGGAGGAATTATGGAATCCATTGGAAGGAAAATCAAAGAAATAGGGAACTATGAGATATGAGTATTGGGAGATTGTAGATAAAAAGGCACTTGGAAGTATTCGATTATGCCTAGCACCATTAATGACATTTAACATTATAAGAGTGAAGATGACAAAAAAGTTGATGCAAACCCTAGCTAAATTGTATAAAAAGTTGTCTACTTTAAACAAGGTATTTCTCATGAAGTGTTTATTTAATATGAAGATGGTAAAACTTGAATATATGCAGATCATTTATATGAGTTTAATATTCTTACAATGTTAATTATGATGAAGAAATTAGGGCTCTCTTTATTTTATTTTCTTTGCATATTTCCATATTTATAATTGATAGTATAATGAAATGTAAATTTTTTAGATGAAGACATAATATTTTATCAAATAACATTTCATCCTTAATATGTTGATTATACAGTATATGATTTTTTCCTTAAACATAATGCATTGATTGAAAACTTTTCTCAAACATATAACTTTCTACTTTTACTCATTTAAATTTAAATTTCTCGATATCAATATTTAATCACTTCATATACACAAAAAATATCACTAGTCGACTCCCTTTCATTTTTTTAGTGTTTTTCGACTCCATTGTTTGTTTGTTTTTCTTGACATTTCCCACCCTTCCTAATTTATCTCTTTCTTTTCTTTCAAAAATTCAATGAATTTGAAATCCCTTGATAGCTATTTATATGCCCCATATTACATGTTTTTTCTCTTCATGTTGTAAGGTGTATTATCTATTTTTTTCTGTAAAAAAAATGTTTTGAATTTTTACTATAACATTGATAATGGAATGTTGATTCATTTTTTATAAAAATAATACATGTATTATGGATATTTTTATGAGTTTGTTACACATTTAAATGTTATTTCTACATGTATTAATCTAATTGAGATCTTAATTATGCTAAGACCATAACAAATGTAGATCTAATATTAGATTTGCATAATGTTGAATCAAATGATATTTAATTGTACTAAAAAGTATCATCTTTTGTATTAAAGTAATGTTCTTTAGAAACTAAAATGCTTAACTATTTACAAGATCTCAATGTGAAGGCACCTTGGCTCTGGCCCAAAAGTGCTAAGTCATCAATTTCAAAATGCATTATTTTAAAACTCATTTGGATTTATTGAATTTATTTTGATCCCTCATTTTTTAGTAGAATAAATTCACTCTCAATTTCTTGAATTCCCTTTTGATTTTTTGTTGATTATGATTTAATCTCTTAGTGAAATGCTTTTTAAGTACTCAAACTCATAGCTTTAATCTGATTTAGGGTTTCATATATGGAAACAAATTGTATAGATAAGGATACATTAAGGAAAAAATGCCTTTCCTGGTAATTAATTTCTTTTGAAATTAAAAGTAACCAAAAAAGGGGGCTGACCTAGATAAGAAACATGCCACAGAAAATTTACAAGTTATATATTGTACATTCTAACCTATCTTGCTTCTTGATTTTAAGAAAAACCCACATCAAAGTGTCCCAAAATATAATGATCATTAAGTAACTATGAACAATCTTAAACATGATATATACATAACCCATAATAAAAGAGGGATTAAAGAGGAACCATGAATAGAGCCTACATTTTCAAAGAGTACCATAATAAAACAACATAACAAAAACTAAGACTATAACTAGAGGGAGAGCTAACTCTCCTTATTATTATCTTTCCTTTTTGGTTTTTCCAACAATAGCTACAACCTATCATCTACCAAGAACCTATAAAGGGATCCAATGGTGTCCACCCTAGCCATAGTAGTAAGGCCTTGCTTCTCAGCATGTAGGAGGTGAAGTGTTGACACTACCAAGTGCATAACCCTGACTACAAACCTGGTGATATCATCAAATCTCTACTCAAGAATCTCTTGCTTCTATTCCAACTTCTTGAAACTCCAAATAATGATTTCCAAAGAAGTGGTGAATTTATTACATAAACTATTTGACCCCACAAGATTATTTTATTATTTTATCTATTTTTAAATTAAGGTATGGATATGAGCAAGCAACCTATCAAAGTTATCCCAACTAAACATATTAGTCATTGTATGTCTGATCCTTGCCAATGTATCCACCATCTGATTATCTTCATGGTAAATTTTTTTAATAGCCACTTCCTAAAAACTTGAGAGGAGGGTATGGGCATCCTTAATGACATGGGTAAAATTCTGGCCAAATTTACTTTTCCCTTTAATTGTCTTAATAATAAGTTGTGAATCTCCATCCACCACCAAGTTTTGAAATCAATTAAGCTGGTATGCCCGACCCCTTGAAATTGCCCCATAGATTCAAAATAGTTTCTAGTGTTCTTATCACGGTTGCCAACATAGGTCATCCCCACATTACCTTTGTCATTCCTTATAAAACCACCCACTTTTCATAACCCTCCTTTACGGATTCATAAAAGTTATTTTTGAATCAAGGGGAGGGGGTCATTTCCATCTCACCCATTGTCTAGCCAAAAGTTTGGAATTATCAAATCCATTATTCCCATATTCTCTGTAATAAAATGTTCATGCGATGTTGGGGTATTGGCGGATATTTCACCTTCACTGAAAAATGCATTCATGTAGTAGGTTAATAATGATTTCAAGGGTAACCAAAGAGAGGAGATGATATACCCCTAAAAATATGATTATTTCTTTCCTTCCATATCTACCAACACACATATAGGGGTAACACCTTCCATAACATTCTAATGAGGGAGTAGAAGCAAAGAGGCTCCTAGCCGAGAATGAATTGTTGAAGATTACCATTGAAAACTAATTGAACCTCAAATCTATGCAAAATGTCCATCCAAACCTCCTTAGCATAGGTGTAATGGATCAAAAGGTTCATGATAATATCCTCCTCATTATGACATAATACATACTTACTAACAAATCAAAACCTTCTTCTCTTTAGGTTATCAATTGTAAGTATGCTCCCATGTAGTCCAACCCACTACAAGAAATTCACCTTCAAGATTATTCCTATGTTCAAGACATATTTATAGTTCATACACTCTTCATGCCTAATAACAATATTATAAACATATTTAACATTGAAATCCCTAGAGGCATTTGGATTTCAACCTACCTCATCTTTTGAAGAAAAAGTTGGGACCCTAGCTCCTTCTATTATTCTCTAAAGTTCCTAAGATAAATTTTGGTTTGGGATCAACTGATAAAGCTTCATCCACTTCTCATTGTTATCTATATAGTTTCTCAACCATATCTCAAGATGGTTTACACAAGAATTCCTCAATAGACTAAATTGAGATTGGCCTAGGGTGTTTCCAATCCACCTACCCACCCAAAATCTAATATTATTTCCATCCCCAATCACCCATCTTATACCCTTCCTTAGGATTTTCTAACTATTAACAATATTGATCCAAATATTTGACTCCAATGGGAGGTTGATATTTCCAAGGTTGCAGTTAAAAGAATTTCCCCTCAAGTATTTAGCCTTCATGATTCTACTCCACCATGCCTTGTTCTAGATCAATTTCCATCGAATATATTTTGTAAGCACCAATATTATGTTAAACTATTCTCCTCATTTTTAGTCCACCCTATGATTTAGGTTTGAAAATCTTCTCCCAGGCCATAAGACTCATCCTAGTCTTCTCTCCTATCCTCAACTGCAAATAATTCTGTTGGATTTTCTCTATAGCATTTCTAATTTTTTGAGAGATTTTAAGTAGGCATAAGAAATTAACAAGGGTACCTTGTAAGGAGGGTATGATGAGTTTTTACTTACCAGTGCTTCTTAGCAGTTTATCCTTCCATGCAGTAGGATCCATTTGCATATGTTTGACAATAGAGTTCTAGAATTGAGCAATGACCTCCTTGATAGTAAAGGGTAATCCAAAATAAGTGTGAGGGAGGTTCTTCATTTCACACTACAATTATCTTGTCATCCAATCTTGCAGACAACTCTCAGTGTTGAAGAAATAAATATTTCTCTTATGATAGTTTATATGTTGACCTAAACCTTTAGCACACTCATCTAGGAGCTTCTTCTAGTATCTAGATTCTCTGATAGAAGTGGTCCCACAGAGAGAGGTACCTTCCTCAAATTGTTGGATCACCTCCAGGGGAGAGTTGTGGTTGACTTTATACCTTTTATCTAACCCTTCTCCATCATGGACATAAAATTTCTTCCAAGAACTCCTACCACAATGATGAACAATTAAGGGGAAAGGGAATCCCCTTGTCTCAACCCCCTAGTAATTAATTGTTTATCTCACTCTATTTAAAATTTTATTTCTATAAATTTATAATATACCCTTCAATTTTTTTATGTTTGAATAACTCATATTCATTTATTAAAATGGATAAGAAGCAACTAGGAACTTCCTAGCATCATGTTGTTATGATTAGGGGCTATAAGCAAGGTTTTTCAACATATATAATGCAAACCATTTAGAAAAAATGAAAAGTTTGGATATAAATAATTCACAAATGATTCATATATAGTAATATTAATTTAGTTTCTATAATGTAGTTAACATACAAATATATTATGAAATTGGAGAGCATTGTAAGGATTTTGGTAACATTTAGCATTGTGACTACATTTGATTACAATAATATGTGGGTGCATACATAAAGATGAAGAAAATGCTATTTGAGATGATAGTATTGATGGTAGGAATTCTAATGGTGACCATCTCATTACACTACATGAATAAAGATGAAGAAAAATGTATGACAAAAAATGTATCATTAAATAAATTTTTTTGACTTGTTAATGCTTTATATTTGATGATGGGAAGTACTGACAAGGTTACATATGTGATCTCTATGCCACTTCTCTAATATAAATAATGGATATTAAATAATCAATGTGACCTTTGTATGTGATTTTTGCAAGTGTTGGTGTTATTTGATATTCATGCACCTTTAATTTATATGCTTTCATGAAAACAATTCATTGGTGCTATAGATGAAGATATGTGTCATTTTGCTATAACTAGTAGATTTTTCCAATAAATATCACCTTAACCCTAATTGAATAGAGTAAAATTAAAATAATTAAAATATTTTATTTGGAAATATTTATTTACCCAATGCAATCTTGCACCCTCTACCTAACATAGAAACAAAAGATCACCCTTTGCCCAAGCGTTTTTAATTTAGCTCTTTGGATGCATTTTCATTACACATTGCCAAGAAGAAAAAAATATACAAAAGTTATAATCCCTTTGGGGTTACATCGCAAATAGATGGGTTAAGTTTGGCATCTTCCTTTCTCCCTACGATAGTGTGTCTATTCTAGACATCGCATGTCAATAGAATATGTAGACCTACATTTCGTGCTCTTCACAAGATTGCAAGATGAATTTGGCATTTAATTATATTCATACGATGGTACTAGCTACTAGTGTGTGACATTGATGAAGTAGAATCCTTTACAATATTATTTTCCCTTTGAATTTCATTGATTTATGAGGCCAACCCTTTATTTAAATTTTGATTTTTTTTTACATTGTTCTTATTAAACATTTTTAGCAGAATGAGGGCCTAGTATTCCATTTTTCCTTTAGCAAATATTGTGGCTTGTGACTTCAAATATTTTTTCCTTTCAAATTATTTGATCACACCCTCCCAAGCTATTTCTTGAATATTTCATTGTGCTTGAAATAGTTCATCATGTCAATGAGGCACATTGTAAAATAGCCCTAACAATAATATGTTTACTAAATCCTACTTTTGACTAGTAACCTAAATGCTAAGTCTAATATAAACCCTAACCTTAACCATAATAATCATCATGATGTAAACTATTACCTAGCCCATATCTGTAGTGCCTACACTCGTTCACATCCTTTCTGGACATATTGTTGCTATTATTAATAGACCATGTTAGAATAGCTTTATGTTGATGGATTAGTAGTATTGTTTTGAGACTATCAGACATTATGTTATGGATTCAGTGGATATATGATGAGATCATTTAGACTTTACATTTCATGTATGCATGATGATCATTACATTTCTTTTAGTTATTGTTGATGATTAGTTAGATGGTTTATTATCTCATGTGTTTTATTATGGATACTTACCCCATACTTGCATGTGTATGGTGTGCATGTATTCTTATTGTATGGCATTTCTGATGTGGTTAAGGAAGGGAGTCATAGTCACCTGCTAGTTGGGATCTACACGATGCACCACTTCCTGTCATTCCATGTTTAGCTTAGCATTATATATATTGTATGTACATGCATGGTTTTTATGCAGGTTGCAAGTACTGGGTATCGACTTTCCTGAATTGCCAGGATGAGCGTACCCTATTATACTATCTCAATGATAAGAGAAGGGAGATAAATTCTCAAGTCCAAATCTCAAACCCTTAAACTAATTGTCCTAGTGAGGTAGGACAAGTATCTGGATGTTTTACCCACCGAATGTGTCGAATGACATATTTCGTGACTTTTAACCCTTTAGACTGATTTTGTGTGAATTGCTCTATGATGGGTTTCATATTTTATCTTGGAGGTCTATGGTGAATTTTCTATTAATTAAGTCTTAATAAATAGATTTAATTAATAAATTAATTATTTGAGAAAATTAATATAAAATATCATGATCTTTGATATTTTGATTATAATTAATTAAATGAGAATTAATTGAGGAAAAAGAATTAAATAAAAGAAAATTAGAAATTAAAATTAATAATAATAAAAAATTAATAAATAAATAATAATAATAAAAGTTATAAAAAATTTAAATGAAAGTTATAAAAATTTAAATAGAAATTATATAAAAAGTAAATTGGAGTTATAAGCTTGCCTAGGAGTTAACGCACCTTTTCATTTCTCATATGCCAACAACATGGGGGTTAGTGCATCAATTAAGCACATGGTGTCTACAACCCTATGACTCATCTAGAAGGTTGGAAAAGACACATGCTTAGTTGGTGACACCTTCTAGTTGTTTCTAGAGACATTCTAGGTGTTTCCTGAGAGCTCTTTATATTCAGGCATTCCTAGAAGCTTAGACATAGCGTTTGGAGAGCAATTGGAGCATTGGAAGGCTCGAGAACTCTGAAGAAGGGAGGAGCTTGCTCTGCAAGTTTTCTGAGGAAGAGCGAATTAGCATCAGAATCTGGGTAGATTCTTATGATTTTACTTATGCTATTTTCGCATCTTGCATTCCCTGTCTTCTTTGTGTCTTCCATATGTTTTCTGAGGATTTTTCTATTTAATTGTATGCATTCTCAATATGGTTAGTTACATTTATTTAAGAATCTTATATGCGTAGATTGAAAAGAACACGGGGCTAGGGTTTAAATTGTAGCCAAGCCATTAGATAAATTAATGGATAAATTTGAGATCAAAAGTTTATAGAAAAATTTTGAACATTGGAATTTTTAAATAAACTGTGTATATACATGTTTATATTTTTGAATCTGCACACACACACACACACACACACACACACATATATACACACAATTATATATATATATATATATATATATATATATATATATATATATATATATATATATATATATATATATATATATGTTTATATGTTGTGATGTTTAAACTCTACATGTGTATATATACACACACACACACACACACACATATATATATATACATACATATGTATATATACATATATATTTATTTAATTAAAAATTGAATATCATACCATTGATCGAATACGTTTTAAAAATTTTAAACTTTGTTAAAATTGAAATCGCATATAATAACCGGCAAATGAAATCACTTATGCAATTTTTTTTTTTTAAAATAATAATATGCATAAAATGGGGGGGGGGGGAATGAGACCCGCACCCCGGTACCCATTGCGGTCACAGTGTACAGGCTGTTGCAGGTACTACGATGGCAGGGGTACATAGTACCCACTAACGTCACAGGCCCTGCGATCGTAGGGTCCTACGTACCGCCGATGGTACACACTTATATATATATATATATATATATATATATATATATATATATATATATATATATATATATATATATATATATATATATATATATATATATATATATATATATATATATATCTGTGTGTGTGTCTGTGTGTGTTATAACAGTCGTTTCATATGAAATCAACTTTCATTGTTATTAAATTTTCATATGTTATATTGTATCAATCGAAATTATTAATTCGATTTTATAAAATGCAATAATAATAATTATTTATATATTTATATATGTATGTATGTATGTATATATATATATATATATATATATATATATATATAAATATATATGTATGTATGTATGTATGTATGTATGTATGTATGTATGTATGTAATATGTAAATATGTTATTAATAAATTTGAATTATTATTATATAATTGATAAATGATTTATATCAAAGGTTCATTTTTATAATGGTGAACTCTTGTATAATTTTCAACTATTGAGATTTAATTAATTGTTTTAAATTATTAAATAAAGTATATGAAATTTAATTGATAGTTTGGTGGGGGACGTTTTCAAAAAAATATTATAATTGTAAAATGGATTTTTAGTCCTATGAAGGAAAACTTTTATCCATCCAAAACAATTCATGTGTTAGGAAAAACGTACAAAATGATCCTCCATTCATTCTCCAAACTTGGAAACATAAACTGAGACCTCTACATTTAAACTCAAGTTTGTAAATTTAGCAAAACGAAAACATGTGTTTGCATTGTGTATTCTTTATGCTATTGTTTTGGGTTTTGGGTTGACTAGTGTTGACCAGTTATAGGACATCTACCAAAGGCTTGGGGGTGATGTGATTGTGATGTCATGATGATGTTTTCAATCTCGATCTTTATAAACCCAACCATGGTTATGTGATGGAATGCTCTATGTAATAGTTGTAATTACTGATTGTTATAGTTGAGATTCTTATGTATGAGACACTTGACTTAACCATTTTTGGTTCATCGATCAATTATCCTTGGTTATTTTTCTAGTCGCCATGATGGGACTGAAATGTGGATTTATTCTTGATGATGTCATGTTGTGACATGTTTTGACTCAACCATTTTGGAGTCTTCGATCAGTATGATTGAGATATATTTTGGTTATTGAGAACCAATGGATACTTTTGATTATCAGTGATACTTCAGTTGCCAATAGAGAGCTTTTGTGATCATGATTTTCTATGGATGCTTGCTCATGGAGATTTGATGCTTTTATGCATATTTGATGATTTTATTATGGATTATCTTTTGTGATTTTGAGATTTATGATTCCATGAGCTTAGGGTAGGATATCTGCATGTAGTGTCGGGAAGTGGCTTGCAATGGGGGTAGGGGCCCTAAGAGGCTGCCAGGGTAACTCGTTGTAAGTTGGATTAATAAGTGAAAACATTCACACCTAATACTAACTAAATGAACCTAAAAAGATAAGTTTTTTGGTTCTCGCCCATGCCTTGAGTGCTTGTACAAGCTAGGATGGGAGTAGAGAAAACGCATGGTTGCGACCTTGCATTCCATAGTATGCCTCGTCAGTATGAGAGGATACTAGTGGCCACATGAGATTAGTATGGACCTGTGGAGTTTAGCTAATTGCCAGGGTAACTTGTATGTGATATATGCGATGACACTTTCTTGCTTGCATAGTAGTTTCCTACATGTCTTTGTGTGCCTCTAGGATTAGATGTCAATTTTGTGTTTGGAACCTTTGAGTTAGTATACTTTTAGAATTCCTGGACTTATAGAGATTTATGCTATGTGTTTTGGATAGCTTGTTTGGGACTTAAGATTATCTCCTCAGCACGGTGGGAGTGGACCACTTCGGTACCACGTGGTTGGGTGGTAGTGTTTTTCCACTCTTATCATTTGAGATTCATTGAGACATCATGGCTGATGCGTCCTTCATGATGGTGGATATGTATCTTTTCATTGATGATTAGCATATGTTAGATGATGTTATCTTATGCTTACATTTGCATGTTAGATTACTTTCTACATATGATATCGTATATGCTAAGAGTGACATTCCTACTATGTTAATACCGATGATCTCTTTAATGATTTTAGAATGTTACGCACAGAGGGATGGCTAGGGCCCACGATGGTCTAATGATGCTATTAACGGTTGGGAGGAACTGTGCACTTAGTTTATTATGTTTGATCTTTATGATGGATGTATATATCTTCTATGATGATGTATCATGTGTATCCTGTGATTATCTTTACTTTGATGTATCATGGATTAGAATAGGATGATGTATCTTATTCTACATATGTATATTTTTTTAAGCTTTTCATACCTTGTGACATGTACAGTGGATGATTGAGCATTTGGAAATGTAATGTATGAACATTGGACTTATCATTATTATTTCATGTGGATGTTGTACTAGATGGATTCATGTATGTTAGTTGATTTAGATGTAATTCAATGTTAAGGGATCTTTAAAGAATGTAATCTGTTATGTATGTATGTTTACTTTCAGATGGACATTGCTATTGCTTCTGTTATTGTGTATAAGTTATATGTGGTATTTACTTTCATGCTTAAAAAAAAAAAATGCTACCAAACTTAGTGAAATTCTAGGTTAATTCTTTGGATCCCTTGGCAAGGCATTACAATATCGTAACCCTAATCATAAATCCAAGCCTAATCCCAAGTCTTACCATAATACTAATTGCGATATGAGCTCTAATCCTAAATATAACTCTTACCATAATCTAAAGTCTAAATCCTAACTTATAATCCTAATCCTAATTTTAAACCTTTCACACTAATAATAACATAAGTCATCATCTTAATGAGAATCTTAAACTTAAGTGTGATGTTAACTCTAGCTAAAAACTCTAATCCCTAATCAAAATTGTAACCTTATAATCCTCATACAATATAATTTTATTGTAATTTGAAGTCCTGTCATTTTATGTAGTGACAACTAATGGCATCATGAAAAAATGAAAAATAAGAGCCTCAATAAAAATATTACATTAAATATAAGGATGCAGAAATTTATATTTTTAAAATCGATAAAGCTTTGAATGAAAGGTATTTTGATTGTTACCAGGACCGACTGCTCCCCTCATTTAATCTGGTCTCCACTTAGTTATTAATACTATTAATACCTATTGTAACTTTCAATTGTTTCTCATACTTGATCAGTATCATTCAAGCTTCATTTCTTTGCATTTCCATTTGACTCCATGGTAACTACTTCCTCTTCA
The DNA here is from genome assembly GCA_028749045.1 of Cupressus sempervirens. Taxonomy (NCBI): domain Eukaryota; kingdom Viridiplantae; phylum Streptophyta; class Pinopsida; order Cupressales; family Cupressaceae; genus Cupressus; species Cupressus sempervirens. The sequence continues at coordinate 93,173,702 of CM053789.1, read as the reverse complement.
ATGGGAAGGCAAGAGAATATTTACACCGTAGGCGTTCCCTATTTGAATGTGAGGAGCAAAATTCTCCATCTGACAGTCAACAATCGTGGAGAGATAATGACTACCATCGAAATAATCTTAAGCATTCATTATAATGTGATCCCTTTGGAGGTAGTGAACGACCATTGCATCATTTCCAACCGTTGATCATTTTGTACTAAAAAGACCAACATCATATGAAGCCCTTTCTTACATGTTTCTGTCACCTCCAAAGTTCTCCTATGGGTAATCTAAATTTGACTTTATTCACCGCTAAATTTCTAAATCTCTAAAATGATGACACAGTTGTTAGTGGAAGTAGGGTAAACATTCAATGCTGGAAATTAAATACAATGCAATTAATCTTTTATTGCATAAAAATTATGTTTTTCTTATTAAAATAGCTAAAGGGCATGCCAATTGGATAGCATTACGTAGAAACATAAAGATCAGGTCTGTGACTGCCTATTTGACAGTCTATAACTTCTCATATCTCTCATAACCGATATTTTTGCTGTGCACAAATTCCATAAAGGAAAGCAAATCTTCAATTGCAGAATATACTTTAATCCATGTAATTGTTTTATACAGACACAAAGTAAACACTGTTGTAACTTTGTATACTAATAATAAATATTTAATATATTGTTTGAAAAGTTTCAATTTTTGATATTGCTATCAAGATTTAACTGTGTGATTTTGAGTCAAACTCATTGACCCATGTTTCATGAGTAGTGATTCAACATGAATCCATCTCTCATGAGAATAAATGAAACACTTAGCACTTATTGGATCTAGGTGATGCTCACAGGGGTGAAGCACCGGGACTTCCCAAGAGGTCACCCATCAAGTTTCAATTTGTTTTTTTGTCATATGCTATCCTTGGATAAAAGTATCAATAAAGCACATATTTTAAAAGGATTAATCCTCAAGGAAGGATAGTAAGAATGATACCCAGACATAGACTAGAAGATCCCTTTTGATACATACAAACACAACTTGACTCTCAGCATTCATCTTTGAAAATTAATTTTTGTATAGGATTGCAAAAAGGAGGCTCAGCACAAATGAGAGATTGTGTCATGGGTGAGTGACTTAACACATTCTTAGATTTATACACCTCTTTTCTCCTGTGAAGTACTCATCCACATTCCATGCGAAGCAATTGAGTTCCTAGGTTATAAAATAGTAGAGTTCCTCACGTTAAGTAAAGAAATGGCAATGAAGGGAAGGTATACCACTTTACTTGTGGATCAAAGAATACAAACCAAAATAATAGTCTAGGACTTATCTACCATGTCAAGAAATTCCTTCTTTTGCTGTGATACTGGAAGGGTTTTCCTCTTCTCTAATATTTCGTAATATTTCTTGTGAGTGGGTCCTTTGTTCCATGGATAAACAGTACATTGGGCATCATATTGCTCGGAACTAGGGCATCCTTGCTTCCCACATTGAACAACTTACTCTATGAAGCCATCAAAGCAAGGAGATACCTCTTTGGATTCGAGCGCATGACCTTACAATAGCCAAACACATTGGAGATACAAGAATAGTACTTCTTAATAGGCAAGCTTAGGGTTGGCACATGAGAGGAAGGGAACATTTTCTTTTCATAATCACAACTACTTTTTTGTAGTGATGAGCATTGAGGAAAGTGCCCAAAGATGGAGTAATAAAAATGGATATAAAATCTTGCTGAGAATGGCATCTCAATTGGATAAAAGGACAAAATTTGAGAAAGGCTTGAAGAACTCATGTGATTGTAGCGTGAGTTTTCTTTCATGGATTGTAGCATGATGAATGGTAGTGGAAAGTTGTCTATTAGTTTCTGGGATAGGTAGGTAACCATTGCATCCATTTGGGTGCAAATGGGAAATTAATTTAGTTGATAGGGAATGAGAATATTAAGAGCATTTTCGTTTGTCTATATTTGAAACAATTGAATATATTTTTAAAATCTTAAAAAAGTGAGGAGCTAGAGTTCTTGCCTTTTTTGGGAAATAGAATATAGATTTGTATTATATAAAAAGTAGAAGATGTTTTATGCTTATAACTTATTGTGTAAACATTTGTGGAAGACCAATACAAAAAAAAAACCCTCGTCAAGCCATGAAAATATACCACACCTGTAGATATTTTGTCTAACTAACCTGAGGTACATGGCAAGTGAAAACTTTCATTCCAGCATGCTCTTTCACTTCACTTAAACTCTTTTCACTTACAAATGTATGGGTCTTTCTCTTGCTTTATAGGCTTACTATGATAAGTTTTTTTCAACTTTAAATTTGGAGCAATGGTGGAATCAGCAGATCGGGGACATCTAGAAATCTTTGGAAAGAAGACGCAATAGCAACAGTAAATGCATGTTCACAGTTTGGTTGGGTCTCAATGTCCTGTCAAGAGAGAATGTATAAAACTTCCATTGCTCAGAGAGAGTTGCATAGATCCTCGACAAATTATATCAGCGACTGCATCTTTTACTTCAAAATTTTGGACTTCAAATAATTAAAGTTTTGGTTTGATTGTTTAGTTGATGAGTAAATTTTATCTAAAAATATAGACATTTAGTATGTTTTAGAGTCCTTTATAAGGACACTACTCTCTTTTTGTCATGCAATTTCCTATTATTATCTTAGACTTATGATTCTCTATTACTCAAACCTACACATTATGTATTCCATTCATATGCAAGTGGTCTTGCAAATATGTGTAAGTGAAATTGTGCTTATAATCTGGCAATAAAGAAGTTGACAAAGACAATTCATTTATGAGGACGAAGATAAAGGTTGGAAACTGTAAGGAAACTTGGCAACAAAGAATATAACCATTTCCACATAACCCATAATAGATCTGAAATAATCACGGAATTAAAATCCACATGCAAGAGAATAGACAACATACTCACAAAATTTTGACACAAGATATACCCTGGGAAACCCTCATTGAGGGAAAAAACCCAACCTCCAAAAGCATCCATCATCATGTATTATTCAGCAAAAATACCATTGCCATACAACCGTGGAAGCCTTCATGGCCATAGCCACAACCGAGCAAACTATGTGAATAAGCATGAATCCACACATCCCATGCCATGCTTTCAACCTTCACAAATGCTCCCTTGGCTAACCTATCAAGCCTTGTCCCGCTCGACTCTTTCCTTTTGTCTTCTCCTTGTCACTCTCTTTCTCTCTCTCTCTACAAAAACTACCCTTGTGGCTGCTTATATAGTAGCAAGTCCCACAAAACCACTAAGTGGTATTACATAAACCATGTGCTAAAACCATGTGCTACCTAACCCACTGACCTCACATTTAATATGTTACAAAACAACTCATCAAGAATATTCCATGGGAATCTTTGCATGCTGCACATCCATCTACGCAAAACATTACATAATAAAATAATAAAATAACAATATTATGCAATGTGTGCAACACCCATTATCTCAACAATCTCCCACTTGTTGTATACATTGCATAGGGTCAATCCATAGCCACATAAATGAACAAGGGAACAATTTTTCCCTGCACATCCACCATCATAGATCAAAATACACCAAGTGCTCCATCTTGGTACCCGCAACAAAATCAAAGTATCCAGCATCTTGAACATGAATGATCTCACCTCCTATTATGCCACTCCCACTGGACATACATAGAAGCCATCCAAAGAGAAAACCACCCAACCTGTCGCATTAGAAAATCATAAAATCCTGTACCAACTAAAATTTCAAGCACAAATAACCTGATCCAAAGGTAATCACATGTATCCGTAGTTGTCAAAATATCCATAGCTAAAATAGCACTCACAACAAAGTGCCAAACCCATCCAACTATCCATACCTCAAAGGTATAACAAGTGAATCTTATATCACCAACATATCCAATCTATAACCTGTAATCACAAGCCTCAAGAGCAATATCTGCCACATATATATCAAGAAGCTCCCACTGCAAAAGATAATGTCAAATCTATAACCAATCCACTTAACACATCTCAAAGAAGTGAATCCATGTAGTATCAAGGATGTCCACAATACATAAACTGATATCCTGCAAGAACAACTCTCATAACAAGTCTCCAATAGTCTCCAAGTTCTCCACAACCAACAGAAGGAAAGAGATAAAGAAATAACCATGTCATCTCTCACATGACAAACATGATCACAAACCAGTGATCACAATCTCTAACCAATCTCAAATCCAATGTAAGCAAAACTGAACATCCACGAAGATAACCAAGACCAGAGAAACCATGCAAATCAAACCTGTATCATGTCCTTCTACACACACCTCTAGATGTAAACTGTGCAAGTATGATCTCCTCCATAAAATCCCAACAAGAAGCCTCAACAACACCCAAACCATACCATATAACTAATCATGGATGTAAGCCTCTCACAAGAAAATCAAACTCAATAAACCCATTCCTAAACCAAGGAATATGCCCAATATAAAACCATCTCCCAAACTCAACAAGCATAACAACATATGCACATGGAGATAACCAATGCTAAACCATCTCTCAAATGAACCCTCCAGAACTAACTCATGTACCATAGCTCAAGATCCATATTCATGAAAGACAAGCATAAATATAATGCAACTAAGAGAAACAATGGGCTATACCTCTCAAGTAGCAAACCGCCGAGTAGACCAAGAGTGGGGAATGATAATGTTCATCAAGATACCCAAGTCTCCAACCAAGACTCATTTAAGAACAATCTCCTCTCAAGTCCATATCAGGTGACTGCCCCTTGGACTTACTGCTGAAACCATCAACTGTCCCAACAAATACTTCTCTAATCCAAGAGAAATTAGCATCACCACCGTCTCTAAGTATCCATGAGCACCTGTAACCAATCAATCCATGCCAACTCCAAATGCAACATATAAATATCATGAAGTATCTAGCTTATGATCAGTGTACTCAATACCAAGAAACTGAACCAAGATCAATGTCAAAGTTCCAACCATGGCCTCATGAACATAAACATGACAACATGATCTTACCATCTCAACCAAAGAGATAACATGCTTCACATGAACATACTATAACATGTCACAACTCTAAATGCGTATCAAGAGTATACCATGACATAATATTGAAACCATCCTCATACCTAGGATAACATGCCAAATAAAAAATATAAACCACACCTTTGCCAAGAACCCTGTGAGTCCTCAAGATGCAACCATCTCCACACACCATGAAGAAAACCATCTCCACATACCAGGAAGAACCATCTCCACATACCATGAAGATAACCAAGAACTCCATGAGTCCTCAAGATCTAACCATCTTCAAACACCATGAAGATAACAAGTGCACCATGCAAATGTCAAAGATGCTTCTGCAGCAACAGGATCTAAGACAAACCTCCAACATCTGCAAACACTCAATAAATATATCAATGCCAACAACTCCCACTCAACTGTGGTACCAAGTCACCTATGGCATCATAAAATTCATCTTCTATATGAAGATCCAAACCAAACCAGGAACTAATCCTGCACTGTCACCTCATCACTGTCACAAGCTCCCACTAAACCATGTATCCAAGCTATCCATGACATCATGATGAAAAAACCATCATCTAACCATGAGAATCAACCAAGGCATCAAACTATCAAAGAACTCAAAGTGCACATCATGAGCTCCTCAAAAGAAACCAAATAACCATGATCCTCAACCAAGAAGATATACCACCATAACTGAATCAAAAAATCCAAGCTAATGAACATCAAGGATGTACCTGTATATCCAATCATGTCATGCCAAAATCTATTACACCATGATCACATCCATGAACCGAGCATCTGGCTCTCAAAGTGTCCAACTTGTCAGCATAGTCAACCACAATCCTCCACCATGACTATACCTGGTAACAACATCTCATCCCTTCTACATGAAGATAAAGTCAAAAAATCATGTGACTTAGGGCATAGACAACCCAAATCCAAGCCACCAATCTGAATATCCATCAATTATGAAAGATCAATGGGCAAAGACAACCCATAACCAAGCTATAAATGCAACTTGTAAGTATAGACCACTTACAACATTGCACAACTTGTAGACCTAACAAGTCATCATGCATATCCAAACCAAACACTGATAACCATATCATCATGAGACCAATCTGAAATATGAACTGAGTATACAATGACATCAAATCTTAAATCTCCAATGACATAAACTCACAATGTTACCATAGTCAAAATATATCTATAAACTATTTAGATCAATATATCAACAAATAAACCATGCCAAACCTGCACCAAATTTGAACCAATGTGTAGAGCTCTCCAAGAGCTTTTCGTTGACTACTCGAAGTCCAAAATCTGACTCCGTATGCCCAAGTTATGCCCTAATCTGTGCTCAAAATAAACAACATCTGACTTTAGGGCTCTCAAAACTTAGCAAAATATCAAAATTAGACAACCAAACTTACACCATGTTGTAGTGCTCTGAATTAGCTTTCCAACGCCTATAAGAACTCTAAAATCCGATATTCTGAGAGAAAGTTATGGCCGTTTTACTAAGACAATCTTTTTACCATTTTCAGTACGATTTTTCATTTTTTATTTTTTTTTCAGTGACGAAAATTCTGACGGGATTAAATTTGACGGCCATCACGGGCTGAAACTAAAAAAAACTCTTTCCTTTCCTCTGAACATGGCCAAACTAGGGCATATTATATATCAAAATTTATGGAAATGTCGACCCGGATCCAATGGTGAGGTCTATTTTTACCCAGGAGGTCATTTCTGCAAGCTACCCCCCAAAACCCTCATTTAAATGAAACATCTGAAAAAATTCTTTTGTCCAACAATTTCACATGCCCAAATATTTTAACATCCCATCATAACAGCAAATCCAAAATCATTAGATCTGCAATAAATCATTCATATATCTTGCCCTTTCTTTTATCCTCTCATGCATTTCCGTGGATTCAATCTAGGGTTACAATAATAAAACCATAGCTCTGATACCACTTGTAAGGAAACTTGGCAACAAAGAATATAACTGTTTCCACATAACCCATAATAGATCTGAAATAATCACAGAATTAAAATCCACATGCAAGAGAATAGACAACATACTCACAAAATTGTGACACAAGATATACCCTGGGAAACCCTCATTGAGGGAAAAAACCCAACCTCCAAAAGCATCCATCATCATGTATTATTCAGCAAAAATACCATTGCCATACAACCATGGAAGCCTTCATGGCCATAGCCACAGCCGAGCAAACTATGTGAATAAGCATGAATCCACACATCCCTTGCCATGCTTTCAACCTTCACAAATGCTCCTTTGGCTAACCTGTCAAGCCTTGTCCCGCTCGACTCTTGCCTTTTGTCTTCTCCTTGTCACTCTCTTTCTCTCTCTCTCTATAACAACTACCCTTGTGGCTGCTTATATAGTAGCAAGTCCCACAAAACCACTAAGTGGTATTACATAAACCATGTGCTAAAACCATGTGTTACCTAACCCACTAACCTCACATTTAATATTGGGCATTTAATTCTTTTTCCCCAATATTAAATAATTACATGAAACATTATCACAATGTTACAAAACAACTCATCAAGAATATTCCATGGGAATCTTTGCATGCTGCACATCCATCTAGGCACAACATTACATAATAAAATAATAAAATAACAATATTATGCAATGTGTGCAACACCCATTATCTCAACAGAAACAATTGAAGCTTCATTTGAGAGAATATTGGAAAAAAAATTACAGTTACAAATTTCCATTTCTGGCATTATTCATTTATTAATACAATAGGTCTATTAATACAATAGGATAAAGAAAGTTACTGAAGACCCCTCACTTTCCATAATCTAGAGACGGATAGTTATAGAAATAGATAAAAAGACAAACATTTAAAAAGAAGATGGAGACAAACAAGTACAGATGATGAGAAGAGGAGATCTAGAGATGGAGGTAGAGATATACAAAAGATAGAGGGGAGGAGAGAGAAAGAGTGAAATATAGATATATGGAAAGATGGATAAATATGCATGATAAATATGTATGAGAAGAGAAAGAGAGAGATAGAGAAATAATGTGTTGTATATAGGAGAAATGAATATGGGACATATAATGTTAATAATATATGTATAAAGAGGAGGGTGGCGATAGATAGTGAGATATAATTAGAGTGAATATGTGATGTAAAATTAATAAATATAGATGGAGAGGGAGAGGGAGAGGGAGAGGGACAAGGAGAGGCAGAGATAAAAATATAGAGGTAGAGAGGGCAAGAATGAGAGATTAAAAAGGTGTTAAGAGACAAGTAATAGAAAGATGAAGAGGGGGATAGATAGATATACATAGAGATTGGGTACATATGTAAAGAGAGTGGGTGAGGGGGGGTAAGTAGTTGGAGATAAGGGAGGGAGATAGAAAGGATACATATGTAGGAAAGGGGGTGAGAAAAGATAAAGAGATAGAGACAAAGGAGGGAGAAAGAAAGCCTACATATGTAGGCAAAGGGGGTGGGGAGAGTTAAGGAGATAGAGACAAAGTAGGGAGATAGAAAAGATATGTATTTAGGGAGATAGGGTGATGAAAGGTAAGGAGATACAAACAAAGGAGAGAGATAGATTGGAAGAAAGAAGTAAAGATAGATATGATACAATTTCTCGATGGTGGTTCATTGAGTATGATTTGAAACATTATTTGACTTAAATAAAATCCAAATAGTTAAATCCAAAGCCTACTCTAAATAATATAGATTGAAGAATCTAATGTCTTGATATTAATTTAATTAATACTATATGGAAAATATTTATAAAGGTGACACGAGGAAAGAATGAGAGTGAGAGACAAAGAAAGATGGAGATGGAGAGATGGAGAGAGATAGAGAGAAGGAGAGAGAGGGAAAATATAGAGCGAGTGGTGTAGAGGGAAGAGAATGAGAGAGTAAGGGGGCAGAAAGATGTGTGGAGATGGAGATTGAGAAGAACAAATAAAATGTCTCATTTCTGTTAGTTAAGAACAAATTTTACACCAAAATATGGCATAACTATTGCACACTAAGGTACGATTGCTAGTTTCCATGAAATTGGCACAGGAGTTGCATCATCAACAACAACACTAAATAAGGGTCCCTATGATGTTTTCATTAATCACCATGGACCTGATGTGAAATTGAAATTGGCAAGCTCCATCTACCATTTCCTTGATCACCTTGAAGTCAGAGTCTTTCTGTACTGAGAAGAGCTCGATTTGGGTGACTTCTTTCCAAAAGCAATAGAAGATGTAATTTGTAGCATTGTAGTTCACATCGCCATATTTTCCAAAAAATATGCACAATCGCCCTATTATTTAGAAGAGCTTTCACTTATGCAAGAAATTGGGGGCATAATTATTCCTATTTTCTATCATGTTGAGCCTACTGATCTCAGAAGGGGAGTGACCAGGGCATCCTATGCTAACGCCTTTTGCAGTTATGAAGCCAATGGAAGATACAAGTTAGAAATGCTTCAAAAGTAGAAAGAGGCTCTCCATAGGGTTTCCTTTTTCACCAGCTATGAATACATGAATAATAGGTATCATATCTTCCATTCCCTCGTATTCGGATGAATATTTAATTATCTTCTTTACATTATTTTTTATTCTGTTCTTTAGATTCATTTCCATTTTTAAAACTTCAAAAAGTCAATCCTTTGGGTAAAAAATAATTCTATTGATAGAAGATTGTCAGCCTATGGTGCAAGTTAATCAGTGATGAAGCAGACAATGAAGAAGTGCCCTCTCCACAACCCTTAGAACTACAATGTCTACCTTGTGGAGATTAGAAACCTTATATTAATTGGTGGTTTTGACCTCAAAAATTTCAATTGCATTTGCATCACTCACATAGTTTATAGTGCCCTATGCATAAATGTCCATTTGTTCCATGCTGTATCAAGCAATTATTTTTTATCCAAGCCATTTAATTTGCAACCTTTTAAATATTTGCAAAGGTAAAGTTGGAGTAGGAGAATTTTTCTTCTCAAAGGTGTCCTCTGATTGTAAAGCATCCATTCCATTATTTGTTAAACTAGATATGTCTTGTTTGTTGAATAGATAATGGAATGGATGCTTTACAATCAGAGGACACCTTTGAAAAGAAAAAATTTTCTACTTCAATTTTATCTTTGCAAAGACTTAAAAGGTTGCAAATTAAATGGCTTGGATAAAAAGCAATTGCTTGATACAGCATAAAATAAAAAAATTTGACCAAACATTGGTAGAAATTTTGACCAATGCTTGTTAGTTTTCTTGGTCAAAATTTCCACCAACTAAAAAAAATTCAACCAACCATTGGTGGAAATTTCCACCAATGCTAAAAAAATTTGACCAAACATTGGTGGAAATTCTGACTAATGCCTATCAATTTTCTACCAAGCATTGGTTGAAATTTCCACCAATCAAAAAAAATTTGACGAATGGATTGGTCGAAATTTTGACCAACATTGACAAATCATGACCACTAAAAATTAAAATTTTTTGACAAATGTATTGGTCAAAATTTTGACCAACTTGTAAGTTGGTCAAAATTTCTAAGAGAAAAACTTCGACGAACAACTTGGTCAAAAATTGGGTTCAAATTTACTAGTGTGACATCATGTTTCTATAATTGGAGGCTATAAACAAGGCTTTTCAACATATATAATGGAAACCATTTAGGCAAAATGAAAAGTTTGAATATAAATAATTCACAAATGATGTATATATAGTAATATTAAATTAATTTCTATAATATAGTTGGGATACAAATATATCATGAAATTGGAGAGCATTGTAAGGATTTTGGTAAAATTTACCATTGTGACTATATTTGATTACAATAATATGTACTTGCATAGATAAAGATGAAGGAAATGGAAATTGACATGATAGTATTAATGGTGGGAATTCCAATAGTGACTATCTCATTACACGACATGAGTAAAGATGAAGAAAAATGTATGACTAAAAATGTATCATTAAAACTTTTTAAAATTTTTTGACTTGTTAATGCTTTGTAGTTGATGATAGGAAGTACCGAGAAGGTTACATATGTGAGTTCTATGACACTTATCTAATAGAAATAATGGATATTAAATAATTGATATTAAATAATGGATGTGACCTTTGCATGTAGTTTTTGCAAGTCTCAGTGTAGATATTCGTGCACCTTTAATTTGCATGCTTTCATGAAAACAATTCATCAATGCTACAAATGAAGATATGTTTCATTTTTCTATAACTGGTAGATTTGTCCATAAAATATCACCTTAACCCTAACTGTATAGAGTAAAATTAAAATAATTCAAAAAAAAACTTGGAAATATTTTTTTATCCAATGAAAGCTTGCACCCTCTACCCAACATTTTTTTATTAAGATGAGAGGGAGGGAGCTTTAAGCATAGAAACAAAAGACCACCCTTTTCCCAAGATTTTTTATTAAATAATCGACGTGACCTTTGCAAGTGCTAGTGTTATTTGATATTATGCACCTTTAATTTGTATGCTTTCATGCAAACAATTCATCAATGCTATAGATGAAGATATGTTTCATTTTTCTATAACTACTAGATTTGTCAAAATAAATCACCTTAATCCTAACTCTATAGAGTAAAATTAAAATAATTCAAAAAATTTACTTAGAAATATTTATTTATCCAATGCAAGCTTGCACCCTCTACCTAACATTTTTTTATCACATACACTATCCATCTCCATACTGCTAATATTATCGAACACTTAGACAATTTTCTAACTCTAATTATATAAATGAAATACTGAGTATATATTTCCATAAATGACAACACTTAGACATCTATCTAGCCATATTTCCAACAAGTAATCCCATAAAGAAAGGTACCTTCCTCAAACTGTTGGCTCACCTCCAAGGGGAGAGTTCATGAAGGGTGCTTCCCTTAATACCATAAATACATAATAAAAAAATAGAAACAACAATAATTTGTGAGAACAAAATATAGGATTTCTATTATTGCCACAAATGCAGAATTATAGAATTCAGGATTACAATATGCTAACCCACACATGGGCCTTCATTACCAAAATCTGCAAGACAAAATTGTAACCAACACCCAGAACTATCCAAGACAATCCTACGGGCCTTTCTTAAATTGGCAATTTTATCCCGTTCAGGAAGGTTCTAGAAATTAACCATTGAGACAGAAAAATCCCAAATTACAAAAATTATATTTATTACATTAAAGTCGGCTCAAAGAATTACAAACTTTATTTTATGGCCATGAGTAAGGTAACCAAACTTCTAGAGATCATAACTCACAAATCATAGCTATGATTGACTATTATAACCACTTTTTGGAAAGGGCAGATCTTGAACTATAGTAGCTGAGACATAAATCCCCACTTAGCTGAGATTTGACCCCATTCTGGAGCATCTAAAGCGTTCAAAACTAAGTTCAAAAATATTTCTTCAAGATTTTCCACTAAAAATTAACAATAACTTCTCTGATGTGGAATTTGGAGCCATGAGCTTTTTATGGTAGGCTTATAATCCTGAAATGAACCTTCCTAAAAAAAATTAGAACATTCCAAGCTCGTATGAAAAACTTACTAAAAATAGCAAGTTCCCAAAAATAGTAAACCCCATGTCTACTAGTGCGTATTAAAATAGAAAATCTTGAAACTAAAAGGATACAAGTTGAAAGTAAAAATATTTTTGGGTGATGCAAGATTGCCCTCACACCTAGGATGCTCCTGCATTAGACACCCGAGGTAGTATAAGTTGTGACTCTGTCATGTCTCAGATGTTCAGAGGAAAACCAAGGCAGTCAACCTCCTCCCTCGCTAGCAATGATGAATCTTCAACTGTTCTACCTTTCCATTTGACTAGGTACTCTTCATAGGTTATGTTCCTTGTATTTCTAGCAGTATGATTGTCCAATATCTCCTCAATATCCTTTGTAGCTAAAGTAGCTACTAGAATGCCCCACTAATCTCCTACAACAACATCTTCGTTACCTCCATCATAAAACTATGTCAAATATGAAATGTTAAATATTGGCAAAATATTCAGTTCGGTAGGCAACTCTACTCCATAGGAATTTCTAGAATCATGCCTTTTTACTATTTTTATGGTCTAAACTTCTTCATTTTGAGCTTATTATATGTACCCACTAGAAAATGCTCCTTCTACAAATGAGCCATGAATTTTTCCCCAATTTGAAATTCCTTATACATCCTTTTCACATATGCCTTAGCTTTGTGCTATGTATTCATCTTTATAATATTTTTCCTTCGCCTCTTCATGGATGTTCTTTAGATGTTCAACAAATTCTTCTACTTCAGCACTACTTATCTCTCCTTTATCCAATTGTCAATGTTCAGAACCATTTTTGGGACTGCTCTGATATACAATCTAGAATGTTGATTTACCAGTACTCCTATTGAAAAAACTATTATATACAAATTCTTAGTATTCTAAAATCATATCCCATCCTTTTGGTTTGTCTCTAACAAAACATATGAGAAAATTTCCCAAACTTCTATTCACAACTTCCATTTGTTCATTAGTTTGTGGATGATGCAATGAACTAAACTTCAAATCTGCCTTCAACTTCTTCCATAATGTATGCCAAAAATACCCACTCTGAAAAATAACTCTACCACATGAACAACATCACTAGTCTTCTTGCAAGGAATGAAATATGTCATCGTTTAAAACTTGTCAACCACCACAAAAATAGAATCATACCCACACTTTGTCCTCAGTAATCCAAGAATAAAATTGATTGTGACATCTACTAAGAGCATCTATAACTCTATTAGACTTTCCACTCTTGTCTTTCAAAATAAATGTATAACTCTACAAAAAGTCAACCAACTTTAAATGCCTTTCGTTTAATTTTTCTTGACTATTCAAATATTACAAAGCTTGGTGATCCATATGCAAAACAAACTCCTTAGGAAGAAGATAGTGTCTCCACTTCTCAAATGCTTGAACTATAGCATAAAATTCCTAATGATAAATAGAATATTTTCTTTTTGCATCATTCAACTTCTCACTAAAATAAACAATAGGTTTATCTTTTTGGCTCAAAATAGCTCCTATTGCATTACCACTAGTATCACAATCTACTTGAAACATCTTGTTAAAATTAGGAAGTACTAAAATAGGTTGCTCAATAACTTTCTATTTAAACAAATTAAAACTCTGATCTACTCTTATAGTCCACTTAAATTCTTTGCTATCCCCTCTCATTGTTTCAGTCAAGGGTCCACAAATACTACTAAAACCTCTAATGAGTTTTCTGTAAAAACTAGCCAATCCATTCAAAAAGATCTTACCTCTATTGTACTCCTTTGAGTAGGCCATTCAAGGATAGCTTGCACTTTCTTAGGGTCCATTTTTTAGACCCTTTTTTGATACTAGAAATCCCAAGTACACCAACTCCTTCTTTAGAAAACTACACTTTTACAGATTTATCACCAACTTCTCTTGTCTCAACTTTCCAAACACCTTTTTGAATATGCATCAAATGCTCCTCCAATGTCTTACTAAAGATCAAAATATTATCTAGGTAAACAATGACAAACTTACCCAGAAACTCCTTCAGTACCTCATTCATCAGCCTCATGAAAGTGATTGGTGCATTGATTAGCCCAAAAGGCATGAATAACCACTCATATAGTCCTTCCCTTTTTTCGAAAGTAATCTTCCATTCATCTCCTTCTCTGATGTGAATTTGATGGTACCCACTCTTCATATCTATCTTCATGAAATACTCATCCCCATTCAAACAGTCCATAATATCATCCATCCTTGGCAATAGAAATTTGTACTTTATTGTAATCTTGTTAATAGCATGAGAATTTGTGCACATCCTCCATTTGTCTTTGGTGCTAAAACTACTGGTACATCACATGCACTCAGACTCTCTCGAATCAACCCTTTCTATAAAAACTCATGAGCTTGTATGTTCAACTCCTCACTTTATGCTGGTGTCATTCTATGTGCTTTCTTGTTTGCTAAAGGAGCTCCTAGAACCATATCCATCTAGTGATTGATATTCCTCATTGGGGGCAATCCATCAAGTATGTTATCTAGCACAATGCCAGAAAACTCTCCCAATATATCTACAACTTCTGTAGGTACCTCCTCTGCTTCTTCTTTACTATCTTTTGGAATTATAGCAAAAAAAATGTGTTCATGCTTTGTACCTTTGACAAGTTCCTTTCCATCAATAAAAGATATTCTGGCAACACTACATACATGTTCTTCTTTCTCCTTCAACAACTTCAACTTATGGTTCACTCTATCCTTGGTTAGAGTGTAGGTATTTTCTTGCCCATTGTGTACAACATACTAGTCAAACTGCCATGCCCTACCCACTAACATATGACATATGTCCATAGGTATGATATCACACAGTACCTCATCTTGCTAACTTCCAATTTTGAACTTCACTGAGCATTGTTCATTGACCATGACCTTATGGTCATCTTGCACCGAGGCAATATGGTATGGATGTAGGTATTTCTATCTTTTCAGCTTCAACTTGGTGACCATCATTTTTTACATTAGATTGCCAATACTTCCACCATCAATGATCACATCACAACACTTATCTTCACATTTACACCTTGTGTGAAACAAGCCTCTCCTTTGATTTGGTTCATTCTCCCCACTCAATAGGACTCTTTTGTTAACTAGGACTTTTCTTCTTTTAGCATCTTCAAAATGTGATGATCCGACATCTTCATCAACATGTGCAACTCTGGCCTGGCCTTTGATTCTTTGATCTATCCTTCCTTTCCATTGGGAACATTCAAATGCTATATGCCCTTCTTCTCCACAGTGAAAACATTTCCCATAGAAGCCTCCTCTTCTAGATCCTTGTGCTCTGCCTCTTCCTCTTTGATCTCTATTGTTCTAATCATGGAAATGATTGGAATTGTTTCCCCCCTAAATTTGACTCCTACTTCTAGCCTCATCCTTGTTTTTTTTATCATCATTTCAGCTAGCATAAGATCAACTGCCAAATCTTCCATCGCGACCTCTTCCACTATTCTTGTTGTCAAACTTCTTGCTCAGTTTCTCCTCAAATTTTAGGGAAAATTGGTATGCCTCCTTAATACTTGTTATTCAAACTAGACTTAGCTCATGTTGAATACTTGGCCTTAACCCATTAAGACAATGAGCCACTTTCTCCTTATTAGCTTCTGCATGGCCAATTCTAATGAGAACTTGATAGAACTCCTTAGTATACTCTTGAATAGATCTTCCTGCTTGATTCAACCCTTGTATTTTCTTTAGTAGATCAAGCTCATAATCTACAAGAATAAACGATCTCTTCAGTTTAGCTATCATTCGATCCCATTTGGTTATTTTATCTTTTCCTCTTCTATTTCTCTCCAACTAGACTTCTTGCCACCAAATGTTTGTTTGACCCTTCAGTTTTGCCTTTGTAAACTTGATCCTATCAAGATCCTCAATATCCCCATACTCAAAGTACTCCAATTTATTGATCCAATCTATTAGCTCCTCTAGGTTAAGATTTCTCGAAAATGTGGGAACCTCAAACTAGGTCTTTTTCCAATCTTGGAGATGGCCTTAAAAAGCCTCTCTTCCTCTAGGTTTAGAACTACCTCTACTTCGGCATTTTCTTCTACTTTGTCCTCACCCTTGCTTTCGTCTCTTATGATAAGATTTGTTTCTCTACATATTTTTTCTTCCAATGCTTGCATTTATCTTTGGAGGGCTCTAAAACCCTTAGGTGTAACACCTATAGCTCTTCTATTGTGCTCTCTTCATAGAGGTATTTTCATGCTTCAGCTAAAACCCTAGAAAAAATGGCCTCTCAATCGGTAATATGTCTACATGCTCAGCCCAAACCACAGTCCTTGTGCAAACTACCTTATAGTCAATGATTTGTCCACACACTCAAGAACTCTAGCTCTGATACTACTTGATGGAGGGTGCTCCCCTTAATATCACAAACACATAACAAAAAGAAAAGAAACAAAAACAATTTGTGAGAACAAAATATGGGCTTTCTATTATCATGGAAAATGTGGAATTACAAAATTTAGGATTACAAATCGCTAACCCACATGGTTGTCTTCATTACGAAAGTCTGTAAGACAAAAATGTGAACTAACACCGAGAGTTATCCAGAACTATCCTAAACAATCCTACAGGCCTTTCTTAAATAGGCAATTTTATGTCACCCAAGAAGGTTCCAAAAATTAACCATTGAGGCCAACAAACCCCAAATTACATAAATTATATTTATTACATTAGAGTTAGTTCAAAGAATTACAAACTTTATTTTATGACCATGAGTAAGGTAACCAAACTTCTAGAGATCATAACTCACAAATCGTAGCTCTGATTGACTATTATAACCACTTTTCAAAAAGCATAGATCCTAAAATACAATGCCTAAGATGCAAAGTTCCACTTAGCTGAGATTTGAGACCATTCCAAAGCCTCTAAAACTTTAAAAAATGAGTTCAAAGGTATTTCTACAAAATTTTCCACTGAAAATCTACAATAACTTCTTCGATATGGAAGATGGAGCCTTGAGCATTTTATGGTAGGCTTATAATTTTTAAACAAACCTTCTTGACAAATATCAGAACATTTCAAGCTCATATGAAAAGCTTACTAAAAATAGCAAGTTCCCAAAAATAGTAACCCCTTGTCTACTAGGTCTTATTAAAATAGAAAAGCTTGAAACTAAAAAGAGACAAGCTTAAAGTAAAAATATTTTTAGGTTATGCAAGATTGCCCTCACACCCAGGATGCTTCTGCATCAAGAGTTGTGGCTAACTTGATACCCTTCTCCATCATTGACATAAACTTTCTTCCAAGAACCTCTACTACAATGATGAATAAGAAGGGGAAAGGGAATCCCCTTGTCTCAAACCCCTAGTAGAATTAAAGAATTCCCCCTAGTAATTAATTGTTTATCTCACTTTATCTAAAATTTTATCTTTGTAACTTTGTAATATAGCCTTCAATTTTTTTATGCTTGAATAACTCATATTCATTTATTCAAATGGATAAGAAGCAACTGGGAACTTCTTGACATCATGTTGTTATGATTGGAGGCTATAAAACAGGGCTTTTCAACATATATAATGGCAACCATTTAGAAAAAATGAAAAGTTTGAATATAAATAATTCACAAATGATGTATATATAGTAATATTAAATTACTTTCTATAAAGTAGTTAAGATACAGATATATTTTGAAATTGGAGAGCATTGTAAATATTTTGTTAACATTTAGCATTGTGACTACATTTGATTACAATAATATGTACTTACATAGATGAAGATGAAGGAAATGGTATTGGAGGTGACAGTATTAATGGTATGAATGACAATGATGACTATCTCATTACATGACATGAGTAAAGATGAAGAAAAATGTATCATTAAATTATTTTAATTTTTTTTGACCGGTTAAAGTTTTATAGTTGATGATGGAAAGTATTGAGAAGGTTACATATGTGAGCTCTATGACACTTCTCTAACAGAAATAATGGATATTAAATACTTGATGCAACCTTTGCATGTGATTTGTGCAAGTGTCGGTGTTATTTGATATTCATACACCTTTAATTTGTATGCTTTTATATAAACAATTCATCAATGCTATAGATGAAGATATGTTTCGTTTTTCTATAACTAGTAGATTTGTCCAAAAAATATCACCTTAACCATAACTGTATAGAGTAAAATTAAAATAATTAAAATATTTTATATGAAAATATTTATTTATCCAATGCAAGCTTGCACCCTCTACCTAACATTTTTTTTTATTAAAATGAGAGGGAGGGAGCTTTAACATAGAAATAAAATATTGCCCTTTGCCCAAGATTTGTTATTTTAGCTCTCTATGTGCATTTGGATTACACATGGCCAAGAAGAAAAAAATATACAAAATTTATAATCTTGTTGTAGTTACATCACAAATTGATGGGTCAAGTTTGCCATCTTCCTTTCTCCCTACAGTAGTCCATCTATTCTAGACATTGCATGTCAATAGAATATATAGACCTACATTTCTTGCTCTTCACAATATCACAAGATGGATTCATTCATACGATGGTACAAGCTACTAAAGTATGACATTGATGAAGTAGAATCCTTTACAATATTTTTTTCCCTATGAATTTCATTGATTTATGAGGCCCACCATTTATTTAAATTTTACTATTTTTTTCTATTGTTCTTGTTAAACATTTCTAGCAAAATAAGGGCCTAGTATTTCATTTTTCCTTTAGCAAATATTACGGCTTGTGACTTCAAATATTTTTTTCCTTTCATATTGTTTGATCACACCATCCCAACCTATTTCTTGAATATTTCATTGTGCTTGAAATAGTGCATCATGTCAATGAGGCACATTGTAAAATAACCCTAACAATAATATGTTTACTAAATCCTACTTCTAATCATTACCCAAATTCCTAATTCTAATATAAATCCTAACCTCAACCATAATAATCATCATGATCTAAACTATTACCTAGCCAAAAATCATAACCGTAATCATAATTCCAAGCCTAATCCTAAGTCTTGCCATAATTGTAATTGTGATATAAACTCTAATCTTAAATTAAACTCTAATCATAATCTAAAGTCCAAATCCTAACATATAATCCTAATCCTAATTCTAAACCTTTGACACTAATAATAATATAAATCATCATCTTAATGATAATCTTAAACTTAAGTATGATTTTAACTCTAGCTAGAAACTCTAATCCCTAATCAAAATTGTAACCTTAGGCATAATCCTAATACAATATAATTTTATTGTAATTTGAAGTCTGTCGTTTTATGTAGCGACAACTAGTGACATCCTGAAAAAATGAAAAATAAGCGCCTCAATAAAGAAATCTCTAAAAATATTACATTAAATATAAGGACGCGGAAATTTATATTTTTAAAATCGATAAAACTTTGAATGAAAGGTCTTCTGATTGTTACCTGGACCGATCACTCCACTCAGTTATTAATACTATAATACCTGTTGTAGCTTTCGACTGTTTCGCCTCCTTGATCAGTATCATTCAAGCTCCATTTCTTTGAGTTTCCATTTGACTCCATGGCAACTGCTTCCTCTTCAATGGGAAGGCAAGAGAATATTTTCCATGAAATTGGCACAGGAGTTGCTTCATCAACAACAACACTGAACAAGGGTCCCTACGACGTTTTCATTAATCACCGTGGACCTGATGTGAAATTGACATTGGCAAGCTCCATCTACCATTTCCTTGATCGCCTCAGAGTCAGAGTCTTTCTGGACCGAGAAGAGCTCGAGTTGGGCGACTTCTTTCCAAAAGCAATAGAAGATGCAATTCGTAGCGCTGTAGTTCACATCGCCATATTTTCCAGAGATTATGCGCGATCGCCCTATTGTTTAGAAGAGCTGTCGCTTATGCAAGAAATTGGGGGCACGATTATTCCTATTTTCTATCATGTCGAGCCTGTTGATCTGAGAAGGGGAGTGACCAGGGGATCCTATGCTGACGCCTTTTCCAATTATGAAGCCAACGGGAGATACAAGTCAGAAAAGGTTCAAAAGTGGAAAGAGACTCTCGACAGGGTTTCCTCTTTTACCGGCTATGAATACAGGAATAACAGGTATGCATCATATATTCCGTTCCCTTGTATTCGGATGAATATTTGTTTATCTTCTTTACATTATATTTTATTATTGGAACAGTTGCCGTCTACTGATATTTGTCCCCAATCGGCACTGGCAGTGACGGAGGGATTCTTTTGAAAAAAATTGTGAATCGCGTAGTGCAGGAGATAAAGAATGTGAAGGTACCATTGGATGTAGCTCCATATTCAGTTGGACTTGATGATGCTGTACGAGAGTTTGAATCAGTCAGATGTCTTGGAGGTAATCGGAACGTAGAGATTGTGGGAATTGTCGGCATGGGCGGCCGTGGTAAAACCACACTGGCGAAAGAGATATATAACAGAAAATACTCTGCCTTTGACAACTGCAGCTTTGTATTCAGAGTGAGAGAGAATCCATTGCATGAACTGCAAAAACAACTGTTGGAGGACGTTGTACATATGAGCATACCATTCAAGGATGCAAGCGAGGGCAAGTCTATTTTGGCAGGGCGTTTAAGATCTCTTCGTGTGCTCATTGTTCTGGATGACGTTGACGATTTCAATCAGTTGAACGCTCTGTTGCCAGAAATGGGTAGGCACCTCGGATCCGGTAGTTTAATTGTCATCACTGCAAGGGATTCGAGTGTCCTTAGATCGTGCCCTATATACACGATGAGAGCACTGAATCCGTGTCAAGCCAAGGAGCTTTTTTGCCGGCATGCTTTCGTAGGATTCTCTCCACCGGCTGCCTATGAAGATCTCGTTCAACAGTTTGTAGATCTTTGTGATGGATTGCCCTTGTCTATTGAGGTCACGGCAGGAATGCTTTACGGGAAGCCTGAGAAGCAGTGGAAATCTGTGTTAGAGAAGGTCTCTAGATCATTGCCCATAACGATAAAAAAGAGTCTGAGGCTTAGTTATGATGCACTAGATGACGAGGAGAAAAATATATATTTGGATGTAGCTTGTTTCTTCGTTGGGGAAAAGAAAAGTCTGGCCATTGCAGTGTGGGATGAGGCGGGGTGGAGTGATCTGGAAAACCTTGTGAGCAAATGTCTGGTTGAGATCGACAAGAAGAACCGGATAAGAATGCATTCCAATCTTCGCGATATGGGGAGAGAAATCGCAATTGAATGCTCGCCGCATCGTCTATGGTTCACCATGCAGATCACCAGGATCATGAGTTACACAGAGGTAGTAAGCTTGATAATAATTTTTTCTGTGCAATTACAAGTCAAAGAACTTGCTTTGATCCAATTTAATTCCTCTCTCTCTCTCTCTCTCTTTTCCCTTTCTGTACTTAGGAGATCAGGGGCATAATGGCTGCTACAACTGAATTCGTTGCCTGCCCTGCTCATAACGAATTCCCTACATGTCGTGATCGTTATCCGCCGCTATTTGAAGAGTGTATCAATCTTCGATTCTGGATTCTATTGAAACTTCTTGTTGTTGCTGGGAATTATTTTACCGCAGACTTTCCCGGACAGCCAAAGCAACTAGTCTGGCTTCGCTGGTTTGATTTCCATCACACCGAACTTCCCGGTTGGCTTTCATTAACAAATTTAAGGGTTCTAGAGCTTTATGGTACCTCCAGCTTACAGCAACTGTGGGAAAACAACGCTCAAGTCGAATATCTTGCCATACAGTTCTTTGCCAAAACCTTATTTTCTGTATTAATTACCCTGCTAGCTAAATATAATTGAAAATTGGGCGCAGCCTCCGAAAGAGTTGAGAGAGATGATTATTACTGCTACTGAAGGCAGCATTTTCCACACTTTTCCAAGCATAATTTCTAGTCTGGAGCGTTTGACAAAGATAGCCCTGATTTCTTACCATGGGAGAGAATTTCACTTTTCAAGACTGCCCGATGAGTTCTGTAATCTCCAATCCCTTGAGCACCTGGAGCTGCGACAACGTAAATTGCTGTCGTCACTCCCCGCCCGATTTGGGGATTTGAGAAACCTAGAGTATCTGGATTTGTACTCTTGCACGGAGTTGAGGATGCTACCGGTATCTTTTCAGCAATTGAGACACCTCAAGTATCTAGACTTGTCTGGTTGCAAAAGGCTTGATGAATTAAAACAGCAGCACAAAGAATAAAAATAGAGCTTAAAAACAGAGCAGCAAAAGACAAGACTCAAATGTATCAAAGAGCTATAAAGTTTCTTCATGTTATTACAGCTGAGAGAAATGCTCTATTTATAGAGTTCATACATATTTCTAGAGGGTTCTTGAGAAGTTTCAAGAAAGAAAGCACTCTAGAGATTTTTACATAATTTTAAATTCACATTTTGCACAAAGAGAGAGGCTCCAAGAAGCAAGTAGAAAGTTCTGGACTGTGCATTAAATGCCCAGCTACTATAATAAACATTATTTTTAACACCCCCCCATAATGTTTATTTGGAGAGAGTAGGAACATCTTTGAACTGCAATAGATCTTTAAATTTCGTAGATTTTACAACGGACAATGCTTTTGTAAATATATCAGCAAGTTGATCTTCTATTCCGCAAAATTGAAGCTCCACCTCTTGTCTTTCAATTAGATCTCGAACAAAATGATGATGCACTTCTATATGCTTGGACCTTGCATGATATACCGGATTTTTTGCTAGCTTGATAGTACTTTGATTATCACAAAATATTGTTGTTGGAGAGTCTTGTGGATGATGCAATTCTTCAAGTAACCTCTTAAGCCATAATGCTTCTTGAGATGCCTTTGATAAACTAATATATTCAACTTCTGTAGATGAGAGTGACACTGTTGATTGCTTCTTGCTACTCCACGAAATCGGTCCCGATCCAAGATGGAAGATATATCCTAAAGTTGACTTTCTATCATCAATGTCACCTACATAATCAGAATCTGTATATCCAACTAAAGTAGGTTCTCCTCCATATTTGTATTCAATGCCAAGCTGGTAAGTACCCTTAATATATCTTAATATTCTTTTAGCCACTTTCCAATGTTCAATGTGTGGATCTGCCATGTATCTCGATACAATACCAACTGCATATGCAATATCTGGTCTAGTTATAGTAAGATACAAAAGATCTCCAACAAGCTGCCTATATAATTTTCCATCCACTTTCTTTTAAGTAGAGTTAGCACCTAACTTTACTCCTATTTCACATGGTGTATTACATGGTTTACAATCACTCATATTGAATTTTTTAAGTACATCAAGAGCATATTTAGTTTGAGAGAGCATGATTCTTCCTTCTTCTTGCCATACTTGCATATCCAAAAAATAGTGCATTAGTCCTAAATCAATTATTTCGAAAGCTTGTTTGAGTTGATTTTTAGTTATCTCAATATCATGTGTGCGATCTCCTGTAATAATCAAGTCATCCACATACAATACAATGATAACAACCTTATTATCACAATATTTTACATACACATCTGGATCAACATTACTTCTTTTAAATCCAACTTCTAGGAAGTACTTATTAATTTTTGAGTACCATTCCCTTGGTGCTTGTTTGAGACCATAGAGTGATTTTCTTAATCTACTCACCAAATTCTCTTCTCCATACTTAATAAATCCTGGTGGTTGTTGCATATAAATTTCTTCTTTTAAGTCACCATGCAAAAATGCACTTTTTACATCCATTTGAAAAATTTTCCAACCAAACTTTGCAGCTAAAGCAACTATTGTACGAATGGAAGTCATCTTAGCTACTGGAGCAAAGGTTTCAATATAGTCTATACCTTCTTCTTGTGAGAAACCTTTAGCCACTAACCTTGCTTTGTATTTTTCAATAGCTCCATCTGATGTGAATTTGGTTCTATAGGTCCACTTGCAACCAACCACATTTTTGCCTTCTGGAAGTGTTGTTAGTTTCCATGTTCCATTCTTCATCAAAGAATTGTATTCTTCCTGCATAGCTGCTTCCCATTCTTCTTTTACTTTTGCTTCTTCATATGTGTTTGGAGTGTCAACTTGCATCACCTTAGTCATAAGAGCATAGTTAGAAAATATATATCTAGGACCTTCTTGATAAATTTCTTTGATGCTTCTAAATTTCTTTGGATTTTCATTATCACTTTCTTGAGCCTCATCCCATGTAGTGGTTTGCACACCTTGACTTTGACTATTGGTAGAAGTAGAATTTTTTTCATCAATCAAAATTGGAAAGAAAGATAATGTTGGAGAATTATCATTCTTAACATCTTCATCAAACCATACATTTCTTTTAATATAGATTTCATTAGCTCTAGGATTGTATAACCTATATCCTTTCGATTCTTCACTATATCCAACCATTATGCACTTCTCGCTTTTCCTTTCAAGTTTGCTCCTCCTTTCATCAGGAATGTGAGCATATGCTTTACAACCAAAAATTCTAAAATGAGATACTGTAGGCTTTCTTCCACTCCATGCCTCTTCTGGTGTTATGTTCAAAACTGCTTTAGTAGGTGTTCTATTCAAGATATATACGGTAGTATGAACTGCTTCAGCCCCAAATTTAGCTTCTAGATTTCTAGAATGAAGCATGCACCTAGCCATTTCTATTATAGTTCTATTTTTCCTTTCAGCAACACCATTTTTGTGGTGTGAATAAGAGACAGTTGATTCCTTTTTAATTCCATGTTCTTTACAAAAATCTAAAAGAGCTTTATTCATGTATTCAGTCCCTCTATCAGTTCTTAGTATCTTTAAGTACTTTCCACTTTGTTTTTCAGTCAAAACTTTAAACTCTTTAAACTTTTGAAACACTTCATCTTTCTTTTGTAGAAAATACACCCAAATTCTTCTACTATAATCATCTATAAAAGTGAGGGCATACCTTGATCCTCCAATTGATGATGTTTTGAAAGGACCCATTACATCACTATGGACTAAATGTAGAGGAGTTTTTGCTCTCCATGATTTACCTTGAGGGAAACTTTCCACATGTTGTTTTCTCATTGCACATCCTTCACACACCTTAGGGCTTAATGATATCTTTGGCAGCCCATGCACCATTTGTAATTTCTCCATAAGCATGAGACTTTGAAAATTGATGTGCCCCAAACGCTCATGCCATAACCTGCTCATATCATCATATTGGGCAATAGCACACATATGTTTATCTCCACATTTAGAAGTAAATTCTTGAAATTTATATAATCCATTCTCCATTTTACCAATTGCAATGACTCTATAATTATCATTGACATTCTTGATTAAGCACTTATCATTGTAGAATTCTATTTTATGTCCTTGACTTGCAATTTGAGATACTAAAAGCAGATTTGTTTTTAATTCAGGGACTAATTTCACATTTTTGAACAAACCATTATCAACTTTGACATTACCAGTCCCTTTAACTTCTAAAACACTATTATCCCCCAAATATATTTTCTCTATTTTATTTTCACTTATTGATTCAAATTGATTCTCATTATGAGACATGTGTTGTGTAGCACCAGAATCAATAACCCAATCTTCTTTGAAAGTATTATTTTCTTTAAGTGCAACACAAAATGCATTTCTTTTAGAATCTCCTAATTTTGGATAATTATTTACTTTCTTTTCTACATCTCTTTTCTTCTTGAAACATTCATTTTCCTTATGACCCATTTTACCACAATAATGACATTTCCATTTACTTCTATTATGATCTATATATGAAATACTCTTATTTTCATTCTTCCAATTTCTTTCTTTAGATTCATTTTCTTGTGACTTCTTATAATATTGTTTTCCTTTCATTACAAATGCTTGAGATTCACCATCAAATGATTCTTTTTCTTTAACTTGTCTTTTCTCTTCTTGAACCAACTTAGCACACAATTCTTCTGGTTTAATATTTTTTAATTTATCTGCAGTATCTAAACCCCTTATAAATGATTGATAAGATCCTGAAAG
This sequence comes from Cupressus sempervirens, assembly GCA_028749045.1. Taxonomy (NCBI): domain Eukaryota; kingdom Viridiplantae; phylum Streptophyta; class Pinopsida; order Cupressales; family Cupressaceae; genus Cupressus; species Cupressus sempervirens. The sequence continues at coordinate 93,147,191 of CM053789.1, read as the reverse complement.
ACTTTGTAATATAATTTGCACAAAATCTTTATCATCTATATCTTTTCCAAGAGAAGCAAACTCATTTTTCTTTTCCTTTAACTTACTTAAATGTGGGATTATCTCTTGTGAGCTTGATAATTTCAAATTGTATAATTCAGTTGTGAGAGATAAGATCCATACATCACCTAAATTTTGATATAAATCTTTCAAAATCTCCCAAACTTTGACTCCACTTCTCTCATTACGAACTTCTGAAAAAACTTCTTCTGAAAGTGTAAGCTTGATTAGTGTTGCTGCCCTCTTGTCCTTTTTATCCCAATTATCTTGATCATTTCCTGGATTTGTAGGCCTTTGTTCACTACCAGTCACAATATCATAACAATTTTGAAGGGTTAGAGTGATTTCAACATGAGATACTCAATCATAATAATTTTTTTCATTTAATTTAACTGTAGGTAAAGTCACACCAAGTGATTTCATTGTTAAATTCTTTCCTTTTTTTTTGGATGAGAATGAAAGATATTTAAAAACTTGAACACCCAAGCTTGAAGCTGAAAAAATCTCACCAATTTGTTGAAGAAAAAACACTTTTCTTTTGCTGCAATATCCTTCCTTTGATGTAGTTTTTTTGTCCCAAACCAAACTGCTGTTTACTCCTTAGTTACAGCCTGCAAATGTAAAGATTCACACAAGAAAAACACATATATTCATTTCAAAAGCATCATATATTCACAGCCCAAAGAACTGAAAATGCTCTGATACCATGATGAATTAAAATAGCAGCACAAAGAATAAAAACAGAGCTTAAAAACAGAGCAGCAAAAGACAAGACTCAAATATATCAAAGAGCTATAAAGTTTCTTCATGTTATTACAGCTGAGAGAATTGCTCTATTTATAGAGCTCATACATATTTCTAGAGGGTTCTTGAGAAGCTTCAAGAAAAGAAGCACTCTAGAGATTTCTACATAATTTTAAATTCACATTTTGCACAAAGAGAAAGGCTCCAAGAAGCAGGTAGAAAGTTCTGGACTGTGCATTAAATGCCCAGCTACTATAATAAACATTATTTTTAACAAGGCTCATCTTAGAGGAAGACATTCTTAAGAACATTACACAGCTAGAGAATGTGAACCTTTCAGGATGCCTAGCCATTAAGAAATTACCTCATCAAATTACAGATCAGGCATGTTTGAGAGAGCTCCAACTTAAAGATACTAGTTTGGAGGAGTTACCGAGTAACATCGGGCGCCTGAGTAAATTGGAAGTGCTGACATTAGGGAGTCCGTTATTGAATAGCTTGCCAGATTCTCTTGGAAATTTATCCAGCTTGAAAAGCCTTTCAATTATTGACTGTATGGCTTTGGAATCTTTACCCAACACACTTGGGCATCTACGACTTCTAGAAGATCTTTGTATAGAGTCCACGGAAGTGAGGGCTTTCCCTGAAGGATTTACACAGCTGGCTAACCTTCGAACCTTGAAGATTTCTGATTGCCCACTTGCAGAAGTCGATTTTGGGTCAGTAACTTCCTTTGCATTGGAGAAGCTCACAGTGCTAGATTTAAACGAGACACACGTGAGCAGAATTTCAATTTCTGAAAACTGTTGTCCAAGACTTGAAACACTCCGTCTTAGCAATAATGAGCATTTGGAGGAAATTGAAATGTCGCCAGGAACAGTTAAGAATATAGAATTGTCAGAATGTGAAAAACTCAAGAATATAAAGGGTATTGCTGCTCTAGTCTCGATCATTCCGAATTCGGAAAACTAGACTGACTGCTTACAAACAGATAGCAGCAAATGTCATCATGAAATAGCAATTATTTGCCACTCGAAGTAACTACAGTTTGTAGGTCTAGCAGTTTTCTTTTGGAAGAGCAAGGATTATGTGTTCTAGCCGTCGGTTTATTCTTCTTAAATGTCGTTATTATTAATGTCTTCTTTGGATTTCAACATGGAATTGCATATTTCTTTGTCTGGGGATGAAAGTCTGCCCTAAAATTAACGTAGATGTCTGGTGAAGCATATTATATCAACAATTTATCAGTGCAATAATTAGACTCCACATTAATTTGGGAGAAATGATATGAGATTAAGCTTGTCTGAATTATTGAGATAAAATGAGGATTTATTCAGAATTCAGTATGGCGATAATGTTGACCTCTTAATTAATTTAGAGATGTAAGAAATCAAAGTTTAGGATCAGATTTTAACCTTAGTCTTGGGATTTGGTGAGAATAAAGAGTTTAAGAAAGAGATGAGTTTAATATTATCAGGTATAAATCTCTATTATATATAAAGGACATTCTTGATGATAATCAAACTTCAAGATTTACATAATAATTTAAAATAGAGAAAAGTTAAGGATTATAGAAGTTGATCATTCTTTAGATACATAATCAAGTTATTTAAGTTTCAATTGTGACAAAGATTTACATCACTGAAATTTTATCTTTGTGATATGTGATTGATGTGTTCTACATATATTGAAATTTGCTTCTTACAAGAAATAATTTGAACCAACTATAATAATTTATTCCTTCAGTGTGGTTCACTTGGCCAAGTAGAATTCGAAGAACAATGTATCAAGGGTGGATGATATATTATGCAAATGTATTGTTGTCCTTTTATATATTTGTCATGTTGATTTCTTAGCAATCAATAGAACAAAATATTTTTACTTCACACACAAATACTCCTTGACATAGAACTCTAATATGTAATTGCAGCTTTCTTGTATATGGTCTCAGTAAATACAAAACAGACTAAAGTAAATACTTAAGTTATTAAATTTTATTATGACTATTTAAAGTATAGAAACATTCATGAATACATTTAGATGATAAAATATTGATATTTATTAACTTCATCTCTAGTAGTTAAAAAAGAAGCATTACACAATAAAACATAGAAAAGAAAACCCATACCTTTACTTATCATTTTCGTTTGAAAAAAATGGCTATCAACCAATAATTGATTGATTGAATATTTAATTTTAAAAAAATCTTTTCCCTTTCAAGCTTAGTAATATATAGTAACATAATTAATTGTTTGAAGATTTATTTTTGATCTCATCTCGCCTACAAATTCAATATAAACAACCACCTACAAAGAAATCAACTAGAATATAAAACATTAGAATGAGAATGACATAAAATTTTGACATACAAATGGTAACCACCATGAATCTAATAAATTGAAATTAACCATTGAGTTTACAATAGAAACTCTATTGGGCTTATGACCTATTTTAAATGAGGACAAAATGAATCACCAAGCTAGAAGAAAAATATTTTAAAATAATTAGATCTATTAGAACATGTACAAGTTTCAAAATAATTAGTAAATTTATACCATACATGAACATATAAGCTTTAAGGAAGACGAGGGAGAAACAAGTGAAGATGAATATGTCATGTATAATCAAGCAAGTCATCCTAAGGTATTTTTAATAAAAAGATACCTCTAAGCGAGAAGCATCAATCACAATAGCTGGCGATGAGTATATAAGACTGAGAAATATATCAACCACTCTTAGATGATATAAAAAAATATTATATGAACAAAGTGTCAATGCATGATGAAACCATGAAAACCATGTTATTATATTAATGCTACCAACTACCATAAACAAACAATATAATTTGATAATAGATATAGTAAGATCATAAAAATAATATAAGCAATGCAGCCATATCTACAAGATCACTGTTGATGAAAAAGACCATAATATACAAGAATAATTTTACTAGAGACCAGAAATACTGCCAAAACACTAAGACAATACTGCAATTTAAAATGACCACAAGTCCATAAAATGTGCTGAAATATCATGAAAATTTTATGATAATGAAAGATAAAATATAAAGGATTGCCAACCAACCATTGAATAATGAATGAAAGATAACAAAACCACGAATAATTATAAAACGACACCACAATTGAGAGTTAAATAAACTGGTGACAAGTATAACGTAACAAAAGAAGGCTAGATACATGCATCTAAGTTAACATAAAATGTAACAACAGGGAATTATATCAAAAAAATTTGAGATCAATAATACACAAACGAAAGACTACAGCGATGCATACTACACACGAAGCCTGTCTAAAGCCCTGGATACAAAACCCAGATAAACAAGATTGACGCACGTCAATATCTCCGGTTTTTAAGGAAATCGCCTCAGAAAAATAAGAAGTCCGGTTTTTCACTAAGAAAAACGGTCTGATTGCTCACAGTTGAAAGAGTTTAGAGGTAATTGAACGGCTTAATTGAACCTCTCTGTTGAGTCAGTCGAAACCGCCGCCATTGAAGCTGATCTGATATTATCTGCACCCAATTCTGGACATCCTGTTATCTCAAGCTTTACTACATCTGAAAGGCCATTTATGATGCGCAGCATTGGACATTCATACATCTTTACCGTCCTTACTGACTTTGAGAAGATATCTATCTCGATTAAATGGCGATTTAGCTCAAGCTGCAGAGTCTCAAGTTTCGGGCAACAACTTTGAGTAATAGATAGTCTACTCACGTCGGTTGCTTTTAGATGTATCACCTTGAGTTTCCGCAATGAAGAACATGACGCTGACCCGACATCCAACTGGGAGATTGGACAGTCAAAAATCTTCAAAGCTTGGAGATTACTCAGTTTCCAAAATCCTTGAGGTAAAGACCTCACTCCAGACGACTTAATGCACAAATATTCTAAAAGATTGAAATGCTCTATAGACTCGGGGAGAGATTTCAGTTTGATGCATCCTGTAATTTTGAGATTTATCAAGCTTGACAAAAAGCCAAAAGACTCTGGGAACTCTGTCAAGTGCGGACTTCCAATCATCAGCGATTCCAATTTGCTTAGTTGGCCGATGTTATTTGGTACATCCTTTAGCATTGTTTTTTTCAGGTGGAGCTCCCTTAAGTATTTCTGCTCCGCAATTTGCAAGGGCAAGTCTTGAACTTTAGAACATCCTATGAAATACAACTTCTTCAGCTTTCTCATGTTTTCAAGCATGTCTGGCAAAGATGGAAGCTTCTTACAACCTGATAAATCAAGATATTCCAGGTTTACGAGCTGCTTGAAAGAAACTGGCAACCTCCTTAGCATCTGGCAAGAGTACAAATCCAGATGCCGCAGTTTTCTTAGTTTCCCAAAATGAGTCGGCAGTGTTGACAGAAATTTGCAATGCCGTAGCTCCAGGTGTTCCAGCGATTGGAGATGACAAAACTCTTCTGGCAGCTCTTTAATGCTGAACTCTTTACAAACACAACCTAACAGTGCTATTTTTCTCAGATGTTTCAGATTTGATATTGAACTTGGGAGCCTTTCAAAACTAGCACTCCAGGTGCCAGCAATAATCAGCTCTCTTAAATACAAAGGTGCCTGCTTGCAAGATTCGATTTTGGTTAACTCAGACAACATAATTGGAATAAAGATTTGAAAATATCTGTAAAACAGGCTACTTACATGCTTAGTATCGGTCCAAAGTTCTTGCAAGTTTAAAGCGCCATTAAGCTCTAATACTCTCAAATTTTTCAATGAAAGCCATTCAGGAAGATTTGTATGACTGGAATCATTCCAGCGAAGCCAGAGCAGTTCTCTTGATAACTTGCCAACATCTTGATCTAGAAATTCTCCGGTAGAGACCAAAAGTTTTAATCCAAGCGAGATCTTCTCTTTCCAGGGGTTACAAACATTGGAAACGGCGTTTGTCATCCCTCTAATTGGGATGGGTTTCTAAATAAAAAATCAAAAGAAAAAGTTAGAAATATCGTAAAACAACAATAATAGAGTACCCTGTTTGAATGACAAAAGTAAAAGCCTTGACTTCACCTGAGGATTAATCGAGGGAATCGAAGTGAATTGTTGTGGAGACCAGAGGCGATAGGGTGAGTGTCGATGTGCAATGCGCCTTCCTAGATCCCTCAAATGATCATGCATTTGTATGATATCATAATCGTCTACTTCAACTAGACACTTATTGAGAAGTCTATCCAAACCGATCTGCGCATTCCAACCAGATCCTTCCCTTACTTCGATGGCCAAACTTACCTCCTCTCCAATGAAGAAACAAGCTATATCCAAGAACGTTTCCTTATCTTCTTTATCTAACGCATCAAAACAGACTTCCAGCTGTCCTCTGATGCCCCTTTCTGATACTTTGGATAACTGTTTTAATGTATATTGCCAATGATCCCTGCAAGACTCGCCATAGACCTTTCCTCCGAGTACCTTGAGTGATAAAGGGAGACCGTTGCAAACTCTTAAGAACTTCTCAACGAGATCCTCAAATCCCAAAAATGGAAAGGGTTGTAAAAATGCATGCCAGCAGAAGAGTTGTTTGGCATAAGTGGCTTTGAGAAGCTTCATGTGATAAATGATAGATATGCCTCTTTCTTTAAGAACGTCTACCTTTCGCGTGGTGACAACAATCAAACTCCCCTCGCCAAGACTCTTCTCTGCTGGCAAAAGAGCATCCAACTGGTCTGTATCATCCACATCGTCTAAAATGACAAGCACGGAAACAAATCTCAAATGGCTGTTAAGAATACCTTTGCCTGCTTCTACTTCGTCAAAGGATACACTTTTGACATCGAGGTCATCTAGGAGCTTTCTCTGTTTTTCAACCAGTAGTCCTTTCTCTGTGGCATCTCGAATATTGCACAGAAAACTTGACCTAGAAAAGATTGATGATCTCTTCTTATATATTTCCTTTGCAAGAGTGGTTTTGCCAGAGCCACCCATTCCGCTAATTCCCACAATCTGTATTTTGCCAGTACACTTCCCTACAATCTCGTCAAAGTAACTCACGGCTTCATATAGACCTACCAAATGGTTGACAACCTCTGTCGGCACCTTGTTTGTCTCTTTCACTACACGTTTCACCAGATTCTTCATTACCCTCTTCTCGTCTCTGGAAACGTGAACCGAACTCGAAGTGAGTAGGAATAAAATGAGATGAAACACATGCTATGCTACAGTTTAAAAGTTATTTTACAGACACCTATTTCTTCCTTTTCTTTTAAAAATTATTTTATCGATAGCCATTCGTAGAATTGCATGGTTTCAATTACATTTGAAGAGACTCAGAAACAGTAATAAATCTCTCTCACTATTGAATGCTAAAATTTTCCGAGGCTTCCTAGCACGGAAAGTTATGCCTTGCCAATGAATAGAAATAAAAGAAAGAACTCCAACCTCCCACTAAAAGCCACAAATTTCCCATGCCACCGAATTCAAGCAATGATGTCCATTGTTTAACGCTTCGACAAAGTCGTTGAGGAGCCTTGAAGGGCGTTGGACAACGAATAGACAATAATTGATCTTGTTAATAGACAATAATTGATCTGAGAACAGGAAAAAGTGTTGCAGGGATTATTCGTTCTGATCGATTTGGATATCCATTATTTGTAAGATACTTAGAAAGGTCAATGCCAAAATAGCCACGATGTTTTGGTTGAGCTGCAATTTTTTTTTTTTTTGAGTTCTACAAAAATGATATAACCTGGTGAATAGGCAATATTAGTTAAAGTTTCAAGAAGGTAGCCAATCGAAATTAAAAGAACAAGAGTCTTTAATTCTGCGCCTGAAAATTCACGAGTCAAAGTTCGATATTAGAGCAAGGAGGAATAAACAAGCCATGGGCCTCTGGAAAGAGCAACCTAAGTACGATGGCTTTAGCAAAATAGAAAACGGTATTTATCTCTTCGTAAAGTTCTGCATACCACCATGCCAAATTTTATGCGAAAATTCAACATTTGTTAACCATGTCAGAATTACCACTTTCAGAGAACCTTTCCGCAGATGTCCAGTAAATGTTGATTCTCCCGAGTTATTTACATGTTATAACAATTTAGATTTGGAAGAATAGAATTAGGAATTTGGTTTTCGAAATTTTTGTCATGAATTATTTTGAAAACAAATTTGAGCCCACCAAACATTCAAACTCCAAATCAATTTATAGAGGCCACAAATAAGGCCATCACGCCTAACCAGTGCTGAAAGATCCGACATAAACTTGCCATATTAAATCCACACAACGATGACTAGAAAACCGAACACAGCCAATTGGTTTCTCACGAGATATTTTTGCTGATTGTTAATATTAGAAAGCATGTTACAGTTAAGGAATAAGAGTCTGTTTTACGCATATTTAGAGTACTTGACAGTTAATACTCTAAACTTAAAATTGAAAGGATACACAGCAAGTATTTTACAATCAAAACCACTCTAAAGGGGCGTCAATATTAAACTTAGAGGGGAAGAGGAGGAGTAAGGTACTTACTCAAGATTTCTAATAATAATGCCATCAGTAGAATATGAAACTTTTCGGAGTGCCCCTGTCCATTGCTGAAGGTCTTCTGTGGTGTAAGCATCTGCCTTTTCGTGGCCGGAGAAGACTTGTGCATATATTCCTTTCCCTACAACAACCCATCTTAAATCAAAAGGTTCAATATGATAGAAGATGGGGATAATCGTGGTATGGGTTTTGATCATAAATGTCAGTTCCGCCAAACACCGGGGAGATTGTGCATAACAGTGAGAGAAAATGACTATATGGATTGAAGCACTAGCCATGGCTTCCTCTAACTGTCTAGGCGTCAAATCCCATAAGTTGAGCCTATGGTTGTCCAAAAACACTTGCAGACCCAAGCCATCTAGGTAATTGCAGATATTATCCGCTAGCGCCTGTTCGACAACTTGACTAGAATGACTTATAAATACATCGTAGGCCATGTGATTCGATCCAGGAGGCGATGGGATTCTGAGAGCGTCAAAAGCATTTCGTAGCCCATATTTGGGCTGCCCGTCACTGGTAGAAGAGACACCCATAGATGCAAATTGAGATATACAAGAATTCTTACAAAGGCAGCTTCGTGTTTGGAGAAGTACCTAGATTAAAGTTGACATTAAATTAATTTTGACTGAACAGTGCGGAAGACAGATAGCCGGCTTGGTACAGAAATATTGTGAGAAGATGAAATTAAATTTCATATGAGCAATGAAGAAAGGAAGTCAGGAACTTGGACACGGAGGATATTTTTGAGGGAGAAGGCCAGTTTAGAAGTAGCGCAGAAGCATCATTTGGTCTCTTTCGCCGAGTTTTGAAGTAATACACAAGTTTATTGCGTTGTCTCCAAATTAATATTATTAGTTCTTGTCTACGGCAAGTAATTATAATTATGGCATTGTTTGATGGTTAGGGGCAATTAATATAATCAATAGCATTAAGAATTTTTCAAACATATGGATCTAGAATATAGTTCATATATTTATAAATATTATAAAAAATAAAAGAAAAATCTATTTATTAATAAAAAATAGTGAAAAGTAAACAGAATAATTTTAAAGCTTCCTTTCATATCATATTTTCATGGCTGTGATAGTCCTATCATTTTCACTGCCATAACTTCCTACATAATGTCCCACATCTCCATAGTTGTCACTGCCATAGTTTCAACGTCTTCCATAGCCACTGCTCTTCGTCACCATCAATACTTACCTAATTCAGGGGTAAAATTATAGTTACAATTTCCATAGAAAATTTGACAACCATTAACCATCTTCCCCTTTGATTTCTCAAGGCACCAAGATGTTAGATCAAAATTTCAAACCAAGAGAAGATTAAAAAGATCACTTTACAGGAACACAAAGCAAAGTTCAACAATTGCAATTCTTAACAAAAATATAAATTAGAATTTAAATAGTATATAGTAGAAGACCTATTTTTAATTGCAATTGCTTGAAAGTCTCTAAAGCCCTTTAACTATATCCATTTTACACATACCTTATTTGACAACTCAAATTTACACCCAAGTAGAAATGGTTGTGGAAACAAATGTGAAATTCATTTACCTATGCAAGCATCTTCAACAGTGCTAGGACCACATTTCATTGAGGCATTTTATTGAAAAAATTCACATGGCTTGTTTGTGGTTTTGAAAGGTGTCCATGCTATATTTTAAAGCTTCCATATCTGCACAAGAAGGAAGAATGTGTTCAATGTCGTGCAATTGTTTGGGAATAAAAACTATTGAAGAAATTAAAAGCTTCCATATCCACACAAGCAGGAAAAATGTTGGCAACGAGCCTGTAGTTTTATTAGAATAAAAGATAGTGAATAAATTAAAATATCTAAAGTAAATCACATACAAAACTTGTTTAAAAAAATTGAGTGTTATGCCACCATGATTACCCACATGCTCCAATAGGCATGAAGCTAAAAAATTAATGAAAGAAGTCAATTTCATATTGAACCCACTTCAATTCTTGATATTCACAGACCCTACCTCTATGAATGGAAAGGTGGACAAATTACAACCCAATGAAATAGAGAATGATAATGTCATTGTATTAGTGGTAATTGGAGATTTAGAGAACCTTCTATTGGAGTCCCAAAGCAATAATTCTCAATTGCCTTACTTTTATTTTTCCATTTGTCTTTACAAATAGGTCTAGAACAACAAGACACCATTAATACATGGATTAATTAAATCATTTTTTATTTGGGACTCTTTCTTACAATAGCACTTCTTATGTAGGTATTTTAGGTCTTCAAAAGTCTTTATGGTAGAAATAGTTACAACACCATGGTGTTCAACCTTTTGGAAAAGTATGATTCATAGAGGCATTAGAAAACCTTTTTTATCCATAGCAAAAGTAGAATCCTCTTTGCTAAGTGTCATTTATACAATATGGAGGCAGAGGAGTTTCAAGATTCTCAATTTGGTTTGATGCCCCTAATATATAAAGGAAAATCTATAATAACTTGAACTGCTATCATAAAAATGCAAGATGATAAAGCTAAATTGAAAAAATGTGTTGTATCCTTCAATGTTCATGTACCCATTTAAGCTTGGAAAACATTAGTAAACAAATCCAAACACTAAAACCATTTAAAATTTATTAAAATTTATTTTAGGCCCTTTATGCATCTACATTCATGAAATTTCTTAGATCTCAGTTTGTTTTTATGATGAGTACACACTGCTCTACATTAAAATTGTCTCTTTGTATATTTGGCACTTTTATGTGGCTTTCTTGTGAATTTAGACATTTTTAGATAGGAAGAGCTTCACATATAATTTGTGGTGATTTCCTAACACATATTTAAAAGGTTACTCCTTCATTGGAACCATTTGGATCCCTTGAAAGTAGCTCATTAAGTCATATCTACATTAGATAACTAGGTTGCCTTAACTATGTTTTTTACATCATGGATGCTTCTTCATCTTCTTTATCCTTTGGATTGTAATTATTACAAGAACTAGAATTCCTAGAAATAAAATAGGGGTAATACAAATTTCCTATATCCAAATATCTATCCAAGTGGGAGCGTATGATCACACCAATTACAATGCTAGAAGCCAACAACATAAACGAAAATAGAAAATTGAGTAGTTTTTGAGGCCATTCTCTCTAGGTATAACCTCTTTGATATCTAGATGGACTTGAGTCCCTAGGTAGCAGGGCTATGGATGATTTTTTTTTGCTAAAAAAAAATAAAAAATAAACTAGAACTATATCTCATCACTATAATGTAGTTGTTAACATTTATTACATGTTTCCCTTTGTGTAATAGTGTAATGCAAACTATAGAAGTCATGTGAAGTGAGGTGAATTATCCTATAGGATGCCACACATCACACCCACAATTTTCATGACAAAAAAGGCCTATAAACATTATTAGAAGATGGAAAAAATCTAAATATAGAAAGGTGCTAAGGGGTAAAAGAACAAACTTGTATCACCTTTTATAACGAAAAAATATCTTAGAATTTAAATTGTTCAACTTTAATAACATAAAAAGGGCATTTGTGTTTAGAATTTGAAGATGCTTTAAATAGATGAGATGTGTAAAATTGATGAAGTTGTATGTTTGTGATTTTTGAAAAAAAAATAGTAGAAAAATTTGCATTTTTTATTTTTTAAATTCTATATATTTTTATTTTTTTTAAATGTTGAAAATATAGAGTTTTGTTTTTGCCCAAAAAATATATGCAAATGATCATTTTCTTCTCCATTATAAGCATTCAAAGTCAAACTTATAAGATATTGACAATTTTTAATTCTCCACAAACTTTTCCTATCAAATCTACATATATTTTTAAAACAAATTACATATTCTTGAAGATGAATCTCTCTCTAGAGCTATATATAAAGTGTTAATTTTTTTAACATGGTTTACTAATTCTATTTCATTTTTTCAAGGAATATCTTCTTGAATTTTTTATATTAATAAGCAGCTAAAATGAGGCTAAGCTAGAACATATGATAGAAAAACATGGATGAAGTTGGCCCCCTAGTATAAAATTTGGTAATAGAATATCTCTACATCATGACAAACAAAAATTGTGATTGTCAAACATCAAACCAAATAAAAAAATGAGCTTCAAAATTCAATAATAGACTTATGAGACACATGAATCAAGACAATAAAACATCAAATCAATCCAATTAACAATCAATAGCACCATTGAAAAAGTCCTTTAGGTCAGTCTATTCTTGATTTATCTTTCATGATTATGTTCCTATGCTCCTCAAGGATACCATTGAGTGGTGAGAGAGGTAATGATGGTTCATAATCTTGTTTCTTTTTGTTTTCTATTTGTGGGGTATTTCAATAAAATTTTGAGGCAAGGATGAAGTAGGGTGAATTTGATAAGCTTTCATTGTCACACATCTTGCAACCACACACACCCATGATATAAGATAACCCTAGAAGGATATTGAACTATTCCCTTTCTATTCTTTCTCGTTAATCAGAGATAGTAGTAGTATCTAGATGGTCAATATTTGTACACTTGTATCTCTTTCTTTTCAATAAGGCACCATGATGAACACCTGTAAATAAATATCTAGTAATGACTCAATACATCATCCAACTATTGACCGTAAAGGAAATCTTAGTATTTTCTATTAGTGCAAAAAACTTAATCATTTTCTAGGAATAGTTGGTTGGTTAGTACTGTGACCAAGCCACTATATAGGCCGAGAAAGTATAATGGTGAAGTATACATAATCAAAATTCATACGAAGTGATAGCCAATGCCGAACTAGCACATAAGTGTTGACAATTGGCTAATGGAGATATGTAATTATTTTCATTTATAGCAACACATGATGTACATACTTACAAGAAATCTCAAAAATAAAGATACTTAGCTTTTGGTACTTAGAAAATTGTCGAAGTATGAATTTGGTATACAGCAGTGTATTGTTTTGTTTGTAACTTTTTGTTGATGTCATTTTATGACTAGTAAAGTTAGATGGAGATAGTATACATGTTGATGATGATGTGTGTAACCTCAAAAGTTAGTACAGATTGTACATAAAAGAGATATTCGTGTTTCAAGTGAAACAAGACAGTGGAATTAAAGGAAAGGAATTATTTTAATTACAAAATAATTACTTGTCCAATTAGGGACGACATCCTAGATGTTTACTCTAAGTTGAAGAGTGTATTGTGGTCTTAGCCGACCTAGCAACAATTTGTGTAAAGGCATGGTATTTATGGAAAGGACATCTTGCAAATTCAAGTGTGCTATCTTGGAAAAATTGTGTTGAGCAACTATATGCAAACTTTTTTGAAAGCGATATATGTGAAGTTTGTGAAGCTATTTTGTGATTTGAGATTGAACTGAGAAAGAATCTATATTCCAAAAGTCTAATTACTTGTTTGGGTAGTGAGCTCTTTTTGTAATTGGAAGTGCATGTTTGGGCAGTGAGCTCATCTTGCATCTACTGTACTACAACTTTTAATAGGGTTATCACAACTCCTAACATGGTTGGAATCTCCTAACAAGGACTCTCTATACTAAATTTTCTCATTGACTTGTAACAGGGTCCATCCTCTAACAATGAACTTTTATATCAGTATGTTATCTAGTGGGTATCATTCCCACTAGGGTTTTCCCTTGACCGAGGTTTCCCTAGTTAACAAAATATGGTGTTATGAGTTATCTTTGTGCATGGTTATTGTTATGATTTAGCATTGCTTTATTACTTTTTTATGTATGGTTTAAAGTAAGAAATAATCTCTAGTTGGTGACTAAAGTTTGTAGATTACTGATTCACAAACCCCCACCTGCCTAGTAATCCCTATTTCTAATAATAAGAGCTACCCAAAAATTTAGTTAATGTTGAGTGATTAAGCATGTAATTATTGTTGAGTAAGATAGAGGGGATTTCAATATAAGATGAGAAGAGTTAAAGATGAGGGATAGGATGAAGAAAATGCATTACTTAGCACCAGAAGACTATTAGTGCCAAGCAAGAAAATTTTTGTATGAGAGTTTTTAATGGCACAAAGTCTTATGTAAACTATTTTTGTCAAGCTAGAAGCATGTTTTATAGATCAAGGAGTTATTTATGAAAGTTGTTGAAGATCATTTATCCCTATGAAATATAATCAATCAATCAAAAAATTAGAAGTACTAAGTAGAAAATGGGATGAATCTAGATCGTTGATCATGATCTAGAAGCTTTAGTAAATATTTATATAAGGAGGGTTTTTAGACCTACATAAGAGAGGTTACGAATTGGAAGTTTTGATTCAAAGTTTAAGGTATATCAAAGGTAAGAGATAGAGGCAATGGAGTAGTGTAATGAGTAGTCATTGAAGCTTGATCACAAAGAGGTGATATTATATTGGATAGAGGAGATTTGTATCATCATTCTAGTGCAAACTGAAGGATCAAGGTATCGTAACATTTTAAGAAGTCTTTCATAGAAAATCACTTACTAGAGTGGTCCTAACAAGCCTATATAAATTCCCTAGTAGAGTACTCACTTAGTTTTGATGTTAAGTCCTTTAATCAAGATTGACCTAATAGTCTTGTAAGCTCTTAACCAGACAAACCCCTCACAAGTTTAATCATCAGAAATGATTAAACTTTTTAGCCTTAAGAGGAACAATTTATTGTTTTTTTAGTGAATATTTTTATGGGTGCCATCCCCACCATAGTTTTGCCTTCACCTTGGAGGGTTTCTAGGTTACCATATCTACTATCATGTGTTGATCAATTTCTTATATATGTTATTCATGCTATTAGTTGTTAGATCTGATATAAAATATATTACATTATAGTATATGATTGTTCGATATAAGGTTAAAGTGTAGTTAGGGTTAATGATGAAGATGTCAAATATTATTCATGTTTGAAGTGGTTTTGAAGATTCTGATTCACCTCTTGCCCCCTCTCAGTATCTTACTTTTTGTATTATATTTCAAAAAATTGGTATGAGAGACTAGTTCTCTTAGAAAAAACCTAACCACTTGTGAGTTAAAGATCTTAGAAAATAGAAGTGTACAAATTGGGAAAGATCATTGAAAATCAAAATCTTGATGTTCATCTTGCATTTGAACAAGTTAAGACTACAAAGGAGACATTGAAGAAATCCTTGAAGAGAAGGAAAGAGATGGAAATTCAACAAAATGGCACTAAATACAAAGAAGAAACTGTTGAAGAATTATTTTATGAAGGCACATCTAGTGAATATGATGTAGCCATAGCAAATCTATTAGAAAAGAACAATATTCTAATTGAAGAAGTAAGAGCACTGAAAAGAGAACATGTAATATAGTCAGTAAGATTATGTCAAGTGAATTAACAAAAGAAGAAAGCAAAAGGAAAAGAGGAAATGGTTGATGAAGACAAGAGGCAAATAGCTATAAGTTTTGATGAAAGGATCAACAAGGTATAGATCCTGAATCACAATCAATTTGTCCCTGTCAATCAATTATTAAGCGCAAATTATGAGATTTCTTGAAAGGTGGTAGAGATTACAAATCTGAGATCTAAAAATGATGAACTGAAGAATGATTTAAGAGCTGAAAAATAAATCATTGAAAGGCTATAAAAACCTAAAGAGGCCATGAGATTACATAATGAATAGATGAATGCACCATGGAGATCTCATTAAACTTTTGGATTAGGCTATGTCAAGTTCCTATCAGTTGTTAAGATAGGGGAGTCATCAAAGCATGGAGAACAAAGGAACATGATTGCAAAACATAAGAGAAAAAAGTCTACATTCTATCACTATGGAAAACTAGGCCATACAACAAATGTTTGTAGGATCAAAATTGGTAAGTGAAATTCTAAACAAAATTTCAATGTGCTACCCACCCTAAATTCTTGTATTATTTTCTTCAAGCCTTCAATAACATTTCCTTTCTTATCTAAAATCTAAACTTCAACATTGAACAACTGAGTTCAAAGTTCAAGGTTCAAATAGTCTTGGTCTTATCAGTACATCTTTGTTTGGTTTTTTTTCCTCTTCTTATATTTGAACTCCAAACCAATTAAGTTCAAGGGGTTCAAAGTTTATTCTCTCTGTCCATGCATTTTTTTGAACGTGATGAGATCGATATCATCGATCAAATTTCGACACTTCTTTTGAAGTTGAACCTCTAACAGTCACTCATTCAAGTTGACAGTTCATTAATCATGTAATTTCCTTTCATATCAAGTTGGTTTTTATGTGCCAAAATTCCTATGATTATAGGCTATTGAACTTGAATCTTAAACCTCAAAGTCGATCAAAGGTTCAGTTCGCCAGTCCAAAGTACTTATAGATGACGACAGGTGGAAGTATAGAGATCATTAAAGTCTTTCCTACAAGGTTGAAGTGACATACTTCAATGCATAATTGGTGCAAAAGATGGCAAGGGGTTTTACTATATGCGAGGATAAATATACTCATAAATGATTGAATGCTCCTATCAAGTTGGCAGTTTCCATGTATTGAATCAATATGCATTTACCTATCAAGGTTTTTTAAACTTTCCTTTTTTGTTTCATTTTGTTAACTATAGAATGAGTAACATAAACTTGCAGTTCACTATCCCACTAGTAACCTACTTGCAAAATGTAAAGCAATACCCAATAAAACTCATTAGATACCATTTATACAAGTATGACAACATGATTTAATGTGAAAACCCAATACTAGAAAACCAACTAGTAACATGCTACCAACTTTTCACTATTTGGAAGTGAGATCAATTAAGAGCCAATCCTATTAGAGTTTATAATACACACTATTAGGTGTGACCCTATTAAATAATTCAATCACCTTGTTAGGACCAACCTAGTGAAAGGGATTAAGAACATCCCATTAGTATATCACCTTAATTAAAGGATTTACAAATGACTATTAGGTCAACTTTGATTAAACTATTTTAACTAATATAATGGTTAGAAAGTAACAATGGGTTGATTTGATAAATACAACTCACTTTGAAAATACAAATCATAGTGTAACTCATCTGCTCACCCATTGACTGGCCTCCATTAACATCTCCATTATTGAAATTCACTTGGAAACCCTTCAAGTAATCACACTTCACCCATGCTTAGCTCCTTGCAACCTTTTGCTCAAGTTCACCAATCAACAGAATCAACAACTACTCAACCTTTCTAGGTTATCCTTGTGCCTACTTAAATAGGTAGCTTTGATAATTTTCCACGTAAACATCACTATTGATCTTAGGGTTAGGTCAGATTCATTGAATCCTTCCATCATTTTATTTCCTCCTTCTTAAAACTTCTCTTTTAATCCACAACTAGAAATTTTGAAACATGGTTTATCATGCATTAAATGCTTCAACTCATCAATACTTATCCTTTAGTCACTTTCACCAATCCAAAAATTCAATTGTATCACTTGGGAATCTAAATTCCTTCACAAACTATCAAATATTGTCACTCGACCAATACTACATTCCTCGGCTTCAGTCATCACTAGACAACTTAGTCAATACCAACTGTCTTGCTCGATATACTCTCTCTTCACTCAGCCCAAGTTTTCTGGTACTCATTCTTTATTGATAGTCATTCGACATTGTATTTTTCTGTCTTATATTGTCACTTGGTCAACACTAAGATAGCTCAATTTAAACTATAAGTTCCTTAATATACTTCTCTATTGCTAGGTTTAGCCTATGCATTTGGTCTTCCATTGATCATCTCTACTAGGCTTCAATTCAACTATCTTTTCCACTTTGTGTAATGATTAAACAACACATTATCTTGTCAATGTGCCAACTAATCAAGTGCCCATTGTAGTTTCGCATGTAACTCAACATTTCCACCAGGTCTTCTAGTTTTCTTTTCTTTTCAAATCCTCTTCATCAATCAAACGATATGGCACTCTACTTAGGTAGCAACTATCTCACTAGTAAGGTTTGAGATCAATGACAACATAACAATTATTCCACTTGTAGTTTCCAACAATCTCATTTGCACTTACTAAATAACATCATGATACCATCAAAATCTAATAGCCATTAGGAAAAACCTTAGTGGGGCCATGCCTAACATCATAAGCTATATAATACACAATGTCTCACAATTCCAATACCATCATAACCACATTAGTAATCTTAGATGAACATTAGAACAAACTAAACTTTGTGCATCTCACAAGGCTAACATAAAACTATAACACAAGAGTAGTCACTAGATTAAAAGTATGGGAGTAACTAATCCTTGTAACTAAGGGTGGAAGATGAATATTTAAATTTGGTGAGAACGATGTCATAGATATAAATGAGAGAGAGGTCTATTACTAATAAAATAAAATGGTATCAACTAACAATGCTACAAAAGAAAACAAGATGATAATGAAGGAAGAGGTTTTGATATTCTATATATAAAAACTTTAAATCAAAGGTTGAATGATAAGAAAAAGTCATTAATATTTTTTTGTCGAATATAATTATACAAAACATATTTCTTTGACATAGTGTTAAATACAAAAATAAATAAAACAATAACGATAATGTTGATGATGCCTGTTAAAAAGTTGTACAAACATTGAAACATTATATAATTTGAAAATAAAATATAAAAACTTATAATAATAGCATCATTAGTTTTTTTAATTATATCTTCAAAAATATATTTAAAATATTTTTCAGTAGACATAACGATATGATAAATTAATGAATTAGATAATCCGTCCCACATCCAAACCTGAACTCATAGCAGATATAAGAATCTATAGTCGTTTCCATGTATACAATTATATAATCTTAAAATTGGCACATACGACTTCATAATCCATGCATGGACCACAAAAATAGAAGGAAAGCATTTTTGCATTTTCAACTATTCTTATCGCACATGGAACACGAGTCCTTATCTCAATTGTTCATCAAGAACACCAGTCAAAATAGATAAACCGGTGAATCGGTGGGGTTTTTCTGCTTCGAGGAAGAAGAATGATTAGACTTTGATTTTGTCAAAATGTTATAACATTCATTACACTTCTATCAGCATACGAGTTTTAAATATAAGTGTCGATCTAAAACGCAAATATTAAATACAATTGACTTGTTCCCATGAGGTTTCATTTTTCCCTTAAATTGGTGTGTTTGGGAAGTTCTCTTTTTACTAAAAGCAAAATATGAAAGTGTCCCATCGATTCCTCCCACGTAAATTTGATGTATCTAATAGAGCCTATCTGTAATTGATCAAAGTAAAATCATATCATTTTATATGATGTGGTATGTTGAGTTCGATCAGAAGATTAAGATGCGCGATGGTTATGGAAACAATCGACGCATTCCGAGCATTAATTGTTCTGGATTTGCACATTTATTTCCACCTTATCTTTTGTTAGGTAGCTTTTCATGCTAGTCGTGTTCTCTTGTTTTTATATTTTGTCTGAAGTTGGAGAAATTTTATCATTAGAATATGTATAGTCCGAGTTGTTCAATGATGAGGTAGTCTGAATTGTTCGATGGTAAGGATCGTGAATTTATGAGAGAAAGAGAAATGCTGTATTATTATAACTATTTGTTTATATTGAAAGCATCATTCCTTTCCATATCATTGACTTGCTTGCAAGTGAATTTTATATTCATACCATTTAACTAAATATCTTACATAATACCTTCACATTAATTATATGATAAATTATTTCACCCTCTACGTATTATATTTTCTTTAAATTGGACAATTCCTCTAGTTTAATATATGAGTTATAACTAAATTACTACAAGCATGATAACTGCTATGAGAATTTTAATATTTGGTTGTAGGATTTTAATTACTTAAATATGGTTATTTTGTATGTAAATATGATATACAAGAATATATCATATGAAAATGATAGATATTCATTGGACATTGATCAACATACGAGTTTGGAATATAAGAATGACTTGGAAATGTAAATATAAAATGTCATTGAATCATTCTTGCCATTCATTGTTGCCTTAAATTTGCATGTTTGTGAAGTTGTCTTATGTTTACTAAATGCAAACTATGAAGGAAGCTCATTGAGTCCTTCCATGTACATTAATCTCAATGTTTCTATGGAACTTCCTAGGGATTATCTATAATTGATCAAAGTGAAATAATTCATGTTTATTTGATGCAGTATATTGAAGTCAATCTAAGTAGAAACAATCAAGAAGTTCCAAACATTTATTGTTCTAGATTTGAATATTTATTTCCAACTTGTCTTCATCTATTGATCTTCCTAAAATTATTAAATTAAAAATGGGTGGGATGTTAGTTTTGTTCACTTGTTTTTATATTTAATAATTTGAATAGGTGTAGTATGAGTTTTCTAGTGGTGTAGAATTTGAACTTCTTGAAATAAAGATTAAAAAAAATTTAAGTCTACAAAAAATATGGTATGTACTCATCGTAGGTAGCATAGATAAGTGTTTCTAAATTATAAAATAATTCAAATAAAAAAATATTTGAATCTGGTTTTGGCACTTTGCAACTCTACTCTTGTGTGCTACTTTGGAGGCCCCTTGCCCCCTCATGATTTGTTGTAGTTACACCTAGATCTCCTTCTTGTGTCATCTACACATTTGAGACTGGTCTCTAATAGGGTCTCATCTAGCCCCGCGAACTCTATTTTGTCTGTTGGGACTCTTGTTTAGTTAGATGATTTGACATTTCTTAGTAGCTCCACTCCCAAGAAGGTGTAGGGGAAAGTAAACTTGGGCAATGTGAGGATCTCTAAATCTAGTTGGAAATTTTTTTTAATAGGGTCTATAATTTTGATGTCTCGTATTCAATTATTGACTGGAGGGAATAGGAACACTGCTTTCTTCCACATATCTTCTTCTAAACATAAGAAAAAAATACTATAATTAAAATGTTGGATGCCAACAAAAGGAAGTTAGTGTAGGAAAATGATTTAGGTAACTTAGTGACCAGGTACTTACCACAAGATTGAGGATTCTAGTGCTAAGGACACATTACTATGGATTATCACATAGCTTATTGATGATGACATGAATCAAGACCTGATTAAGAATTCCAATGAGAAATAAGTTAAAAATATTGTCTTTTCTATGAAATATATATATATATATATATATATATATAGGGATGACATATATTCATTCTTTCTTTGGTTTGGAGTAATTTCATTCAATTCTGAGAAAGTTGTGAGCAATTTGTTGAAAGTTGTTGTTTGCATATTTTAAGAATCCCTAAAAATAGCCATATTACAGTGGTTAATATAGAAACATGTTGAATATTTATGACCTATAAATAGATTAATTTGAAATATATGTGAATAATATTTCATTTCCATTTTTGTGAGTCATTTTTGGCTAGATTTGTGAAAGTTATGGATCATTTCGTGAAAATTGATTTTCAAATATCTTCAATGGAGTTACAAGAAAAGGTTTATACTTATACAATTATTTATGAATTGGAAATATTAATGGCTTACCTATCATGAAAATAGATTCATAGATTTTTAGTGTGAAATTGATTTGGGATCATTTGGTTTTATTTTACAAAAGATAATGGATTCCCTACATAGGGTGACAAGTATCCTTTTTGGTTTATGAGAGTAAACATGGGTCTTGGTAAAAAGACCGTAGCTTTTAAATGATTTATTTGATTAGGTTCTTCTTTGAATATGTTATAATAGGGCTATTTTGGAACAATTTGACCAAACATTTTTGAAATAAAATGTTGGGTAGAAAATATTTGAATACTGGAATTAGGAATAGAAATTAGACTATGTGAATGGAGAGATATTGATGAGCTTGTGTCAAAATATGTTTTGTTTTACCTCATGAGATGCCTCTAAATAATGAAATTATTGAATGGATGTCGAAGGAATAAACATGGATCCAACTAATTGGCTAGTTTGTGGGACGCTCTGCAATAGAGTGGTGTTAGACCTTGATGATCTAGAGTGTCTAGGTAGACTATTGAAGGAGGCAATTCTTGACATGACTTTGAAGATTGGGCTTTGATTTTCTTGACGAGTTTTTGGTTGTAGGGGCTCATCCATCTTACTGAAAAAAGAAACTACTTTTTTGTTGTGTAAATAGATAAGGAAGTTCTATCAAGGCCATGGGAAGGTCCAATGGATGCCAAAGGATGAGGGAAAAGAGGAAGGATGAGACTCCTAGGCAAGGTACATGAGAGAGTTGTTTTTGGTGAGTTGAAGAGAAAATGGTAAAGTTGAATCTCTGACTGATAAGGAACCATGGAGTTACAGTCACTAATGGTCCACTAATAGGAGTATTTGAGAAGGTTACTTTGAGAATAGTCTCATTTCCTTAAAGGAAAATATTACAGTGATAAGCGATGACGAGGAAACTACAATTAAAGGTAGAGGTGAAGTTTTTTTTTTTTCACATTTTTGGTTCTATGTTTCCAAGAGACCTAGAAACTTTTCAAGGTCGAGAGTATGGTGCAGGAGCACCTAAGTAGAAAGGTATACAAGGAAGATACTAAAGGATAAAGGTTATTAAATAAGTCATTTGAGTCATATTTGAGCTTATATTATGATATTGGATGTTCTAGATAGGGTTACATGTCTCCTTTCTAGTTTACGATAGTAAACATGGGTTTTGGTGAAAATACCATAACTTGTACATGATTTATTCAATTAGGATCTTCTTTGAATATGTTTTAACAGACCTAGTTTACAATAGTTCCATAAAAGGGTTTTGTAAGAAAATGTGAGGAACATAATTTTTGAATAATGGAATGGAGAATTGAATTTTTACTATGTGAATAAAGAAATATTGATGAACATGTTTTTTCTTACCTCATGAGATGCCTCTAAATAATGAGATTTTTGAATGGATGTTGAAGAAATCAAAATCAATCCTACTAATTGGTTAGTTTGTAGGATGCTCTGCATCAGATATCACCTTGTTAGTGAAACCTTCATCATCCCAATAAAACATTTTTGTACCACACTATATGGGTGGAGACTAAAATTAATTATGTGTATATCAATTTTGTATATGGCACAAGCTGTGCATTAATGTCTAGAATCAAAATACTAAAAGGCTTGTGGGCAAGCTATAGGTTATCATTGAGGTAATTTGTATCTTGACCTTTTTAGAAATAGATAATACTAAAAGGGGGGGGGGGGGAGAGGGGAGTGAATCAGTATTCTACAAACATTTTCCCACAATTGAATATTGTTAATTACTTTATAAATTACATATGAAAGTAAATAAACAATTTTGAACAATAAATATAACGATACACATTGAGAACTCATAACACCACTATTTTCTAACTAGGGAAACCCTATCCATGGGAAAACCCTAGTGGGGATGATACCCACTAGATGATTCACTAAAAAATAGGATATTGTTAAGGATATTGACCCTGTTAGGAATCTATGAAGTACAAATAGTGTCTTGAGTCCTTTCTAGAGGACTAGGCCTTGTTAGAAGCATCAACCCTATTAGGAGTTGCTACAACCCTGTAAAGAGTTGGTAGAACAATTATAATATATGCAAGAAGAGCCCACTACCCTGACATGCAATTATACAATTTAATTCCTTCACAAGATAGGTATACATATAATGCTTGCTTTACTGATGTAACTCACACTTGCTCTAATCTTACATTAGACTACACATCACAGAAGACTCACAGATAGTTCTCACAATAGTTTGCATGTCACATCTAATCACACAACTTCCACATTATCTGTGCAAGATAAGATCTTTACTTATACCTTGCACAATCATAAAACTCTACACTATCGGCCTTCATGTCTTGACATGCTTGACAAAATATAAAATAACTTATGGAATAATATCCACATAGTTAGATTAATATAACTTAATAATTATTGTGTAACTAAAATAATTCCTAAAGCCGTACAACTATGTTTACTACTATGCTCTATTCTGCATTGTTAAATACCCATGCTTTTAATCTTACTATAACTTCTTTCAACTACTACAAAGTGTTTAATACTTAGACAATTATCTATCTTTAAATGCATAAATGAAATGTTGAATGTCATGTTGCCATAAATAACAACCGTCAAGACATCTAATCTAACCATATTGCCAAAAATCTCCCCCTTTGGCATTGATGGCAACATTCGGTAAAATTGCTAAGTCCCAAAATAATGTCATACATAACAAAAAGACAAATAAAAGTAACTACACAAAAATTGACTTCAAAACATAACAATTTTATTCATGTTTTGATGAAGTATTACATTCCTTATCACTTCTTTACATTGATACATACATAAGCTCCCCTTTACATATACATGTACATCTATAAAAATGTTCCTTTACATAATACTCCCCATTTGACATCAATGGCAAAGGTGCTAAAAATTGTATCTCAAAACTTGTTAGCTGTTGTTGATCAGCTTGTCATTCTTGATATGCAATCTGCAAAATCAATCTTTAATCTATCAAAGTCCTTCTTCTAGTTCCCTTTGACTGTATATGATATACTAATGAGTGCACAAAGTGCATAGGATGCAACTTCAACTATGCTCAAGACAATATAGGAAAATTTGTCATAGGAATTATTTGTTGAAAGCCGTTCCTCCAATTGCCTTTGCAAAATTACAACTTTGGGTGCTAGATATTCTTTGAGAATAGAGAATCTCCTGATTACCTTCTCTTTGTCAAATTCAATGCCTCTGACAACATTGTGGATCTTCGTAATCTCATTCTCAGAATCTTCAATTCTGATCTCTGGTTGTTGCAATCTTGTAGTGAGTGTCTGAAGCTCACTCATATGGCCTTTGATCTTTGCATCAAAATCTGATAAGTGTAAGACATTGCACACTATCCATACAACTTCTTACTTTCAACAATACACTTTCTTAGTTCCTTGATGTTTCCATCAAGTGCCTTCAAATCATTGTGCACATTGATACATACTGTGTTGAATAGGGTCACATCATGATTTTTTTGCATTTGTGCTACAAATACTCTAGATAAAGTTGTGAATTCCTTGTCAAAGGTCTTCACCAACTCTTTTTCCTTGGCCTGTAAGTCTGGATTTTCTACAGTTGTGGAAACTATCTTTTGCATGCGCTCCAAGACTTCAGCAAGAGTCTTCTCCAAAGACTTAACAATTTTATTCTGCTCAAATAACTTGCTCAAGGTGCCCATTAGTTCTTTCTAATCTTCATCATTAGAAGGGATGGATACTACTACTGATGTTCTAGTTGTTGGTACTATTGAAGGTATAGTAGCCTTAATCTTTTGTTCCTTTTCTTTCTTCTTTGCCTCAACCTCTTTCTTTGCATCTTCTTTGCATCTTCTTCTTCTCCTTTTCTATTTTTCTCTTCTTTTCCTCTTCTTCTTTCCTCTTATTTTCCTCTAATTCTTTTATTTTCTTCTCTTCAGCTTCATGTTACCTCTTTTCTTTTTCTTCATTCTTCTTCTTCTCATCTTCCTCATCATCAAAACTGGTATAAGTAGTGATATTGCTGATATTGCAAACAATATTTTCTCCATACCTTGCAAAAGGGTTCTCCTTTGCATCCATATTTATGCATGTACTATCCACTTGCATGGATTTAGTACCCATAATAGTGTGAGGTGGTGATAGTCCTTGCTGTGTCTCCTTTGTTTCTTCCTCTTCCCTGGAAGGTGTATGGACTTCCATGTATATTGGACTATTAGCTTTGGCTTGTGCACTCTCCTTAGGCACTGAGGATATATACTTTACTAGAGATGCCTCTGTTTCTTGCCTAACCTCCTCATAATTGCCTCCCATTGAAAGAATTTCTCTTCTTTTGTTCCTCAACAAGGGCTCAATACCCTTCAAAAAAATTTTGATTCTTCTTTTGATCCAACATCACATAACTTATTTATTGATGTCATTCTCATAGTTAGATTGTCTTCCACTACTCTTCTCTTTCTATTAATTAACCTATTAAATAGGTCTCCAGGAACTTTATTTTTAATACTTTCAAATCTCTTATTTCTCAAAATTATGTTTCCTATGGTGGCATTCTCTAATTGCCTCCTATCCATACTCCTCTACATGCTGAAAAAATTATTTAATTGATCAAAATTGTCATCATTTATAATCTTCATGTTTAGATTCTCTACTTTTGGCTTCCATGCCTTTTTTCTTGTAGCTGTCTTAGCTTTCTATGCATCTTGTTCAATAGGTTTATCTTCAGTATCATCTTTTGAGCTTTCAAAACTACTCACTTACGTGGTTTTTCTTCTCTTACCGGGCCCACTAGTGGTCTTCTTTACTCTTTTCTTTTCTTGAGGTGCAAGTTCTTGCTTAACCTTCACCAGTCTTCTTAACTTCCTTTGTGCAACTTCTTCAGTCTGCTTCTTAGGATAATCTTTTGATACAACAACTTCATCATCTAACTCATGATACTTATACAAATAAAAAATATTGAATATAGGAGATATATCCATGTCATTACATAACTCAACTTCATAAACATTACCACTCTCAAACTTCTTTAAGGTCTTACAAGGTCAAACCTTCTTCATATTTACCTTACTATATGTTCCAATAGGAAATCTTCCTTTCTTCAAATGAACCATCACCTCATCACCAACTTCAAAATCATGATGTCTTCTAGAGTTATTAGCATTCTCCTTATACTTTTGATTACTTTGTTCCATCCTCAACTTCACTTCCTTATGCAAAGATTCCATAAAATCAAAAAATTCTTCCCTTGTAGCACTTCTCTTTTCTTCACCAGCAATATCTCTCAAATCTGATATACCTCTAGGTTGCATTCTAATAACAATCTCAAAAGGTGTTTTCCCTATAACCCTATTCACAAAATTATTATATGCAAACTCAGCTTGTGCCAACACTACTTCCCAATTACTTGGCTTATCTTCCACTAAACATCTCAGCAAATTACCCAAGCTTCTATTCACAACCCTTGTCTATCCATCTATCTATGGATGGAATGTAGAACTAAACTTCAACTTAGTACCCATCTTCTTCCAACCAGTCTTCCAAAAATAACCAACAAACTTATTGTCTCTGTCAGAAATAATACTTCTTGGTAATCCATGCAACCTTACAATCTCGTTAAAGAAAAGTTCAACAACATGCTCAACATCTAATGTCTTCTTACATGGTATGAAATGAACCATCTTAGAAAATCTATCCACCATAACAAATATAAAATCATACCCCTTTACTATCTTAGGTAATCCAATAACAAAATCCATACTGATGTCACTCTAAGGTTTCTAAGGAATAGTAGTTGGTGTATACAAACCAGTATTTTGACTTACTCCTTTTGCAACTTGACAAACCCCATAACTCTTTACAAAATTTTAAACATCCTTATACATTTGTGTCCAATAATACTTATCCTTTAGCAAACTCAATGTCTTATTAATTCCAAAATGTCTAGCCAATCCGCCACTATGCTTTTCCTTAATCAAATTCAACCTCATAGAACTTCTAGGAATACACAAATGAATACCTTTGAACAACATACTTTCTTGAATAAAATACTCAGCATACTTACTTATGCGAGTTGTTAGATTTGGAGCTCTCCACTCTTTGCATGCCTTAGAAAAATCAAGGTCAATATCATACAACTCTGTCATGTCTTCAAAATCAAGAACTTCAACCTTCATCTCAGTCAATAAAGAATTTCTTTTGCTCAATGCATCAGCAACTCTATTAGTAATTTCACTCTTATGCTTAATGAAACATCTAAAACTTTGCAAGTACTCAACCCATTGCATATGTCTCTAGTTCAATTTATGTTGACTTCCCAAGTATTGTAAAGCTTTATGATCAGTATACAACACAAACTCCTTAGGAATTAGACAATGTCTCCACTTCTTCAATGCTTGAACAATAACATAAAACTCTTCATCATACACATAAGACTTCCTTTTAGCATCATTCCACTCTTCACTAAAGAAAGCAACATGTTTACCTTCTTGACTTAATACAACTCCTATTGAACTACCACTTGCATCACATTCAACTTGAAATACCTTATTGAAATTAGGTAAAGGCAATATAGGTAACTTAACAACCTTTTGTTTCAAAGTCTCAAAACTCTTAGCAGCTCCATGTGTCCACTTAAATTCCTTTTTATCTCCTCTCATTGTCTCACTCATAGCATTACAAATAGAACTGAAATTTCTTATGAACTTTCTATAGAAACTAGCCAAACCATGAAATGATCTTACCTCACCCATATTCTCATATGTAGGCCATTCCAAAATTTCTTTTACCTTCTCAAGATCCATCTTCAAACCATGAGCTAAAATCACAAATCTCAAATACACAATCTCCTCTTGCATAAAAGAATGCTTCTTCAAATTAATCATCAACTTCTCCTCTTTCAATCTCTGCAATACTTATCTAACATGCTCAAGATGTTCTTACTTGGTCTTACTAAATATTAGAATTCCATCCAAATAAACAATCACAAACTCACCCAAATATTTTTTCAAAACTTTTTTCATCAACCTCACAAAAGTACTAGGTGCTTTAGTCAAACCAAAAGGCATAACCAACCATTCATACAAACCATCTTTTGTCTTGGAAGAAGTCTTCCATTCATAACCTTCTCTAATTTTGATTTGATGATAACCACTCTTCAAATCAATATTTATAAAATACTTTGCTCCACTTAAACAATCCATTGTGTCATCCATCCTTGGCATAGGAAACCTATATTTCACTGTGATTTTGTTAATAGCTCTGGAATCAGTACACATTCTCCATTCTCCATTCTTTTTAAGTGCTAATATGATAGGTACAAAATTTTTGGCACAACTAAATATTGTTAATTACTTTATAACTTGCATATGAAAGTAAACCAACAATGCTGAATAGTAAATATAACCATACACATAGAGAACTCATAACACCATTATTTGTTAACTAGGGAAACCCTAGCCAAGGGAAAACCCTGGTGGGTATGATACCCACTAGATGATTCACTAAATAATAAGATCTTGTTAGGAGTCTATGAAGTGCATATAGTGTCTCGAGTCCTTATTAGAGGACTAGGCCTTGTTGGAAGCCTCAACCCTGTTAGAAGTTGGTAGAACAATTACAATGTATGGAAGAAGAGCCCACTGCCCTAACATGCAATTATACAATTTAATTCCTTCACAAGATAAGTATACATACAATACTTTCTTTGTTGTTGTAACTTGCACTTTCTCTAATCTTACATCAAATTACACATCACATAAGGCTCATAGATAGTTCTCACAATAGTTTTCATGTCACATCTAATCATGCAACTTCCACATTATTTGTTCAAGATATGATCTTTACTTATACCTTGCATAATCACAAAACTCTGCATTATTAGCCTTCATGTCTTCACACACTTGACAAAATATAAAATAACTTATGGAATAATATCCACATAGTTAGCTCAACATAACTTAGTAATTATTTTGTAACCAAAATAATTCCTAAAGACACACAAATTTGTTTACTTCTATGCTCTATTCTGCACTATTAAATACCCCCACTATTAATCTTACTATAACTTTTGTCGTATTGTTCATACGCACATGCACACTGGTACACCTCATCATGATAGTGTCGCAAACCTTTCCTCAACTGTGCATAAGCTAACTATCGGTGCATCATTCATACTCTTAAGATTTGTTCTTTGAACTATTGCAAACTATTTAATACTTAGAGAATTATCTATCTTTAAATGCAGAAATGTGTTAGGAACCTGTGTGTTCCTTCTGTTTATTTTGTTAGAGTAGTGTTGTTGGACGCATACGCTTTGTAAGTCGTCCCGTGAGTATATTTTATTATCCCACATGCATAGGTAGTATTACTTTTCTAGATCGTACCCAGTATATAAGAATAGGTTGAGGCCCTTGATGGACACGGACGAATTTATTGTATTGAGCTTGCTCAAAGGAGGTTACCCCCTCGAAGTGGCCTGCGATCAGTAGATTCATTCTGAGTTCTGCTATCACTTTGTATTCTGTTATTTCGAGCATTCTCACGATATTGCTACAAGGAGGTTCTTCACATCTGGTATCAGAGCACTCTCTTGGGCTCGCTGGGTGGAAATTACATCAATTTTTTTCTGTCGTGGCCTTCAGGTTCCTCTCACTTCTAATATCTCTTGTTATTGCAATAACTCTTTTCAGTTGTTCTGTCTGTGAGTGAATTTTTCTAAGTCGACTGTTCAAAAAAAAAAAAAAAAAAAAAAAAAAAAAAAAAAAAAAAAACCTTGTTTTATGGTTGTTACGCGTACAGGAGCAAAAATCATGGAAGAGGAAATTGCATCCCTCAAAACCAAACTTCAAGATCTGGACGACAAAATTCTAGGTCTTAACTTTCAGCAGTCAACCATGAGCCGAAACCATTCAGGAGATACTGGGTCCTCTTCTGGCAATTTCCGTG
This sequence comes from Cupressus sempervirens, assembly GCA_028749045.1. Taxonomy (NCBI): domain Eukaryota; kingdom Viridiplantae; phylum Streptophyta; class Pinopsida; order Cupressales; family Cupressaceae; genus Cupressus; species Cupressus sempervirens. Next base: position 93,116,576 of record CM053789.1, on the reverse strand, counting down.
GACCAAAGCTTGATTTTCCACGCTTCGATGGTTCTGATCCGACTGGATGGATCTATAGGGCAGAGCAGTATTTCAGCTTGCATAATACTTTGGATAACCACAAAGTCTCCCTTGCATCTTTTCATTTGGAACATGAAGCTCTTCAATGGTTCCGTTGGTACATCAAGGCTAATGTAGGCCCAACGTGGAGAGAATTGTGCACCCTCATTTTGGAGCGCTTTGGCCCTAGTTCCTTTGATGATTTCACAGGAGCACTCACTAAATTGCGTCAAACAAGCACTGTAAGAGAATACCAGACAGAGTTTGAAAAATTAGCTAATTACACAGAGGGCTTGTCTGATGAATTCTTTCGTAGTTGTTTTGTCAGTGGTCTGAAGGATGCACTTCGCTCAGAAGTCAAAATGTTTCGACCTACTACAATGATGGAAGCCCTTGGGTTGGCTAAGTTAGCGGAAGACAAGATTAGTTCTCTACAACGCTCCAGATCTAATTTTGTTCCATTCAGAAATACAGGTTCTCACAACCCTCCAGTCATACCAGCTCCCAGAACTACTCCGATCAAGCACTTGTCTGAAACAGAGATGCGAGTCAGGCGAGACAAAGGGCTTTGTTATAATTGTGATGAGAAATGGTCTCGGGGCCATAGATGTGTTCAGCAAAAGCTCTATCTCTTGGATGTGGATTCTCCACCGGAACTGGAAGAATATGTAGATGCTCAGGAAACAGTGGATGATGAGGTTGAGCCTCACCAGCCTGAACCTCCTTCACCAGAAGCGCCACCAGAGATATCTGTCCATGCTTTGGCAGGAGTCACTACTCCACAAACCATGCGGGTCCAGGGTTTCTTCAAAAAGATCCCTCTTACTATACTCATTGATTCTGGTAGCACTCATAACTTCATTGATCCACGAATAGCCAAACAGGCTGATTGCTTTATCCATCCCTGCTCTAGCTTTGAAGTCATGATTGCCAATGGGGGCACTTTACCTTGTAAAGGGAAATGTCACAATGTGCGTCTCTCTATTGGAGATTATAACATGCGCTCTGACATGTTTGCCTTACCCTTAGGTGGCTGTGATGTGGTTTTGGGTGCCCAATGGTTACGCACTCTTGGTCCCATTCTCTGGGATTTTGCTGAACTTTGGATGCAGTTTTCAGCCGAGGGGCACCAACACACTTTGAAATGCTTACAACCAGGGTCTCTCAGCATCATCAGTTCACACCGTATGGAAAAACTTCTTAAGAAGAATTCACATGGTGTCATCGCTCAGCTCCATTCCATTCAGATGCAGCCATCAGCAGTCTCTAGCACTCCTGCCGATCTCCAACACATTTTGGACAAGTATTCTGGTATATTTGCTGAACCTGTGGGATTACCTCCTTCTCGTCCAGAGGACCACCATATTCAGCTCCTTCCTGGCAGTGTTCCGCCCAACATCAGGCCCTACCGCTACCCATTTCATCAGAAGACCGAAATCGAGATACTTGTCCGTGACTTACTGAAGCAAGGTATTATTCGCCCTAGTACCAGTTCCTTTTCTTCTCCAGTTCTGCTTGTTCGCAAAAAAGATGGGTCATGGCGACTCTGCATTGATTTCCGAGCACTTAATCATCTCACTATAAAGGACAAGTTTCCCATTCTAGTTGTTGATGAACTTCTTGATGAACTTCATGGGGCTCATTTTTTCTCCAAGTTAGATCTTCGTTCTGGGTATCATCAAATTCGGGTTAATGAGGAGGATATACCTAAAACTGCCTTCCGCACACATGATGGTCACTATGAATTTTTAGTCATGCCCTTTGGCCTCACGAATGCTCCTTCAACATTTCAGGCAGTGATGAATAACATATTTCGACCATACCTCCGGAAATTCATTCTGGTCTTCTTTGATGATATCCTCATATATAGCAAAACTTGGGCTGAGCATCTCCATCATCTGGAGCTTGTCTTGCAACTTCTCTCTGATCATCAACTCTGTGCAAAACTATCTAAATGTGTGTTTGGCCAGGAGGAAGTGGAGTATCTCGGGCATATTGTTGCACACCATGGAGTGCGGGTGGATCCTACAAAAATAGATGCCATGAAAACTTGGCCGCATCCTAAAACTCTCAAGAGCCTTCGGGGTTTTTTGGGGTTGACTGGCTACTACCGCAAGTTTGTCAAAGATTACGGGAAAATTGCAGCACCACTGACAGCTCTGTTAAAAAAGGATGCCTTCTCCTGGACCCCTGTTGCTGAGACTGCATTTGAACAACTGAAACAGGCTATGTGCAGTACACCTGTTCTCGCGATGCCAGATTTTTCCAAACCCTTCACTATTGAGAGTGATGCTTGCGGCAATGGATTGGGTGCTGTTCTCCTGCAAGATGACCATCCTATTGCGTTCACTAGCAAAGCCCTCTCTGGTAAGAATCTAGCCCTCTCTACTTATGAAAAAGAAATGATGGCTATTTTGCATGCTGTACAGAAGTGGCGGCCATACCTCTTAGGGAGTCATTTTTGCATCAGAACCGATCACCAAAGTCTGAAATACTTTCTGGAACAACGGGTATCCTCTCCTACACAACAGAAATGGGTCAGCAAACTCATGGGGTATGATTATGAGATCACCTACAAGAAGGGTAAGGAGAATATTGTGGCAGATGCTCTTTCTCGCACATTTGATAATCAAGCTTCCCTTTCCGCTATTTCTATGCCCATTCCCAATTGGTTAGCGTCTGTTCAGCAGGGCTATGACAGTGACTCTTCTTTATCTCAAATCATTCACCAGCTAACCAATAATCCTTCTGCTATACCACATTACTCTTGGGATGGTGCTTCTCTTCGATACAAGGGTCGGCTAGTGCTTCCTCAGAACCCAGCTCTACATCAGGCTATTTTTTATGAACTCCATGCTTCTCCTTCAGCAGGGCACTCAGGCTTCCTCAAAACTTATGAGCGAGCAAGGAGAAACTTCTTTTGGAAAGGGATGAAACAGACGATTCAACAGATGGTGGCTGAATGTGATACTTGCCAACGCCACAAGGGTGAAACGACCCTCCTTCCTGGCTTGCTCGAACCATTGCCCATCCCTACATGGATTTGGACTGATATTTCTATGGATTTCATTGAAGGGCTTCCTAAATCCGGTGGCAAGACAGTGATCTTGGTTGTGGTTGATCGTCTCTCGAAATATAGTCATTTTTGTGCCCTCAGCCACCCCTATACTGCCTCCTCTGTTGCACAAATCTTCATGGACCAGATATTTCGTCTTCATGGACTCCCTTCTTCCATTGTCTCTGATCGTGATGCAACTTTTACCAGTCATTTTTGGACTGAACTGTTTCAGAAAACTGGCACCAAACTGAAGATGAGTTCGGGCTATCACCCACAAACTGATGGTCAAACTAAAATTGTCAATAAATGCTTGGAAACTTATCTTCGTTGCTTCACTTCCGAACAACAATATCAGTGGGCCAAGTGGCTCCGTTTAGCTGAATGGTGGTACAATACCTCTTACCACACTGCCTCTAAAATGACTCCATATGAAGCAGTCTATGGTCAGGCACCTCCAGTGCTCCTTCCCTACACTCCCAACAGCTCACCAGTCCAGGCAGTTGACATAGTTCTCCGCAGCAGGGATCAGATTCTTCGTACCTTACAGGATAATCTTCACATGGCCCGTAATCGGATGAAACAGCAAGCAGATCAACACCGTTCTGAGCGCTCATTTCAAGTTGGGGATATGGTTTTTCTTCGTCTACAGCCATACAAACAATCCTCCCTAAAGCTGAAAGGGCGTCATAAGCTGGCCCCAAAATTTTATGGGCCTTATAAGGTTCTGCAGAAGATTGGTTCAGTTGCTTATAAACTGGAACTTCCTCCTTCTTCCCGCATTCATCCAGTCTTTCATGTTTCTTGTCTAAAGAAAGTTCTGGGTACCACTGTCAGAGCACAAACTACTCTCCCTGAAATGGATACGGAAGGATCCATTATCCTGGAGCTGGTGGCAATCATTGACCAGCGCACTCGCCAGCTTCGCTCTCGCTCCATCTCTGAGGTCTTGATTCAGTGGCATGGCATGCAACCAGAGGATGCTACCTGGGAACCCCTTCTTCAGATTCAACAACAATTTCCACACCTTAAGCTTTGAGGACAAAGCTTTTTTCTAAGGGAGAGGGGATGTTAGGAACCTGTGTGTTCCTTCTGTTTATTTTGTTAGAGTAGTGTTGTTGGACACATACGCTTTGTAAGTCGTCCCGTGAGTATATTTTATTATCCCACATGCATAGGTAGTATTACTTTTCTAGATCGTACCCAGTATATAAGAATAGGTTGAGGCCCTTGATGGACACGGACGAATTTATTGTATTGAGCTTGCTCAAAGGAGGTTACCCCCTCAAAGTGGCCTGCGATCAGTAGATTCATTCTGAGTTCTACTATCACTTTGTATTCTGTTATTTCGAGCATTCTCACGATATTGCTATAAGGAGGTTCTTCACAAAATGAAATGTTGAATATATGTTGCCATATAAATGACAACCATCAAGACATCTAATCTGGCCATATTGCTAACAAACCTTCCCAAGATATGACATTATCATTTGGGGTCTAAATACTTCTAGTGAATTCTCTATTAAATCGACCTATCACACTATTAATGGATCAGAGGTCAATGAAGATGTTTGGAAAAATGTTTGGAACTCCTCTATCATTCCACATATCAACTTATTTTGGCAGTCTTCTCTTCACAGTAGTATACTCACTATTAATAATCTTAAATGGAGAGGATTCCAACTTGTCAATTTGTGTGTTATTTATAAGAATGAGGAGGAAACCATCTATCACCTCCTCATTCATTATCCTCATGCCAAAGAGGGCTTAGTGGGAATTATGCATAAACATGGGTTTTTTGGGTCTTTGTTTATGAAGTCTAGCCATTTATTTCTAACTTGAATTACCCATTTTACCACCCCCTCCTTAGGACCTTATGGAATTATATTCCTCCATGTGTTTTCTAGCACCTTTAGAAAGAGAGGGACATCTTCAGAGACAAAGGCTCCCCCTTGTTGTAACTCTCTCTACATATTATGGTGAACATCATCAAGGAGTGTTGTCCTATTTAGAGATGTAAAACCCGTCCTATCCCTCCCTCCTATCACTCCCTCTAGAGGAGATTAGATTGTGGCTGATAACTGGAAACTTCTCTCCTTAGTCCCCATGTTTGATAATTCTAAAAATATTTCTAGAATGATTGTTGAATGAACCTGCTTCATCCTCCTAATTAAAACAAAACTTTGATGGGTCGATTTGGGGTTGTGTTACGATTGCTAGGGGAATTATAATGGGAAATCAAGATAATCTTGTGACGACAATGTAGGGATATGTAGGGTGAAATATAGTAATGTCATTGAAGCCATGGGCCTTTTTTGGGGGATTGAAAATGCTATCTTTATGGGATTGTTATAATTGGTGGTTGAAGGTGACTCACAATTCATCATTGAGGTAGCTGGGGGTCATAGGAAAATTAGCTAGAGGCAAACTACTATTATTAGTGACATTAAGAATTTACTTAGTAGGTTACATGATGTGGCCATTCAACATATTTATCAAGAAAGAAACTAGGTGGTAGACACTCTAACTACATATGCTCATGACACCTTGGATTTGTAACTATGGAGAAACATTGAAGGCTTGTTGGTGTCTGTACAAACCATTTTAAGAAGTGAAATCTTTTAATTTTGAATGTATGAGTACATGCCAACTACACATAGTAGTGTTGCAATGACCTTTTTGGGATGACTACCTTTTGAGTTGGTGAAAAATACATTTTGAATTTGAATGAAGTTATTAAAGTAATGATAGCCATATATTATATGTATTACTATCTTTTGTATTAAAAAAAACTTCTCAATTTTCAAGTTGAAATACAAAGTGATTATATCAATAATAGAAGAATGGGTTCATTCAGTAATAATGATTTTTCCATCAACTTTTCATTTTGTTTTAGTTTAGTTGAGTCTTCCTTGGTTCCTTTTAGAATCTTTAATCAAATATTTAAGAACTTAATTATCTATAATAAGTACGTTACATGCAAAGTTACAAGCTTTCAATTAAGGGCCCATTTTATTAAATTATTAATCTTCTATTACTCCTTTTAGTGTTAATTTGAGTAATAAATGTAACCTTTATTATTAATTTTTTCATGATTAATTGATGGTTCCACTCTTTGTCACATGGTAGCTAGTAGTTTTGGCTTCTAATTTTTAGTAGCTTTCCATATCTCCTATTTCTATTTGTTCCTCGATCAAAAGGAATAAAAAGAACCTTCTTTTGAAGGATAAAATAGCTAAGGCTAAGAATTTGAGCCTTGGCATACTGAACTCTAAAAAATAAGTTGTTTACTATCCTCAATAAATGATAATGACAACCACCAAAAATCATTAGACTTTAAACTGAATGGAAATAACAAGTTCAGCACGTGGCCTCAATTAATAACATCCATTATGAAATAGGGAACTTTCTTAGTAGGTTTCCCTATCCCCTATTTCTATTTTTTCTTTGATCTCATCACTTTTAGGTTAGCCCTCTCTTCTCATATCTTCAATTTATCATGATTTTCCTTAGGATCTCTCTTTTTGAGTTTTTTCTTGAACCCTCTAGTTGTGTCTAGCCCTTTCTAATGTAGTTTTTAGCTATCTTGGGTGCCCCTTTTCTTTCTACCTCCACTATCCTATTGTGTAGTCTTCCCACCAAAAATTATGGAAACCTTTGTGATTCTATTTTATGTGTTTGAAGATAGGATCATGTCTCTCTAGGGATCCATCAAACTAGAAAGGTGCAATAGACTTCTGAGAAATGTAGATGATATGACTAGATTGGTAACTAATCAAGTGTTAGGTGAAAATAAATTTAACTATTAACTTACCTAGATAACTAATAGTGGAGTTGTTGGCATGATTGTGACATGCATGGATAAAGCTCATGCCACCCACTAGGAAATAATTAGGCTTTGCACCAACATCTTTGATTAAACTCTATTGGAAGGGTTGTACAATGTCATTTTCAACATTAACAAGAGGCTACAAATTCCCTACCATGAGGAACACATGGATGCTTTGATTAAAATCATTCTTTTTTAGGGTTAAGAAATAGGCCTATTCTTCATATCAAGGATGTCAAATGATAATGCAACATAAACTCCTCCTTTGTTGGCAAGGCATCTACAATCACGTCAATCAAGATTGGCTCTTAAGATTTGTATCTATGTTTAGATACCAAATTTCCCTAGAATTAGATGTCATCAAGTTATATGAGTTGATCTTCATTAGTCCAAACCTAAGTAGATCCATAAAAGCAAAATCATCATCCCAACTTTTGACAGGGAAAGTTTGTAGGAGTGGACTAGAGATGAAGATGGTTCTATAGGAGACATTATAGTGGTCTAGCATCCTATTATATTTTAATTTATCTTATTATATAGTATATTTTGATATCACCTCTAAGCCCCCTCTATATAGTAGTTCATAGTAGGACATTTGCTATAGTTTTGTAGATATTTTGGTCTTGGATCATCAATTTCGTATGTATTTATTATAGTGTAACTATAGATATCATAATTCATTTCTAAGTTTTTCTTATTCCTTAAGGGCATGGTCTGAGGTTCCTCAAGTTGGTTGAGATTAGGAAATAATAGTGAAAAGTTTGGTCTTAGCAAGTTCATAGGGTAGAGTTAGGGTAATCAATATGTAAAGATAGAACTATGACTAATAATATTTTTTGTTTTAGGGCTTGAGATTATCCATGAGTTATTTATAAAATGTCAACACTAACAATATGATTCTCTCAAATGTGAATAATTTGGTTGGATTAACATTTATTGATTATGAGAAAATAAACTTAGTGATGAACATAAATTTTCTCCAATATGTGAATATCTTAACAAAGAGTGTAACAAAGGACATATGTATACGGATTAAGATTAATACATAAAGATGTAATTGTTTTTGCAAAAAGTACAAATCTTCACAAAAAGAATCTTGGATCTCTGATGCAGGAGCATCTTGCATCAGAAATTAAAGGGGGAAATAATTTTGTTTTTTATTTTTTGTTTGAAAAAAAAAAGGGAAAAAAAATTGTTGAGGAGAGAGAAAGTGATTAAAATTAGAAGAAAAAAATAAAAATAAATAAAAAATGGAGAAAAGAAGGAAAAGGCATTTAGGGGCATGTACAAGATCATGGTCAACCAAACTATGGTCTTAAGTGATAGTGAAAAACCAACAAATGAAGGTTATATTAACTTGACACATAATTTTAAAGTAGTTATGGGCTTTATATCAAAAAAAGTTGCAGGAAAAGAATCTGCTAGAAATTGAATGTAGTTTCTAAACTGCTAGGCCTTATCTGAAGAAAAAAATATTTTATTTGCCAAAATTTTAGATTTTAATGTAGTACTACAAAATATTTAGGGGGAAATAAAAAGTAGGTGTATGTTTGACCACCTTAATTAAAATCAAATGATAATATTTTTAAATATAATTATAGATATAAAAATTAGACTCATGCTTGGATGTGATGCATATTTTTGGGTATTTTTATTCCAGAAAAATAATTAAATATGAATTTTCTACTATAAATTTTTTAGAATAAAAAAACTCTCATGTTTGACCACCTTAAGTAATTGAATGATTCTAGTGGGGCCTTAGGTGGTATGGCGATATAGTGGAATGACACATGTATTAATGAGGAACTTATCTCTTATAATAGACATATGATGAACGTTAGATTTACCAATTCTAAGGATGGCTCTATATGGGTGCTTACTAATGTTTAAGCTCCCAATTCTAAATGGCGTAGAAAGGCACTATGGGAAGATATCACCACTCAGAGAAAAAAAATTGTGAAGGAGAATAGGATCATTATGGGGGATTTTAATATTCCTTTGAAGGAAAATGAAAAGATGGGAGGAAGTCAGACTAACTTGGATAACAGATTGGATTTAATGGATTTTATTAACAATCATCTCTTGCATGATATGGATTTGCACGGGATTGATTATAATTGGACCAATAGAAGAGCTAGGAAGGACCTCATTCAAGTCAAGTTGGATAGAACTCTTATTTGTAGTGACTAGTTTTTAAAATATAAATGCTCTCTTTCTACTTAGGTTCGTGTTGGCTCAAATCACTACCCCATTTTACTTGTGGCTAATATATTAACCTTAAGAATAATTATCCCTTTAGGTTTGAAAAAATTTGGACTCTCTATCTAGGACTAGAAAACTTTGTTAAGGAATGGTGGAGCATTCGAGTGGAGGGTACTACCATGTTCAAAATTGCAAGTAAGTTGAAGAATGTTAAAAAGAATATCAAAAGATGGAATAAGGATACTTTTGGGAATATTTTTGATAGTAAAAAGAAGGATTTGGAGGAGCTTAAAGAGATTCAGGACAATATTCAGGTTGATGGATAGAGGACTGTCTCTAGGGAAGAGGAGAGTGTGAAATTGACTGAGATGCATAATATTATTACTAAGGAGGAGATGTTCTAGAAGCAGAGATCTAGAAAAGATGTTTTGAAGGAAGGGGATCGAAATACTAAGTACTTCCACATGACTACATTGAAGAATAGGATGGTTAATAGAATTTATAGACTCAGGGCTAATGGGTGTACTATAGAGGATGAGGAGATTATAGAATGGGAAGCCATGGATTTTTTTAGTAATATATTGCAAGGTGATCCCAAGCTAGACAAGGAGAAGTAGAATATGTTTTTGGACTATATCCCAAACTGTATATCAGAGTATTAGAATAAATTCCTCACTACTATTTTGTTTAATGAAGAAATTACCAAGGTTGTTTTCTCCTTTGATGGGGACAAGGCACCAGGGCCAGATGGGTTTCCCTTCCCATTTTTCCATAAGTATTGGTATATCATCCATGAAGATTTTTGTAATGAGGTTAAGGAGTTCTTTGGCTCTAGGAAAATTCTCAAAGAGCTGAATGGTACCTTCCTTGCTTTGATTCCTAAAAATCTAGGTGCTAATAGCATGGACCAGTTTTGACCAATCAGTCTTTGTAATTCTTTTTATAAAGTTATATCTAAAGTGCTAACTCTTAGAATTTTGTCTCTTCTCCCTAATTTGATATCTAGGTAGTGGAGTGGTTTTGTTCTTGGTAGGAAGATCTTGGATTCTATTATCGCAATGCATGAAAATATTCATTCCCTTACCTTATTCGAGAAAGAGGGGTTCCTCCTTAAACTTGATCTATCTAAAGCTTATGACACGGTGGACTGGGTTTTTTTACAAAGAGGGCTAGAGGATTTTGGTTTTAATAAGAGATATAGGGAAATTGTGCTTATGTTGGTTTCTTCTACTACTTTCTTGGTGCTGGTGAATGGATCACCAACTCCTTTTTTCTAGGCTTCTTGTGGTTTGAGGTAGGGGGATCCACTTTCACTATCCTCTTCATTCTAATTGCTGAGTGCTTGAGAAGATTTATGGAAAAAATGGAAACTATTTAGGATTTTGTTGGTCTCAAACCCTCATCTAAAGAGCTAATTTGTTCTCATCAGTAATTTTTAAATGATTCTCTAGTAATGGGAGAATCTTCAATTAGAAATGCTAGAAATATAAAGAATACTTTGGAGGATTATGGGCAAGTTTCTAGTCAAATTATTAACTGGAACAAATGTGTGATATATTTTAACAATGTTAATAATAATAGATAGAATAAAATTAAAAGAATTATTGGCTATGAGATTGGCACCTTATCGTGTTCTTATCTAGGATTACCCCTATGTATGGACCCACCTGAGATTTTTTGGAGTTCGTTGATTGATAAAATTCATTCGAAGTTAGAAGGGTGGAAAGAATCCCTCCTTAGCTAGGTCGGTAATGTTATTGTCCAAAAATTCATATTACAAAATTTTCATTGTATGTCTTAAGTGTTTTTAAGATCCCTAGAAAGTTTTCTTTGGCCATTGAAAAAATTCATAAGCTTTTCGTATGGACAGGTATGGAAAAAAAGAAAAGATTGGCCCTGGTTACTTGGGAGAAAGTTTGCACACCTTTCAATAAAGGTGGCCTTGGCCTTAGAAGAGTTGTCACTATGAATGATTCTTTGCTTGCCAAGTTGTTATGGAGATGGCACAAAGAGGAAGGTGAATGGTGAGATATTTGGAATGATAAATATAATAGGGAGAATAAAGATCTTAAACACTTCCTTAACAATGAGACTTTTCAAGGGGGTTCAATGATTTGAAGACATGCTAAAAAAAAAAAAAGATTATTAAGAAAGGGATCAGATGGAAGGTGGGAAACAAGAGTATTCTTCTTTTTTGGGATGATATTTGGATTCTTGATCACCCCTCAGTGCTAATCAAAGGTGGAATGGTTTTATGGAGCAGTGTAAGAATCTCTTCAAGATTTTTATAGAAGACTATTGGGAGGAGAATAATTGGTTGGACCTCAATAGAGTGGATAGAAACCTTAATGATCTCAACAAGATTCTGAATGTTGTCTTTTTAAGCCATGAGGAGGATGCTCTGATATGGAAATATAATCCTAATGGACTATTTTTTGTGTCCTTGGTGTATGGTAATGCTTTCAAAGAGCATCATGAGCCTTGCTAGGGTAAAGCTTGGTTTAATGGTAATAGTCCCAAACTTAACATATTTTTTTGGATTCTTTTGTAGGATAAAATTTTAACAACGGATAACTTATTGAAGAGAGGGTTCAACATAGTTAATAGATGTTATCTCTATAAGAATGTTGTTGAATCAATTAATCATATGACTATTCACTGTTCTTATACTAGAAGGTTATGGGAAAAGGTTTGTGGCTTGCTAAATATTACCTAGGTTTTCCCTGCTACTATTGAAGATTTTTTCAATGGTTGGAAGTCACGCTCTACTAACACCTTAGTTATGAGATTGTGGGATATTATTCTCCCATTCCTTTGTTGGGGCATATAGAAGGAACATAATGATAGGGTGTTTAGGGGTATAAAATCTAATCTAGGTTAGTTATTCTATAAGATTAAGAATATGGTGACTAAGAATATTAGTTCCTGTGGAAAAGGACACCAACCTTAGAATGATTGGGAAGAATTAGTGTTTGAAAATTGGAACTTGAATGGTATTAATTTGGTGCAAATTGGTCCTAACCTTAGGGATCTAGCTAGATGGGATTGTCCTCCAATGGACTGGTATAAGATAAATTTTGATGGGGCCTCGAAGGGCAACCCATGAATTATTGGTTGTGGTATCATCATTAGGAATATGAATGGGGATAGAGTGGGAGGAATTACCATTCCTATTGGAGTTCAAACTAATACAATATTTTATGTTTATAAGTTTTAACTATATGTATATTTGATGCTTATGAAACTTAAAGACAATACTAAATATATATCTAGATTAATGAATGTCATGGTAAATTTGGTATATTTCTTCTCTAAGCTTTAATGGGTAGACCTCCTATAGTTATGTGACAAGGCTACATTTAAATAGGAAAGTATTATTATGCTCTATGCCTTGGATTCGCATTTTGGATTTTGTTGTGTTAACCTTTTGTAGGAAGAATAAGTCAAATAAGGAGCACAGACTAAAGGATGAGTGGGTCTTTCAAGGCGAGTGACTATTTCATAGTTCATTTATAGCTCTACTCCTTCCATCACTTTGTGGTTGCTGATTTAATTCAAGATAGTTTAGTTGTCGAGTGTTCCTATATTTTTGAATCATTGAATGTGGTTTATCTTCTTGCATAAATGATGTTGTCACTCTTAAAGCTAAAAGTTTTTATGCTATGTAATGGAAGACCTAGTTTGTAGGTGTTTTGTTTCTCCTAGTTTCCTTTAAATAAGTTGGTACTTCTATTTCTAGGAGAGTTAGATGTTTTTGTTTTGAGAAATTCATGTTAGAAGAAAACAATAGAATAAAGCACTATATTTTGTCCATGTTTTATTGAATAAATATATGATAGTTCTTCTTTCCAATCTCTGAGTTATAATTCATTCATACTTCCATGGGTGCCCACATGGAAGGTGAATTCTTTGTTCATGCTTAGGTAGAATTTAGTTAAGTTGCTCCTATAGTCACTAGTAGTAGAACCATTGACTGTAACATATCCTACAGCATAGGTTTATTTCTAGAGCATTGGTTATTTAATCTGTAAGTTTAGATTCTAGTATAAGTTTCCTGTAGCAACTATTTTTACCTTAGTAGTGATGACTAATGAGAAGAACTAAAGCATAAACTTTGTAGTCACTATCTTAAGTTTACATTAATTATATTATAGGTAAGGCCATAGATCTTATCAACTCCTTTGAAATTTGTGTTGTCACTCACAACTATAGAGAAATGAACCAAGTTGCTACCTGGGTAGCTAATGTGGCATGCAAGCATGATAAAATGTTAATTTTGAATCATAATTATATCATACCTATTAAGGGGTGTTTATTGATTGAACATGAAAAAGCTAGAAGTAAGAAAAAATATTTCATTAATGATGAATATGCCACTAATGAGTAATTATTATATGGTCAGCATTGGAAAGTGATGGGTTATGGTGAGAAGGATAGTGTATTACCATTCAATACCACACAGATTGTGGGTCTTTTTTCCTACAAATTTCCTTGGTTGTGATATCGACTATGGTTTTTTGTTGTAGAGGTTTTTTCTGAGAAGAGATAAACTTTGTTTTAGAGACAAGAAGATGGGAGGAAGGAGAAAAAAATTTGAATTGACAAGTTGCAAAGAGTGGAGGAAGAAGAGGGAGATCTAAGACATACTAAAGTAGGGGAATTTTACTATTTATAAGGAAAAATTGAAAGGAAGAAACCCTACTGTTACCCAACATTTCATAAATACATGGAAAGATGGGAGTGTTTTGGTGGGGAATCAAAGGATGGAGGCTTTTGAAGATATAATAGTTGAAGCAACGAGGTTGGATACAAAGGGTATTAATTTCTACTTGGATAGGAAGCTCTCAAATCAAGTGGTTGATGAGTTTACAGACTCGGCTAAGGAACGCAATAGACTGGTAAAAATAGGTAATTCCTACTTTAGTCCCAATTCCATTTCACATGCTTAGAGATTTTTTATGTTTGTCATTATTGAGTATCTTACCTTAGATGTTCACTTCACTAAGATATACGGTCACCATTTCATGTTGGTTAACAATTTTAGGCATAGGGTTAGGATAAATTTTCCTTTTTTATCTCAGACAATCTCTTAGTAATTCTATTCTTGCCTTTCAAAATGATCTTAAGGGAGATCACACCTTCCATGAGGGGTTAATGGTTTTAATAGTGAACCTACTAAAGTCAAAAAAGGTGGATAGGCCTAGGAAAAGTAAGAAATTTCTTGATTATGAAATTGAGGGCAGTGATTCTGAGGAGGATTTTGATAATGAAATAGAGGATGAGGTGGATGAGGTTGATGAGGTTGATTTAAAGAATAGAAAGAAAGGTGATCTGGGAAGCTCTTCCAAGAAGAAAAGGAAGGAAAAGGAGAGTGATTTAGAACAAGATAGTGATTATGAGGAGGAGCAAAGAAAGGGTTTTCAGAAGAGAGGAACTTTGGGGAAGGTTTCAGGAAATAGGGGAAAGAATGTTGAAAGGGATTTTGTCCCCTTTGATGATGAACCCTTAATTGAGAGATGGAAAGAAAAATAAAATAGTAGTTTTCTCAAGATGTGGGTGACGACAATGATATCAAGGAGGTGGACATGGACAGAAACAAATAGGCGGAGTAGGAGGACTACTTTGAGCATAATAGGGAAGAGGATGACTAGGGGTCTCTAAAGGGAATCATGGGTAATCCAAGGTCAATTATGAAGGATATCGGTACCCTTTAAAAAGAAATGCAAGATATTTCAAGGGACTTTGATAATCTCAGCAAGATAGCAAGGGGTAAGAGAACACTGGGTCAACACATTGATAGGCTCTTTGAGGTTAAACAGTTCGATGAAGCCTGTGCCAACAATTGAAACCAAAGATAGAAACCTTGATCAGTTAGGAAAGCATCTTCAAAAAAGGATGGATGGTCTAGATGCTAGAGTGAGTACCATGGAGAAAATAGTCAAGAAACTAGTAGATCAAAATTGCATTATTTTGAAGACTGTGGCTGATAACTTCAACACCCTACAGAACAAGATGAAACAGAGTAAAGGCCAAGACTCCCCTACTGTGAATGAGGACCAGGGCCTGAGCAAGTGTAGGGCCCATTTGCCGTTGCACCAAAAGCCATGACTATTAGTGAACATGGAACACCACATAATTAACCACCTATGGGCAGGGGAGCACATTACATGACCCAACAATCTCCCCCTTGACGCGCATACCAGGTGCTTATGAGAGTAGGGAAGGCACCAGGGAGATTTGAATCCATGACCAGGCCAAAACCAGGCTCTGATACCAATTGTAGGGCCCATTTTTCGTTGCACCAAAAGCCATGATTGTTAGTGAACATGGAACACCACATAATTAACCACTTGTGGGAAGGGGAGTGAATCGCATCACCCAATAGCAAGTGCACAAGGGCTAATTCCAAGAAGACTGAAGGAGTGGAAGAAAAAATGATGGATGAAATGAAAGCTTCTATGGAAAATATGAACATACTGGTAAACCAAGTTACGAACTTATTGAAGACCCTGTAGCTATTTGGGGGTTGTCTTTTTTCTTTTCTTTTGCTACCTTTTAGTGCATAGTTATACTTTGGCCTCTTTTTTTTTGGCTTTTTCTATTTGTTTCTTTGAGGCCTTCTATTCTCTGAACTTTTATGTTCTTATTTGTTTGATACTTTGTTAAAGGTTTTGGGTCCTTTAAAACATGTTTTTACGTAATCAAAACTAATTGAAAACTTTACAAAATTAATTAATTTTTTTTTTTCTTCTTATACTAGGTGAAGCATAGAATGTGACACAACTTTTGGATTTCAAGAATGTTTTATTGTTTGAAAGTTATAGCTATTTTTCAATCAGTATGCTAATCAACAGTTTATAGACATCTTCATTAAAATTTAACTAAAAAATACTTATCGAACTCATAATTTGACAACTATTATATTGATGGAATCTTGAGAGTGTTATAAAAAGACCCTTTACATTTGATTGAATTTTGATAAAAAATTTATTGTCATATGGCTACTCAAAGTTTGAATGTCAGTGAAAAATGTCTCAAACACATTTTTTGAGTTGATCCAAAATTTGACAGCAATTTTTTTCTTCAAAAATTGATTGCACAAATTTTGGAGGGAAATCAATTTGGCAAGTGTCCAACAATATTATATATTATTATATATTATTATATATTAGTATATTATAATTATAATAATAATAATTATTAAATATAATATAGTAAATTTGTATTATTACTATTATTATAATATAATCTAGCCATATATTATTATTATATTTAATATATAGTCATGTATTATTATATAATTTAGTAATGTATTATTATTATTATTATTAAAATACAACAAACATGATTATTATTAAATATAATATAATCTAGTCATATATTATTATTATTAAATAATATAGTAATGTATTTGTATTATTATTATTATTATTATATAGTAATGGGGTTGTAGGCTAGGGTAATTGATAAAATGGGTCAAATGGGGTCATGGGCTAGATTATGACCCCATTCCACACATAGCATCGATTACCCTTTGTCCCTAGTAGTCCTAGGAACCCTAGGACACATGTTGTGATGCAATAGGTCCAATGGGATCTTAGGCTAGCCCACGACCCTATTGGACCCATTGCATTGATTACCCTATGCATCTAAGGGTCCTACAACCCCTAGGGATCCTAGGATCCCTAGGGACACATGTCATGATGCAATGGGTCCAATAAGGTCATGGGTTATCTCATAAACCCTTTCAACCCATTCCAACAAAAGAAATAGATCCCTATGGGTCCTATAACCCCTAGGGACATATGTTATCATTAAATGAATTGAAAGGGGTCATAGGTTATCCTATGCCCACTTTCAAACCATTCAAACAAATGACATAGGTCCCTAGGGGTCCTAAGACCCCTAGGGACATATGTTGTCATGAAATGTGTTGAAATGGGTAATAGGTTATCTTATGACCCCTTTCAACCTATTCAAAAATATTCAATAGGTCTTTAGAGGTCCAAGGAGCCCTAGAGAAATATGTTATCATAAAATATATTGAAACCTATGACCCCTTTTGACCCATTCAAACAAATTAAATAGATCCCTAAGACCCCTAGAGACATAAGTTATCATGAAATGTGTCGATAGGGGTCATAGGTTATTCTATGACCCTTTTGACCCAATTGAACAAGCAAAATAGGTCTTGAGGGGTTCTAGGACCCCTACGGACATATGTTTCCATGAAATGCGTTGAAAGGGTTCATAGCTTATCCTATGACCACTTTTAATATATTCAAACAATTTTAATAGGTCCATAGGAGTCCTAGGAACCCTAAAGACATATTTTGTCATGAAATGCATCAAAAGGTGTGATAGGTTATCCTACGACCCCTTTCAACCCATTCGAACAAATGAAATAGGTCCCTAGGAGCCCTAGGACCCTTAGGGACATATATTATCATGAAATACATCGAAATGGGTCATACATTATCCTATGACCCATTTTGACCCATTCAAATAAATTAAATAGGTTCTTAAGGGTCATAGGATGCCTAGGGACATATGTTGTCATGAAATACATTGAAAGGGGTCTTAGGTTATCCTTTGACCCCTTTTGATCCATTTGAATAAACAAAATAGGTCCCTAGGGGTCCTAAGGCCCCTTAAGACATATTTTCTCATGAAATGCTTTCAACCCATTCATACAAACCAAATAGGTCCCTAGGGGTCCTAGGGCCCCTAGGAAAATATGTTATCATGAAATGCATTGAAAGGGGTGATAGGTTATCCTATGACCCCTTTTGACCCATTTGAACAAACGAAATAGGTCCCTAAGGGTCCTAGGGCCCCTAGGGAAATATGTTGTCATGAAATACATTTTTGGTTCCATTCAAACAAATGAAATAGGTACATATGTCATCATGAAATGCATCAAAAAGGCCCTTTCGACCCATTTTAACAAACAAAATAGGTCCCTACTGGTCCTAGGGCCCCTAGGGACATATGTTGTCATGAAATGCACCCTTTCAACCCATTCAAACAAACTAAATAGATCCCTAGGGGTCCTAGAGCCCCTTGGGACATATGTTCTCATGAAATATGTTGAAAGGGGTCATAGGTTATCCTATAACCGCTTTCGACCCATTCTAACAAATGAAATAGGTCACTAGGGGTCCTAGAGCCCCTAGGGACATATGTTGTCATGAAATGTTTTGAAAGGGGTCATAGGTTATCCTATGACCCCTTTTAACCCATTTAAACAAATTGAATAGGTCCCTAGGGCTACAACCCCTAGGGACATATGTTGTGATGAATTGTGTCAAAAGGGGTCACAGGTTATTCTATGAGATCTTTCCACTCATATAGACAAATTAAATTGGTACCTAGGGGTCCTAGGACTCCTAAGGACATATGTTGTCATGAAATGTGTTGAAACGGGTCATAGGTTATCTTATGTCTGCTTTCGATCCATTCAAACAAATTAAATAGGTCCCTAGGGCTCCTAGTACCCCTAGGGACATATGTTTTCATGAAATGCATCAAAAAGGATCATAGGTTATCATATCACCCCTTTTGACCCATTGCAACAAATGAAATAGGTCCCCAGGGGTCCCAGGACTCAGAGGGACATATGTTGTCATGAAATACATCGAAAGATGTCATAGGTTATCCTAAGACCCATTTCGACCCATTCAAACAAATGAAATATGTACATAGGGGTCCTAAGGCCCTTAGAGATATAAGTTGTCATTAAATGCATTGAAAGAGATCATAGGTTATCCTATGACCCCTTTCAATCCATTTGAACAAATGAAATAGGTCATTAGGTGTCCTAGGGCCCCAAGGGACATATATTATCATCAAATGCATCAAAAGTGGTCATAGGTTATCCTATGTCTCCTTTCTACCCATTTGAACAAATGAAATAGGCTCTTCGGGGTATTAGGGCCCCTAGGGACATATGTTGTGATGAAATGCATCAAAAGGGGTCATAGGTTATCTTATGACCACTTTTGACGCATTTGAACAAATGAAATAGGTCCCTAGGGGTCCTAGGGCTCCATGGGAAATATATTGTCATGAAATCTGTCAAAAGGGGTCATATGTTGTCCTCTGACCCCTTTCGAACCATTCGAACAAATGAAATAGGTCCCTACGTGTCCTAGGGCCCCTAAGGACATATTATGTCATGAAATGCATCGAAAGGGATCATAGGTTATCTTATGACCCCTTTCGACCCTTTCCAACAAAAAAAAAAGGTCCCTAAGGGTCCTCGGGCCTCTAGGGACATATGTTATCATGAAATGCATCGAAAAGGGTCATAGGTTATCCTATGACCCCTTTTGTCCCATTCGAACAAATTAAATAGGTCACTAGGGGTCCTACGACTTCTAGGAACATATTTGTCATGAAATGTGTTGACAGGGGTCATCGGTTATCCTATGACCCCTTCTGACCTATTTGAACAAATTTAATAGGTCCTTAGGGGTTGTACCCCTAGGGACATATGTTGTCATGAAATGCATCAAAAGGGGTCATAAGCTATCCTATGACCCCTTTCGACCCATTCTAAAAAATTAAATAGGTGCCTAGGGGTCCTAGGGTCCCTAGCGACATATGTTGTCATGAAATGGATCAAAAGGTGTCATAGGTTATCCTATGACTCCTTTCGACCCATTCAAACAAATGAAATAGGTCCCTATGGGTCGTAGTGCCCCTAGGGACATATGTTGTCATGAAATGAGTCAAAAGGGGTCATAGGTTATCCTATGACCCCTTTTGACCCATACGAATATATTATATTTAAATAATAATAATAATACATTACTATATTATATAATAATCATAATTATATGTGACTATATTTTTAATATAATAATAATATATTCCTAGATTATATAATAATATTAATAATCATATACATTGCTGTATTATATATCATAATAATAATAATCACACACACACATATATACATTACTATAATAATAATAATAATAATAATACATGACTATATTATATAATAATAATAATATATTACTATATATTAAATGTAATCATAATAATCATATATATTACTATATTATACATAATAATAATGATGATAATATATGCAATTTAGTTGTTGATTGGCTACACTTGCCAAATTTTGATTTCTTTCCAAAATTTTAGCGATCACTTCAGGTACCCGATATGTAATCAGGTATCTGATCTTGAATCGGATACCTAATATGGGATCGGTTACCCAAAATACTAGTATACTTTTTCCTAAAATATTCTCTATCACTGTAGACCCGACAATCATGATTTTTTGGGTCCATTTTCATGGGTTTGGAGAAAAAATATTGTTTGGGGCCCATATGATTGAAAAGGCTATTACAAGGTTTGATTAGGTGTCTGCTATTGTTGTTCGAATGGGCAACAGTAGCCATCAAAAGGCTAAATGCAAAAGAAAGGTATTGAATGAAGCATTGCAACATATAGGGAAAGGGACAAGGTAAATCACTAAAGGAAGAGACTAGGTATGAAAAATGTGAATCAAGTTGACAATATATTGATCGAAGGTGAAATCATAGAGTCAAAAAATGAATATGTTCAATTGGAGAATGAAAATGTACCAATTGATAACAATAATGTTTGGATTTAAATTTTGAAAAATGAAAATTTGGAGAATGAAAATTTACCAATTCAGAATGTAAATGCCATGATTGACCATGTTGAAAGTGAAAATGCACATGAATGTTACATATCTCCTAATTATATTCGACATGAAGATCCTAGAACACCAAAATGGATAATTAAAATTGATGAAATGATTATTACCAATTTGGAAGGGAAAAAATCAAAAAGAACCATTCAATTATGGCCTTCAAGACTATATAAGATGTTTTTCAACAACAAGATAGTGGTGGAGCAATGACAAATTTTTATGCACTTATTAAAGATGCAAAATATAAGACCTATGCTTTCAAAATTGAAGATTCATGTCAATAAAAAAAATGGAAAGAAATGCCATTATTGTGAAGAATCTTTTCAGTGCTCTCAATAGCATTGGGAAAAATAGTGGGGAGAAGGAGATATATGAGACAAACTTGTATTGACTTGATTCTAAATCATACTACTTTGAGAAGATTACTTAGAAGAAGAGAGAAAATTTATGATCCTCTTCAAAATGAAACATGGGCTTTTGGTGGGAGACTTCCACATTTTGATAAAAGCTATCTGATGATGTGAAGCAAGAAATTACACAATTTTGGCACTCTAGTTCAAGAGTATCACCCAATGCTAAAGACATGTTGAAGTTAAGAATTGGCATAAAAGACTGCACACCACATCCTAAACATTATTTGGAGCTAACTCAAACTATGTTGTTCAAAGAATTTAGAGATAGTCATCCAAGATTGCATATATCACAAAGGGATTTTGAATCCTTGAAGCCATTTTATTGTGTACCACTTAAAATTTTAAATACATGTTGTTGCAAAGATCATGTGGAATTTTCTATGCACCATGAACTATTATGCTCCATCCATTATACTTTGCATAGTAAAGAAATGTTGGAGAATTGTGGTGCTAGTGGGCTTCCAAAATCATCAAGAGACTTGCTAGATCATTTTTTATGTCCTGGAGTTGATTGTTGTATCTTTTATAGAAATGCTTTCTTAAATGAGAAGTTTCCAAAATATGGTGGCTTATCTAAGTTTGACACATGTTTCCATAAGGGGTGTGAACAAGATCTTGCGAGGACAATAGTTTTAAAATGGTATATGAAATGGTGAAATACACATTAAAGTGTTGAGGTGAGGGCTCTATACGTCAAATGGTTGCAAAATAAATCAGTGTGGCTAGTTTTATTTTAAATTTCAAGACAAATCTTTTTTAAAAGTATGAAAGGCATAGTCACAAGTCTCAGTGGTTGGATCACCAATTTAGAATGTGCAAGGAGACTTTTCCCTTTGGCAATAATATATTAGTTGTTGACTTTACAGAGAACTACACATTGCAACCCCAAAATGAGACATAATCTTAGTATTACAACTCCATTTAGATTGCTATTTTTGTCCACATAATATATAGACATGCCCCTAATAGTGTGGAAGATAATCAAAAGATTATTAGAGAGTACCATCTTTATATGAGTGATGATAGATCTCACTCTCACGAGTTTGTGCAACATTTTTTCAAGAATTATATTGATTTTTTATAGGAGCATGACATTGCTATGGATAGACATATCATTTGGCTAGATAATTGCATAGGTTAATTCAAAAATGCTCCCATATTTTATTGGTTTTGTAGGATGCATGTAGAGAGGGGGTTGCCTCATATTTGGAGTTATTTTGAGTCCATCCATGGGAAAGGAGAACATGATGGAGTGGGGGCATCTGTGAAAAGAGCTCTAGTTAAGAAGCAATTGAATATTTTAGGAGTAGAGCTTCTTGATGCTCATAGCATTGTTGATTGGTGTAGTTCAACATTATTACAAGGGGGGAATCTTGATTCTATAGTACATAGGTTCTTTTGGTTGGTTGAGAAAGGGTTCATAGGTGATAGATTAGATTGTGCTAGGTTGTTAGAGACTCATCAAAAATTCATTCATTCTAGAGCTCTGATTCTAGTACATGGACCATTTGGACATGACAACTAGCTTGCTTTTATCCTAGTTGTTTTTAGTATGATTCAGATCACTGTGAGTCATGTGAGTAGGTGGATACAAGGGCTCCATATTATCTTACTCCATTGTCTATCATACCCTCTATCAGAAATGATGACATGGAAAGTTCACTTGAGCATAACCATCTATTAGATCTTCTTTAGTTAGGACATGTCTTTGCATTGGTTGTAGCACAAGGGAATGATGAGAAATTAGATTATTGGTTAGCACATTGTGCAAGAGGTAAACCAAAGCTTGTACAAACAATCACAGACGATGATGGATTCATATATCCTACTGGTTCTGTTGTTGTTGCTAGAACATGGTTGCATACATACATACTTAGAAGGAATTAAAAACCATCAGAAGCACAAAACAATTCTCATATATTCACATCTTATTATAGAAACAAATGTGAATTTGTTGAAGAATCAAGGAAGACCAAAAGTAAAATAAATTTTTACTATTATTAGTGCTGACCGTGAAGCCCTTTTAAAGACCCTTAAATAGAGAGAGGACCCTACAAGAACACTCAATTAGGTATATTTACTTCTTATGTTATTTTGTTCATCATGATTTAGTGAACTGATGATTATCTTGTTTAATATGATTATTTAATATTATTTTTATGATATTGGAATGTAGGTACATAATGAAGAGTAGCCATGCATGAAGATAAACACTAAATAATAAACAAAATTAAGAAAAATCTATTCTATTTTTGACACTATGATTTTTGGTAGTTGTGTATTGATGTAATAATGATGAAAGAGTTGAGATACTATAAATGTAAACTTGTTGATTTAATGTAAGAAATAAATATATTTTTACTTAATATAATTTATGTGGAGGGACCTAAGAAATGATGATTTTGATTAATAATAACACCAAACTTGCACTTTGCCCAATGCCAAAAACTTGAGGGAGCAAAACAATAATGTTTTTATTCCATACTAACCATAGTGACACCCTTTTTCTAGCCGCAGAGAGCATCCAACATTCAAAAGCACCTTGTACCAAAGAGTCTTCAAGCTGCCTCAGTTCATTGGTGCATCACTACGCAACTTTTAAAATTTTTTGATCTTGGAATTGAATCGTCAGTACCATTAGCTCTGGATGGATGGGTGAACCCTAGTGACACCCTTTTTTGGTCATTGAGAGCTTCCATCATTCATAGCCACCCTGTACCAAAGAGTCTCCAAGGTGCTCTAAGTGTGTTTGCACGTTGATCTTCTGAGGGTCGTAACTGAGATCCTGTGGGGGATATTAGTGAAACTTCAAATGCTACAAAATAGTCATGTCAAGGCCTACGATAACCTATCTCTTTTCTGAGTGATCACATTTTGTTTAGATTTGGCAGTGATCTCACTCGATGCCAAAACTTGAGGGAGCAAAACAATAATGTTTTTGTTCCATACTAACCATAGTGACACCCTTTTTCTAGCCATAGAGAGCATCCAACATTCAAAACCACCTTGTACCAAAGAGTCTTCAAGCTGCCTCAGTTCATTGGTGCATCACTACGCAACTTTTAAAATTTTTTGATCTTGGAATTGAATCGTCAGTACCATTAGCTCTGGATGGATGGGTGAACCCTAGTGACACCCTTTTTTGGTCATTGAGAGCTTCCATCATTCATGGCCACCCTGTACCGAAGAGTCTCCAAGGTGCTCTAAGTGTGTTTGCATGTTGATCTTCTGAGGGTCATAACTGGGATCCTGTGGGGGATATTAGTGAAACTTCAAATGCTACAAAATAGTCATGTCAAGGCCTACAATAACCTATCTCTTTTCTGAGTGATCACATTTTGTTTAGATTTGGCAGTGATCTCACTCGATACCAAAACTTGTAGTGTGCCTCAGTTCATAGGTGCAACATTGCATAACTTTGAAACCCCTAATCTTGGCATCAAATCACTAGTTTCATTAGCTCTAGATGAGTGGGTGAACCCTAGTGACACCATTTTTCCATCCACAAAGATCCCCCATCATTTACAATCACCCCATACCAGAGAGTCTCCAAGGTGCTCTAAGTGCATTTGGAGGTCAATCTTCCAAGGGTGATAACTTGGAGATTGTGGGGATTATCAACGAAACATTGAATTCTACAGGATGGTCATGTTAAAGCCTAAAATAACCTATCTAATTTATGAGAGATCACATTCCATTTAGATTTGACACAACGATCTCACATGATGCCAAAACTTGCAGTGTGCTTCAATTCATAGGCACATCATTGTGCAAGATCTTGGCATCAAATCATCAGTGCTATTAGCTCTGTATGGGTAGGAAAACCCTAGTAACACCTTTTTTTTGGCCATGGAGAGCCTTCATCATTTACAACCACCCTATACTGAAGAGTCTTCAAGCTGCTCTAAGTGCATTTGGAGGTTGATCTTCTGAGGGTCATAACTTAGAGCTCATTAGGAGTATTGGTCAAACATTGAATGCTATAGGACAATAATTCCAAGGCCTACAATAATCTATCTCATTTCTAAGAGATCACATTCTATTTCAATTTTGCACTGTGATCTCCCTCGATTCCAAAACTTGAACTGTGCCTCTATTCATAGGTGCATCATTGTGTAACTTTGAAACCATTGATCTTAGCATCAAATTGTTAGCACCATTAGCTTTGGATAGGAAGGTGAACCCTAGTGATAGCCTTGTTGAGGCCACAGATATCCTCCATTGTTCATAGCCACCTCATACCAAAGAGTCTCCAATGTGCTCTAAGTGTGTTTGGAGGTCAATCTTTTGAGGGTTGTAACTCAGAGCTCATGGGGGATATATGTGAAACATTGAATGCTACAAGACAATCATGCCAAGACCTAAAATAACCTATCTTATTTATGAGAGATCACATTTTGTTAAAATTCTGTACAATGATCTCGCTCAATGCCAAAACATGTAGTGTGCCTCAATTTATTAGTGCTTCACTACACAACTTTGAAACCACTAATCTTGGCATTGAATTGTCAGTGCCATTAGCTCCGGATGGGTGGATGAAGCATAGCAACACCATTGTTCCAGCCACAAAGAACCTCAAAAATTTGTGGCAACCCCATACTAAAGAGTCTCTAAGGTACTCTAAGTTTGTTTAGGTGAGTGAACCATAGTGACATCTTAAGCGATTGTAGAGATCATTTCAAATTAAACATATATTATATAATTTTAAATTAAACATTGCATCAAAGTTTGATAATAAAGGCTGTTAAAATATTCTTCACAAATTATTGCATTTGAATCAAATATAACAAACATGATTAAAATGAGTGATATTCTATAATCATGAACAATACACATGATCCATGATAAATTGAACAACACTATACTAAATTTATATGTATATCATTGTGCACATAAATGAAAAAAATATATATCAAAATACATGTATCCATAGACAAATTACACAAATATATATCAAAGTTCATATATCCATAGATAAATTATGCAGATATATATCAATATACATTGATCGATATACAAAATGTGGCTGATCATGCCATCAAGATGTGTATAATATCAATGTTTCTATATAAAATGTGGCATATGCCATCTCAAAATGTT
Source organism: Cupressus sempervirens (assembly GCA_028749045.1). Classification (NCBI taxonomy): domain Eukaryota; kingdom Viridiplantae; phylum Streptophyta; class Pinopsida; order Cupressales; family Cupressaceae; genus Cupressus; species Cupressus sempervirens. The sequence continues at coordinate 93,090,243 of CM053789.1, read as the reverse complement.
TCATGATGCATCCTATGACAACTATACTATCCTATGTTGTTGGGGGATGATCAAAATGTAGCCTCTTTGCTGCACTAGGTGGATCAAATGCCTCCTACACAAACAAAAAAGGAAAACCCAAAGTTAGACTACTAAGTTTATATGATTCTATGTATTGAACATTGAATTAATCAAATGCATAATGATCCTTTTTTGAATGAATATTTATAGTATTAAACTTTCATCATAAATACATCTCTCGTCAACCTCCTATGCCAGTCAGGAGCGCTCTCATATGTCAAGATGCCTGGAACCTGGTTGGTTGTGGCCTATATATGTTCAAGTATGTTTGTTAGATGGATCTACAACTTAAACTATAACATTATAATTCATAATATACTAAATTTATAACATATAATAAAGAATTCAAACTACAACTTACCTCTATTGACTCCTCCTTTAGATATAATGGCTATGTGAGAAAAGATAAAAAAACTCTAACATCTAGCCTCTTGTACAATAGGTGTTTCTTATGAGATACAAAAGCCTAGTTGTTAATATCACATAAATTAGTTTTAATTTTTTTTATGAAAATAAGAAAAATAAAAAATAAATGATACTTATACATACGATGGGGCTCTCGCTACGAATGGAAACACTACAGGGTCTATGACACTGAATATGCCTAGACTCATAACCAATAGCCATGCCTTGAACAATAAAGAATGTAATTAAATTTCATTACCACAAACATTTCACAAGAATGCATCAATATTTAATCACTTTAAAAGCACCTAATTACCTTTCCCTTGTCAATGGGTTGTGCCTCAACCCCCACACGATGCCCCCCACTGACAGGTGATACCTACAAGAGAAAATAAAGAATAGAAACCATATATGCTCCAATATCAAATAGAAAAACAATGAGAACACAACATAATGTACCATAGATTTCTCAAGGCCAAATGAAATAGCCGAGAGCATGACAACATCAACCTATTTGAGCTCCTCTTGTAGTGCCTGCCCCTAGCTTACATTTAGTTATTATTGCCAAACTCTTTTAGGCCAATTTATGTTTATGCTTGATGATTAGTAGCATTATTTTCTAGATTATGGGATATTGTTTTCATACTCATTTTATTTTATTATGAGACTAATTTGGTACTAGTTACATCATGTATGCATGATTATACTTTGATGATGATTATTATAGTGATTTTAGTTATTTGATGATGTTATTTAGATGAATTATTTATACATATTTTCTTATAGATACTTACCCCATACTGGATGTGTATTGTGTGCGTGTATGTTTTCGTTATGTATGACGTTTTTGATGTGGTTAAGGAAGGGAGTTGTAGTCACCTGCTAGTCAAGATCTACAGAATGTACCACTTCCTACCATTGCCTATTTAATTTAGAATATATGTGTTTGTACATGCATGGATTTTATGTAGATTGCAGGTATTAGGTATCAACTTTCCTAAATGTCAGGATGAGCATACCCTATCGCAATATCTCAATGGTAAGAGAGGGGAGATAAATTCTTGAGTCCAAATCCTAACCTTTAAACCATTTGTCCTAGAAAATTAGGACGAGTAGTTGTGATGATTATCCTTCTAAATTTGTCATATGATGTAAGTTCATGATTATAACCCTTGAGTTTGATCTTGTATGTGGCATTTTATGATGGGTTTTCATATTTCGTCTTGTAGGTCTTTGGTATTTTTTTCTCTTAATTAAGTCAAATTAAAAGATTAATTAATGATTTAATTTAATAGAAAATAATTAGGATATTTTAAATATTTAATTATATTTAATTAAATGGAAAATTAATTAAATAAAAATAATTAAATTTAAAGAGAAATTTATGGTATAATTTTAGAGCATAATAATATTTATTTAACTTAATAATAATATATTTAGGAGGTCATTTTTAAATAAATGCTATTATTACTTAAGTTAATAAATATTTTATCAAAAAATACTTCAAAAATAAATTAAAGAGTGAAAGAGAAATTAAATTATTAAAAATATTTTACTTTACATAAAGTGTGCATGAATATTCAAAAAAGTTAATAAGGAGTTAAAAAGATTTTGATCAACGAGTTGACTTGCGTGATTGCACAATCAGTGCCCCAATTTTAGGGAAGAACTTCATATCAGAGATTAAGTGTTCTTTTCATAGGGACTAGGAATTTTGGAGAAGGGATTTTTAGAGAGAAGGTTTTGAGAAAATAGAATTCTCTCACAAATCTTTGGGTGATTACGTATTAGCATTAGAACCAAGTAGAGCATTGTGTTTTGTTCACCCATCAAATTATATAATTTAATATTCTTGTCTTCATCATCCTTGTTGTATCATTTGTTTCAAATTTCATTTGTGATAAATCTTTCAATCTCTCATTGTGAATTATTGTTATTCATATGAATTCTTCTATATACGAGGATTGAAAATTAGGAAACCCTCATGTCATGAATTGAATAATTGTTAATTGATTAAAGTTAGTTTTGAAAAGAAATCAATTTTAAATTGAAATTTGACTAGTTGATTTGGGTTTTCCTATCAAATAGAATTTTCTATTTTTATAATATAATATTATATATATATATATATATATATATATATATATATATATATATATGATTTGTTTTGAGGTGGGAGTTGTTTTAAAAACAAATTTAATTTAAATTAAATATAATAAAATAAGATAAAAATATAATTTAAATTGGGTGAGAGGTGGGTTCCACAAACCACCTCCCCACCCAATGACATTCATGGCCATTTTTGCTCACAGTAGGTATTGCGGCAATAGCAACAGTACCCTATACTATCGCTATAGCCATAGGCCACTGTGGTAGCAACCATCAATGGCAACCACATAGTAGCCTTGATCACTAGCCGGTGGGCCTAAAACACCAAAGTTACATTACGATTTTTCTTTCAAAATTTGTTAAAATTTAATTATTATTTTATTAATAAGATTTTTATTAATTATTAATTTAATTAATTAATGAATTTTTATATAGTTGTTTTTTAATTAGTTATTAATAATTTTATTATTAGTTTTGTTAATTATTAATTAATTAATAATTAATAATACATTAAAATAGTTTCTTTTATGATTATTAGTTGAATTTAATTAAATGAAGTTTAGTTGAATTTTTTATTAATGATAAATAATATTGAATAAACTGTAAATTTATTCATTATGTTATTATTTAATGATTTTTGATTATTAAAATAATCATTAATTATTAAAATAATAATTTAAAATAATTTATTTATTAAATTATTAAAATAATGAATTATTAATTAACTCATAAGATAAGGGCATTTGTGCATTATGTTCAAATATAGGAAATGGGTTATGTTGTAAGGGTAAAATGTAAACCTCATATATTTGGAAACTTACATTGAAAATAAAAACTTAAACCTAACCATAAACTCAAACTACGTGTTTTCAAAATCAAACCAAACTATGAAACTACACTATTAATTGTATGTTGTGTTATGTTTTGGGTTTGGGTTGACTAGAATATTGACCAGTCTTAGGACGTCTACTAGAGGCTTGGGAGTTCTATGTTTGTAATATTATGATGATTTGATCTTGATCTTTTAAACTCAACCATGGTACTTGATGAGTCAAGTTTGTGGGATGTTTTCTTTATGATTTTTGAAGTACAGACTTGAATATCTTATGGTTTTTATGGTTTTTCATGAACATAATACAATCTTTTATGTTTATAAGTTTTAACTATATGTATATTTGATGCTTATGAAACTTAAAGACAATATTGAATATGTATCTAGATTAATGAATGTCATGGTAAATCTGGTATATTTCTTCTCTAAGCTTTAATAGGTAGACCTCCTATAATTGTGTGACAAGGCTACATTCAAATAGGAAAATCTTATTATGCTTTATGCCTTGGATTTTTTTGTGTTAACCTTTTGTAGGAAGAATAAGTCAAACAACGAGCCCAGACTAAAGGATGAGTGGGTCTTTCAAGGCGAGTGACTATTTCATAGTTCATTTATAGCTCTACTCCTTCCATCACTTTGTGGTTGCTGATTTAATTCAAGATAGTTTAGTTGTTGAGCGTTCCTATATTTTTGAATCATTGAATGTGGTTTATCTTCTTGCATAAATGATGTTGTCACTCTTAAAGCTAAAAGTTTTTATGCTATGTAATGGAAGACCTAGTTTGTAGGTGTTTTTTTCTCCTAGTTTCCTTTAAATAAGTTGGAACTTCTATTTCTAGGAGAGTTAGATGTTTTAGTTTTGAGAAATTCATGTTATAAGAAAATAGTAGAGTAAAGCACTATATTTTGTCCATGTTTTATTGAATAAATATATGATAGTTCTTTTTTTCAATCTCTGAGTTATAATTCATTCATACTTCCATGGGTGCCCACACAGAAGGTGAATTCATTGTTCATGCTTAGGTAGAATTCAGTTAAGTTGCTCCTATAGTCATTGGTAGCAAAACCATTAACTATAACATATCCTGCAGCATAGGTTTATTTCCAGAGCATTTTTTATTTAATCTGTAAGTTTAGATTCTAGTATAAGTTTCCTATAGCAACTGTTTTTACCTTAGTAGTGATGACTAATGAGAATAACTAAAGCATAAACTTTGTAGTCACTATCTCAAGTTTACATTCTCAGATTGATACAATAAATGAGTTTAGCATGATTTTCTAAGTAGAAACATGATGAATTTCAGCAATGAATAATTGTTTAGTGATGTCCAATCCCTGTGTTACTAGGATATTGTGCTAACCAATCAGTAATGTGTCTAGTATGCTTTATGATGAGTTTGGATCTATTGCTCGTTATTGCTTCCAGTGTTCTTGTGTGATAACTTGAGGAATGGTATGATGTAATTGTCTTGACCTTTGAGTCCTTGATCAATATTTTTGGGATGCTTTCTAGTTGCTTGTAAAGAACTGAGGTGTTATTGTGAATTATCTTTTGATTCTTTCCAGCCACTTGTATAGGACTGAGGTGAACAACTATGATTCTTTTATTTGTACTTTTATGAGCTTAGGATAGGTTATCTATATGTAATGTTAGGAAGTGACTTGCAATGGAGGCCGGGGTCCAAAGTGGCTACCAGGGTAACCCATTGTAGATTGTTTAATAAGTGAAAACATGCACTAATGAGAGTAAAATGAACCTAATAAAAGTCTTTGTCTTTCCTTTCCCATGCCTCAAGTGCTTGTACAAACTAAGATGGGAGTAGAGAGGATGCTTGGTTGCGACCATGCATCATTAGTATGCCTTGTCTGTACAAAAGGATACTAGTGCCGCATAGAGTTACTAGGGTGCCGGGGTCAAGTTAGACTGCTAGGGTAACTCTAGAGTTGATTCATGCAATGACACTTTCCCACTTGCATAGTAGATTCCCTATGTCTCTTTGTTTGCCTCTGGGTCTAGATGTTGATTTATCTTGGAACCTTTGAGTTAGATTACTTTTAGGGTTTTCCTTGACATATATATTACTTTTGATTTTGGGATTGATATCATGTTTGGGACTTGAGACTATCTCCTTAGTGTGGTGGGAGCGGACCTTTTTTGGTTACCATAAGGTTCGGTAGTAGTGCTTTTTACTTTTACCATTGAGATCCATTCGTTGATGACATGGCTGGAGTTCCTTATTTTGCATTTTCTTCCATTCTATCTTTATGTATTATGATGGATGGTTATATCTATGTGATCGATGATTTTACTTATTGTATTGTACTTTGTATCATGGATTTGAAAGGGATGATGTAATCTAATTTATAAATGTATATTCTTTTAGCCTTTCATACCCTGTGACATGTACAGTAGATGATTTTGCATTCTAAATTTTATTGCCAAGTGGCATTTGGAACAAATGTGTATCATTTAAATGGACTTGGATTTGTAGATATTCTTTTATGTGGATGTGTTATTTATTGGACTTAGCTTTATTTAAATTTAAATGTGACTCAATGTCTTGGGATCCTTAAGGAATGTAATCTGTTATGTTTGCTTATGTGTGATTGTATGTTATTGCTTCCACTACATTATGATTATTGTCCATGTTATTATTTAAAAAAAAAAATGTTTGGCAAACTTAGTAAAACTTTAGGTTAGTTTTATTGGATCCCTTGGCAGGGCGTTACACCTCCTTAGTCATCAAGTAAACATGAATGAAGATCACATACATGTATAAGTTAGTATGGGTTAAAATTGCTCTATTATAAATATTAATTTTAAATCACATATGTCATAACAAAAAAATGTATACATGTACTGACACAGTAGGATGCCATACCTTTGCATGCCCCTCCTCTCTCATGTTAGGGTGTATAGTCTTTGTATGCACATCTGGTGTATCCTCCTCCTCAAATAAAAATTGAAACTTAGAAAGATCACCCATGGGACCCAAAAAAAAAAACTTGCATGTTATGCAAGTATGGGGAACACAAACATGCGATGATCTCGCTGACGATGAACTAATGCCACCATCATCAACATGGGGAGGCAACACTGACCTAGCCTAGGATATTAATTGGCTACGTAATCTATAGATGACTCTAATAGTCTTAGAGCTAGCTTCTATAATGATATCAAGATGTTGCACTTGGGGGGGGGGGGGGGGGGGGGGGAGACATCAGTAGGGGGGACAAAAGTGTCATCTTTCTTCCACTAGGCAAAGGGTCTACCCTGAGGAGCTCCTCCTACACCCATGTTGGACCTCATGCTCCATTAGTTCACCTTGAGGTGCAACACAAATTCAACATATTATTTTTTATTTAAATAGAATGACACCTCTAAATTGTTGTGTGGAGGTTTGTCAAAAACCATTTGCCAACAATCCCAAAAGTTTGCACACATAGCCTCATTTGTGCACCATTTAATTGATGATTTGGGCTTTGTGTATTCTATTATTTTACCATTTTTTAGGTCCACAAAAAGGTTAACTATATCATCTTTAGTTATATTTAGGGCCACAACCTCATCATAGTCCAAGCCATCATCAAACATGGCATGCATTTGCTCACGTTAGTGAAGAGCAACATGTTGTTCATTGGTAAGTGTTTCAATATTATCCACGACGGTGTTTAACATGTATAACATGAGAGCCAATGTAAGTATATTGTTATATGTGGATTGCAAAATCCTTAGTTTAGTGAGATTTTCATATATCAATTCTTCAAATCAAGAAGGGTTTTGAGGAGGTGGGGGATCATTTGGTGGATGGTTTTGAGGGGGTAATGAATCATTCGGTGGAGGGTTATGAGGAACATTTTTTCCTACCCAAGTGTCATCATTCGGGTCCGCCATACCTACTAAATTGGAAAATAAAATTTCTATTAAAAAAACTTAATTTTCAATTATTTCTATAAAAAAACCCCTAAATTTCAACAATTTCTATTTAAAATATCTAATTTATATTCAAATTCATTCAAAATTATAAAAAAATGCAAAAAATCCTTACCTATATCATATACCCATTCCTATATCTAGTACTTGAAATGACAGCAACACAAAACAAACCCAAATGTAAATGCATTATTTGGTCTCGATTTAAAAAAAAAAAAATCTAAGTCATAGGTTTCAGGTATCTGATCTCATATCAGATACCCGAAATGATATCAGGTACCAGATAAGGTTTGGCCCAACCTTTTTGCCTCGGTATCAAGTGTTGGAATTCTTTAGAATAACTGAGAGTGGGGTGAATGAGTTATCCAAGGTCTAGATGTACAAATAAAACTTTTCATAGCTTAGTGAACCCATATCCATAAAACATATTCATAAGGCATGCATCCATTAGATCATACAATCACTTATACTTGTAGGTTACCATCAAATCAACTTTGTAGAAATGTAAGCATGAAACATAACAGATTCAATAACACATTTGACATAATGATTTTATGTAGAAACTCAATTTGGGAAAATCACTAGTAACATGCTACTCATTCTCACTCTTCTAAAGTGATGCCCTGTGACATGCCAACCCTATTAAAGGTTACAATACACACTATTAAATGTGACTTGGTTAGAGGATTTCAATCACCCTATCAGGACTGAGCCTTTTTAGAGGACTTTAGATCATTCACTTGGAATGTCACCTGATTAAAGGATTTACAAATTACTGTTAGGTCAACCTTAATCCAAAGGATATACCCTAGACTCGTACAATGATTAGAATGTAATAGTAAGGCTTGATCTAATAAAAAATTATAACTCACTTATAGATTACAGATCTTTGTTTAAGTCCTCCATTCTTCTTGGCTTTCACAAACTTTAGCTCTAATAGCTTGTTCACGCTTCAAGCATTTATACTCTTAAGCCTTCTTGCTTTGCTTGCCAATAGCAGTCTCTTATGTTCGGTATTTGAATGAAGCAACACCTTAGACCTCTTGTCTAATTATATTCTTGAATATTGACAAACATGTCTTCTGACTAGCCATCTCTATAAATAAAAAATTATGACCCTTTATCATTGATCCCCTATCATCCATTTTAGGGTTAGGCAGGATTAGGTATGATTCAATGAATCTACCCATCTTTTCATTTTAGTCCCTTCTAGAAATGTTTTCTTCAATCCTCTTTTAATTTGCCTCAAAATAGTTTACCATAAATTTTGTTCCACCAACTCATCATAGTTATCTTCCACATGCTTCACAATATTCAAGAAAACAAAATACTTAGCTCAGATTCATCAAATCTATGATTTAACATGAATACTAGTACTTGGCTTCAATATTTTTTTACTCGACTTCCATACTATTCTTCCACACATCTTCAACTAGATCACTCAAAAAACACTAAAATTTACTAGTGTTAGATATTAACTAAACTTTACTTGGCTTACACTATATCACTTGGCATACACTAAACTTCGACATTGCTCAGCTCTAATTGATTTTCTACTTGGCTTGCACTAACTTTACTCGACACCTACTGTCCACTCGATCAAGCTTGGAAAACTCAATTCTTCTTACTTGTTCTTCTAGACTTTATTCGTTTATCCAACTTTTCCAACCTTAAGTAGATAATCAATGCACTATATCATCATTGTGTTAACTGATCTTTGTACTCCTTTGGACATACCATAACTCAACCTTTTCTCTAGGTGCTTTTGTTATCTCATTTGATCAAATCCTCTTCATCAATAAAACAAATGATAGTAATCAAATCAACTAAGTAGTTGTCTTACTAGTAGGTTTGACATCAGTGACAAAACAATGATTGAAACACATTCTCATACTTGGATCAATCTATTTTCAACATCAAAATGGGTAGAAAAAAGTCAGAGTGGATTTTGAAATGCTTTTGCACATTTTCAAGCACCATTTTTTTCACATCACCACTTTTTGGCACACCATGATCCTACACATACCCATAGGTGGCATTATTAAATGTAACTTGTGGCTAGATGGTTTATTTAATGTGAGGGTTTATTTAGTGTAACTTGCTATGCCAACTTGTGGCTTGAGGGTTTATTTAATGTAACTTGCTAGTGGCTGACTTATGGCTTGGTTTGGTATAAGTAGAGGGCCTTGTCTTGTCATTATTCATGATCCAACTTGGAGAAGAGGATGTGGAGGAGGAGAAAAATTTGAAGAGCTAGTAGTTGTGGCTTGGAAAACAAGGAGATTCTTTGGTGGGCTTGCGAGCACAAGTTGAGATCTTCTTTGGAGGTTTCTACCAAAGTGTGAATCTGGACTAGCTAGAGTTGGGATCGGATTTTGAGGGATCTTGTAGAATTACTATTGTAATTACTTATGTATTTGGCTATAACTTGAAAGGTCTTACAATCGGGCATGTTGGATGTAAATCTTATGAATATATTATGAGAATTGGCATTATTTTGGATCTAAATATCTATTTTACTATTTATTCTTTCACTATGTGGTTATTTTTTTGGGGCTAGGATATATCCTTTGGGGATTCTCCTACCTTGTACTATGTCAAGTGGAATCAGAGTGAAGGTTGTTACTGAGCATGTAGATAGATCACTAAAGTTGAGGAAGTTTGCACTAGGACCTATTGACATTAAGGTCAATTTTTCTATTAGTGACTTAACACTTAGTCAATTGGTTACATTGCTACCGAGATCTATAGTTTCTACCAAGCATATCATTCATCTAGTAGTGTCAACCAAGTGTATCAAAATTATCTTGAGCTAAATAGTTAGACTGTAGTTCATGTTGAGCTTTAGAATGTCTATCAAGCGGTTTAGAAAGTTTACTGTATCGCCCGAGCATAGTAGTGTCTATTGAGCTCATAGTGTTAACGAAGTGAATCTAGTGTTGATCAAGTCATGTTGTGTCAACTGAGTAATTCAATATCTATCAAGTTCCTTACTATTCACTGAGTCACATAGTGTTGACCGAGTTCTTGCTACTTGAAGTGATTAGTATGGACCAAGCTTCAATGTTAACCGAGTGCCATATTTTGTCAAGCATTGACAATGGTTGTCGAGTGTTAGAACATCACCAAGTCTATCATTAGAGCTCAAGTTACAAAAGTTGGGCCAACATTGTGAAATATAATTTATTTGGTATTGTAGCCAACTCCAGTATGTAGTTAATTGGATATATATATGTGTGTGTGTGTGTAATGTATTCTATCATATCCAAAGATGTAATTGAGCATGAGAAGTATCAATAAGAAGAAGAGTCTAACTTAAAGGCTACAAGCTATAAATGGTACAATAGAGACTTATCTATCATAGTTAGGTGATCATTGCAATTTAAGGAATCTCAACTAGCAAATCAAAGGTTGCAGATTAGAGATCAGCCACTAGTTCATCCTAACAGGTGTATCAGTCAAATCCTTTAATAGGGTGGACTTAACAGTCTTTTGCCAAATCTTCGAATAGAGTGCATACTTCATTGTATGTTTGTAAAATCCTTTCACAAGGTGCATTAATAATACTTATTGCTCCTAATAGGGCAGATCACCAGAAGTGGTCAATTATAAGCCTTAACAGGCCAACTTTATACTATAGTACTAAATTTGTGGGTATCATCCCCATCCTAGTTTTAATTTCTATTTGGAAGGTTTCTAGGTCTCCATATCTTGTGTCAAAGTGTTATGAATGTTTTATTGCTTTCATTCTTTCATACATGCAATAAGATCAGAATAATATATGAAGGATTAATTGGTAAAATGAGTTAAATTTTTATTGGTTCCTGATTCACCCCTCCCCTCTTAGTAACCTACCCTACCTTATATTTCCAAAAATTGGTATTAGAGCTATTGGTTCTCATAGAAGAAGTTTAACAACTTGAGAAAATATCAAAGGCAATGGAGGGATACAAGCTAGAAAAGGCTATTGAGAATGATAAGTTGTATCTAGAATTAGCTATTGGACAACTCAAGAAAGAAAGGGAGGAACTCTCTCAATCATTACAAAGAAGGAAAGACCTTGTAGCACAAATGGATGAAAATCTCTATTGTGAAGAAATAATTGAAGACTTATGCCTAGAAAGAAATTAAGATGAAATTGATGCAACAATCAAAGAACCACTTGATAGGAATCTCCATCTTCAAGAAGAAGTTAGAAAGCTGAAAAGAGAGAAAGAAATCCAATCAGTAAGATTATGTGAAGTCATGGAATAAAATGACAATGCCAAAGAAGAGATAGAAGGGAAAGATAATGAAATAAATCAACTATTCCTTCAACAAGAAAACTTTATTGATCAAATCAATGATGCAAATCAAGAGCTTATCAATCTAGAAGATCAAAGAATGAAAGACTGCAAAATGATCTTAGCCTGGAAAAGCAAACCAATGAGACGATGATGAAATCTCAAGAAAGCATGAATCAATTGAATGAGAAAAATCAATATAGACACAAAGGTAAAGCTAGATTAAGATATAAAAAGGAAGGAGAATTATCTCAACAAGGAGCTCAAAATAATAAAAGACCTACTTGCAATCATTGTGGTATGATAGGTCATACATCAAAAAAATGTTGGAATAATGCAAAACCAAAATTCTATGGAAAGTGCTACAATTGCAATAAGCATGGACATAGAGGAAGTGAATGCAAAGAGAAATATAAGTTTGAAGGAAAGTGCTTTAGCTACAATAAACAAGGACATAAATCTTTAGAATGGAAGACCAAGAAGTTGAACCCAATAGAACAAATCGTGAAAGAAATATTTGCTTGGGATTACAACACATGGTGTAGATGTAACTACTATGGTGAGTATGGGCACATTGGAGAAAATTGTATTAGACATCACATGAGGAAGAGAGACACTACAAAGAGATGTTTTTTTTATACAAAACTTGGACATCTTTCCAAGAACTTTATGAATAGAGGAAGAGTTGAAGATGAAAAGAAAGAAAGAGCTGATAATATCATAAGGGAAATGAGGTAGTAATGGGTGCAAAAATCTCCACAAAATGCAAGCCAAAGCCCTGAAATTGTTGACACCCAAGTCAATGAGTTGAGTGACTCAGCCATTTCAATTTAGTTCCATATGGAGATTACTAGAACTAAAAATTAGAAGCATCCATACAACATCAGTTCTAGCCAGCAAGTGAATGATCCAATTAACATTCAAGATGCATAGGGATAACTGAGCAATGATGAAAGTTGGAGACCTTATTGAGCAAGTTCGGGTCACAAGACCTTACTAAGAAAGGTTGGGATGCACTAGAGCTTTTAATGAAGATGCTGAGTTGGTCACTCTATCGAGAACCAAGCTCAAACAGACTGGTGGTGACCTTACCATGTTCAAAGTTTTTTGAGTTGGTAGTTCCTACCGAGCCTAAAGACCTTACCAATTTGAAGGTGTCTTCCAAGAGTTAAAGACTAAACTAAGTGGAGGATAGACTATCACCAAGTTTATATGCATATGAAGCATTAATGGTGAAAGTAAAGACTAAAATTTGTTAAAATAAGAAAATTCATCGACTCTTTTCACAAAGAATTTTCAAAGCATAGAGTGAAGAGCGAATTCAGAGCTCCTGAGTAATTTGAGCAGTTATTGTTGAAGATTTCTCACATGTCAAAACTCCTACCAAGAAATGGCATTTTCAAGGTGCAAGGTTAAGAAAGGTTATGAAATGTTGGTTTGTGGAGTCAATTGCAAAGCTTCTAGATTCAAATGAAGTCCAACAATTGTAGAGTTGCTCGACCCTACTGGTGCACAATCCCAAATACCACCCAAGGTACTACTTTTGCATGATATTTGTTCATTTTATCACTATACTATTTAGGAGCTCATAACCCTAGAGATGAATGAGGCATTCAAAAAACTTTGTGTGGATGGTGTTCTAAAATTTGAGCATAAACATTTGGAAACTAAGGGTTTGATGCATATCATGCATATGTTGAGGGACTTCCAAGTGAAGTGGATCAGATTCATATTGATTCATGTTCATATTAACATGGAGTTATGGTCAGATCACCCTATTATGATAACCAAGAAGATGATTCACATGATCACTGGATTGCCAATGTTGAACAAAGTGAAGATCACTAAAACCTTAGGCTGAGTTGAGATGGCCAAGAGAACTCTTTCCTAATGGGATAGATGAGGCATGAAATTAAGTGGTGTGATAGACATGGAATTTAAGTTTGGTATCCATGTGATAGCCCAAAACATATACAACTTCAGTCGATTAAACAATGGATCATGCGAAGCAGTTTACCTGGAGTACAGTGTTGTGAAGAAGAAGTTGTCATTAGAACTTGCCGAACTATTGCTAGATCAATTGAGCAAGAATATGGGGAGCATTTTAGTATCAAAGAACAACCCATATAATTTTGGTGTTCTCTTGACATGTTTATTTTTTTAATGTTAAGAAGTTTTTCCCTTCTAAAGATACTATAATATGGAAGAAAGATACTCTAGTAGTGTACCAAATAAATGAATTCATTGTAGAAATGGGAGAGAAGTTTGATAGCATCATGGATAATTAATCTGTAACATTCAAGGAAAAGATGCAAACCAAATTTAGATTCCAAGGAAACTAGTAGAGCATTATGAACAAGATATTTTTTTTTATGGTTGACTATGACAAGGTATACATTTAGGAAGTCACACCTAGAGTGACATGAGTTAAACCTCTGGAATATGAGGTTAACATTGATGACACTAAAGATATTGTTCAATAATTATTGAATGAGCCTATGGATCCTATGGCACCATATTTTGGCACTTATGATTAGGCCAAAGAAAAAATTGAACTTGAACTAAAGTTACCCCAAGTAGTAAGCAAAGGAAGGAAAAGAATAGAGAAGGTGATGAAAAACACCAAGCAATCAAACTCTCCTCTCATGATTACTAAAGGAAAAGGAGATGATACCAAGGATGATGTAGAGGAAGTAGAATTTTAAGTAGAGGAGCCTCCCAAGAAGAAAGGGAAGGTAATAATAACCAAACCTGCAAAAGTTTCCACTATTGTGTTTACAAGAAGGTCTACCAAGTCCAAAAGGAAACTGAAGATGGGTGAAGAGGTTGAAGCTAAATAGATTGTCTTTTAGAGCTCTTCCCCCATCCTTTAGGAAAAATTGAAAAGATTGGAAGAAGGATTTGTTATGATAGGTTTTAAGTCACTCAAGTATGAGACCAGGAAACTTGAGGAGAAAAAGAAAATTGAGGACATTATTCTAGCAAAGTTGGGTAAGTGGAAGTACTCACCTAATGAGTTTTCATAGAAAGTTCTTGATGCTCTTATGAATGCAAAAAAACCTAAGTGGGATAGTGCAATGAAAATTGCAAAAGACATTAGTGAACAAACTTTGAGACAACTTATGTCGAGTCTCGGTGATAAAGAGGTGAAGGAAGAACTAAAGAAAAATGAGAAGAAGATCACACCCAAGTTCAACACATGTCTAATATTTTTGAAAGACATTGAACATGTGGTGAAGTCTACTATCTCCACATGGAAAAACATCTATGGGCTACACAAGCCTAGTGATTTTCTTGTGCAAGTTGATGATAAAGATGGTGAAGATGATGATGTTGAAGAAGAAGAAGAAATCAGAGAGGATGAGATTGATGATGTCAATCTTGATGATGAGGAAGAAGATTAGGAAGCCACTAGAGGAAATCTTCTAGAAATACTAAGTGTTGAAGAATCTGGTGCTAAAAAGATTACAACAGAAGTTATGACTTCTTTTCCTCTTTCTCCAAGCAAAGCATTAGTAGAATTAGGCTCTAAGAAATTTTCTACTGATTTGGTTGAGGTCAAATCTGTAATGCCTAGCAGAAAACCAATCCTTAGAACTGTTATGTCGAGTACTTCAATGATTGAAGTACCCAACACTTAATCTACCAACCAGCATCTCTTCCTAACATCAAGCTTGACTAAGGAGCAACAAGTTATTCCTATTGTAAGTACTATTGCTACTACTAGTACATTTAATGTTGTTCCTACTTCTTCCACTATTGTTTCAACCATAGAAAGTACAATGACAATTGAGACTCAGTCTCAACCGAGTGCTAAAGTTTTGAATAAGGGAAAATAAATTGCTTCTACTATTTCAAAGATCAAGGGTATAGAAGAGGAAGAAATTGATCTATATGAGGACATTGTTATTCCAAATTGGGATACCTCTAACCTCACTCCAAAAGAAATGAATACCATTGGATAACTTTGGAAGAAAATGGCTAAGAAAATGAATCATAGAGAAGAAAGGAAAAAGGTTAATCAAGTCCTTGAGGACATAAAGAGCATATTTGTTAAAGCTCTAAATATTGAGGTTGATGGTAAATAACCAATTCTGGATTAGTTAGCTAAAATTGTCCACAAGTACAATGAAGAATTAAATGGACAAGAAAAACTATTGTAGAGAGTTGAAAGAAATTCTGAAAATAAAGTGTTGGAGCAAGTTGCACAGAAAATTCCTGGAGCAAGTTGAACAGAAAATTGTTGTTGATCAAGTAGAGTTATCTACTAATCTTACTTCATTGGAAACATATGTAAATAATGTTTCTTCATTATTTATTAAATTGAATACATCTACATTTACAAAAAAAATCAAGGATAAATTGTCCAAGATAGATGAGGATATGAAGGCAAGTGCACTTGATCCAAGTTATAGTTCTACACACTTTACAAAGATCAAATTTTTGACAAATCTTTAAGAAGAATTATTGAAGGAAGAAGCCAAAATTAGAACTAAACTTGCAAAAATACAAGGGGGTAAAAGTACAAAGTTGTATCACCTTTTAGACCGACTTATCAGAACGATTGAATTTGAATATTTCTATCTAAAATTCAATTTTGTTCAAACATATGATCTAGATAAATTCATTCTAACCAAGTTATATATGGCCTCACACTTTTCGAATTGGAAATGTCTATTAAATGCATGTTTTACACTAGTTTGTATCCAATTACTAAAGAAATAAAATTATTTCAGAAAATTGACATTTCAATAGCTCGTACTATTTTTATGATATTTTTTTAATAACATATAAACACCATTTTATTGAGCTCAAAGTCAAGATTATTTTCATATAGATTTTACAGTGTTTTAATTAGATATAGTATATTGTAATTTAAAAAAGCTAAAAGCACATATTTTAACATTTGAAAAGATATTGATTTTGAGAAAGAAAATTAAATTAAATGACATAAAAGAAAAATAAAAAATTATATGGTGTTTTACAAGAGAGAGTCATCTTCTAGAATGTATAATTTTCTTCTAGTTAGAATAGAGTTATTTTGAAAAATGTTGTGGGAGATGAAAACTATAGATTTCAGGTGAGTTGAAATTTGAATCACTATAAAAGAGAAAATATAGGTCTAAAGCCATTTTTGATTTTTGATTTTTCTAGCTATATATGTTATCTATGGTATAGTTTGGGATCAAAGGGAAATAAGTTTATTTCCATATAGTTTTGTGGTGGGAACTAGACCCCTAATTTTCATTATTTTTGAGAAACTGAAAAATTATCTATAAAAATTAGGGAAATATATCAATTCTTTTTCCAAATAGTTATTAAAAATTAGAATCCTAAACTTCATCCATTTCTACATATTTTATTAGTTGACTTTATAATCAAATTCTAAATAATAATACTAGTTTTATGCCATTGAAGGTGAATATTTATACTTTTGTTAGCCTTTTCCTTTACAAAAGGGTGACACATGTTTGTGCTTTTACCCAGGGCATGATTCTTCCAGACATGGATGCATGTGCAAAGACATTCACCAATGATAGTAACTTCTCCATAACTGACGACATGATGAAACTGTCAGCAAAGGTATAGATAACCTCACATGCAAGTAAGGTATTGCAAGAGAATTGGGACAAGACTATAGCACTAATCTTGAAGGTACATTATGAGTTCTTGTCAAATTTTTGTATTAATGTGTAGATATTATGTACACCTTTGGAATTTATGTCAAAATGGGGGAGAAAAAGAGTATCTACAAAGGGGAGAAGAAGATTATATGTATAGGGTATGGGTGAAGATATATTTTTATTATTTGTACATAGGAGAGATATATGTATGGGGGAGAAACTTTATATACAGATAAGCATATGTACAGATAATGTTTACAAAAGAAAATTTGAAAAATCAGAAAAATAGATTAATCTACCGAGCTACATCAACAATTGGTCAAAACCAAGTTGAAGACACAAAATATTGATAAAAGAAGTTTTGAATTGTAATTTTAAATTCAGATTTTTAGTTTGATAAGTATTTTTGTCACTAATGCCAAAGGGGGAGATTGTTGACATTAAGGTCAATTTTTCTATTAGTGACTTAACACTCAGTCAGTTGGTACTGAGCTTATTATTCATCTAACAATGTTAACCAAGTGTTTTAGTTGCTTTTGAGCTAAACTATCAGAGTGCAGTTCATGTCAAGCTTCACAATGTCTATTGAGCAATGTTGTCCAAGTTTCAGTTCATATCTTTTTGCTCTAGGGGTTTGAGTCAATTCAAGTGTCAATTTCTTGAGTCTAAGTCTAGATTACCCATAGGATGGCCTTTCTTCTCATCATTTCTTTGAGCTAACCTGATGCAGGAAATCATATGAGCAATGCACCAATCCAATGGCTAGGTGATTAGGTTTTGGAGGGTTTTGTTATCCCTTCCTCTGATGAGAAGAAGGTATGGATATTCTATTGATTCGTCTTTCTTTGTTCCTAATCATGGTGAACACAAGGATTCATGCTATGTTGTAGTTTTCATGGAAGACATTGCAGATAATCAAGATTAGAGTGCAAAGAAAGCAATTTGTGCTATTGAAAATGATCAAAAACCTCCAATCTCAAATAAGTAAATGTGTTTCATTGATTCAATGTATGTACGGTTCAGATGCGATCATAACAAGCTACATGGGTTTTTAAAAAGTCAAATTGATGAAAGAAAAGTCAAGCTGCAAGAGGTTGGTTTTGTTGATTAGTTTGTGGAGTCTGATACAGAACCTATAGAGAAACTTGAGGCTATTGTTGAGGATATTCCTAACCTTGTTGATGTTGCAATGGAGATTGGTTTCCATGATTAGTTGGTTGGATCTGACATGGAAATTATAGAGCACTTGGTCAGGATAATCAGGTTCTTGTTGGTGATGAGTTATCTGTTATAAAGAATTTTTTTGTGAGCAATGAGATTGCTGGTATCGAGAGTTTGACATATGTTTTTGAAGAGCTACATATTGTTGATGACGTGGATTTGGTCTTGGATCTACATGTTGTCATGATGGATGTGGAGTTGGATGTAATTGTTGTTGATATGGATGGATGTGATAAGTTGCATGTTGATTGGTTAGTGGTGATTCAGATGCTTCTAATGTTTGGATGGTTGAAGATCAAGATGATGTACAATTTTTTTTTTCTTGTCCTTGTTGGAGTGGAAGCCTTTGGTGAAGATGAAGATAGTTGCAAATATTTCTTTTGGCATCAAAGTGTGAGACACACTTTTCTATCTACCTAGGGAGTTTGATGCAGGAGCATCTTGCATCAGAAAATAAAGGGGGGAATAATTTTGCTTTTGTTTGTTTTTCAAATAAAAGGGAAAAATATTTATGGAGGAGAAAGAAAGTGACGAGAATTAGAAGAATTTTTTGTTTTAAATTAAAACTAGAGAAAAGAGGGAAAAGACATTTAATAGGTGGCATTATTAAATGTTACTTGTGGCTAGAGGGTTTATTTAATGTAATCTCTAAGTTGACTTGTAGCTTGAGGGTTTATTTAATGTAACTTGATAGTGGTCAACTTATGGCTTGGTTTGGTATAAGTAGAGGGCCTTGTCTTGCCATTATTCATCATCCAGATTAGAAAAGAGGATGTGGAGGAGGAGTGAACTTTGAAGAGCTAGTAGTTGCGGCTTGGAAAATAAGGAGATTGCTCGGCGGGCTTGCGAGCACAAGTTGAGATCTCCCTTGGAGCTTTCTACCAAAGTGTGGATATGGATTAGCTAGAGTTGGGATTGTATTTTGAGGGATCTTGTAGAATTGCTATTGTTAAATTACGTATGTATTTGATCATAACCTAGAAGGCATTATAGCCGAGCAGGTTGGATGTTAATCTTATGATTATATTATGAGAATTGGCATTATTTTGGATCTAAATATCTATGTAATTATTTATTCTTCCACTATGTGGTTATTTGTTGGGAGCTAGGACACCTCTATTTGGGATTCTCCAACCTTGCATTGCATCAATCTGCCTAGGCTCAATCATTCTTCTATTAAATTAAGTATAATAAATATTGAAGGTTTGTAAGATTTAAAATTGAACAACCACTTCAATCAAACTATCTTGACTATAACTAGAAAATAATGAAACTAAACCAATTGTATCTTTGTTTCAAAATAAATTTAGAAATTTAAAATATCATAACTCAAACTTTACTAGATTCAAAATTCTTATGAATTTCAACAACAACCATAGTCTTTCAATTTTTCATTTTTAGTACATGTTTCTACTAGGCTCTTTGAAGGCATTTTAGTATATGCTCCTAAATAACTATTTCATGTTTTTGTGCCTATTACAAGGATCTTGGTCTCAGTTTAGGTGTGAAGCTGAGATATGTAAACACTGTCTATCAATTTCCATGTCGATGAATTAGGTTGAAGTAAAGAATGTATCAGGGGTCTCAAATTAGAATCTTAGTTAATGTTTAAAAAATTTCCCTATCTAACACAATGAAAATATAACATTAAAAATACGTTTTATGTTTTTAAACTAATAATAAATTAATATCCCCTTTTTTTGTAGACTATTTTCTGAGTGTGAACAATCCCAATATAAAAAGTGTAGGAGTATTGATTGACTACAATCAATCATAGCACTCAACCACTAGTTTGATAAACATATCAATATCAAGATGGATGGTCGTAGATTACAAGGATGTAAAGTCAATTTGAATGGGCTAATGTCAATAGATAGGTAAGCTTAAAATGAACTCAAACCTAACAATCTCCTTGAATATAATAAACAAATAAAGAGACGTCATGTTATCACAACTAATAAACTATAGGAAATATCACAATGAATTAAATAAAGATCCTTACTTACTCAAGCATGTGAATCCAAACTTAGTAACAATTCAAAACTACTTAAAACATTTCGAATCCCAAAGGTAAACAATGGTAGGTTAGTTATGATAGCATATAAGTAGGAGATAATTTATACTTTTATGATAGTGTAGCTTGGATTGAATTGATCCTCTCTAATGGTCTTAGCAATCTTAATTACAATTAAAGTGTCATTCCCCTACTTGTCAAACTATATCTACTTTTCTACATACCATCCTGATCAATGTATATATGTATGTATGTATATACACATATACATACATACATACATGCATATCTATATACATATACAAATACATATATAAAGACTTAATTTGAGTAAGAAAGAGGCATGACCTATCACATCTAAAAAGTAGGATGACAAGGACTCATTTAAATGCATCAAATTTTAATATAAAAGAATGACTCAAGATCAATAAAGGAATAGAATGCTTTATGGATGAGTCACATTGTTAATGGAGTAGTCTGATTCTGATGCTGTCATTTACACTTTGAATCACAAGAATTATACTTGTATCACTTTGTATGGAAAACTAATTCTTTGAGCTCCCAATATTTTTTATTGATGTGTTAAGTGAACTTCACCTTAACAAATAATGATTTAGAAAATTTTCCATGTATTAAGACCAATGAATTGTTACACAACCCTATATAATTTTTAGCTACTATCTATAGTTTTTTTTCAATATTTTAATATACTATATTAATTATAAGGCTAAGGAACCGACTCAAAAATGGTATTTATTAGAGGAAGGATATTTTTACAATCAATAACATATAAGTTAAAGAAATTTTGTCAACCGTTCAATAAGGTTATACTTTAAATTGAATAAATTTATGTATGGGACATATGGGAAGGATTATCAAATATTGGGATTTGACAATAAATACACTTATTTTTTTATAAGAAAATATAATTGGATGATTTAGTACTCATGAATAACCTAATTATAAAATTAAAATTGAGAGGTTATGGAAACTCTTGATAATAAGAGATACAATGTAAGATTTCTTTTCCTAAGTCTTGTATATCCAAACAATGAATATAGTTTTTATACAAGTAATTGTAGATGAAGTATTTTCATACGAGTAACCAATGATGATCTTGGCTAGGAACTGGTGTATGTGGGATTTGATAAGTGACCATGCGAGAAGTATAATATACCAATAGAGAAGCATATCAACTAAATATTGGGAAATCTAAATCATGTGTAATAAAGCAAAGGAAATAATATGATTTTAAATGAGGAAGGCCATCATGATATAAAAATTTTGTAATAGAGAATGCCTGTTACTAATCATTTTGTAATTCTATGAGCAAACGAAAGTTATCGGACAAGACATGATGTTTTCTTGACTTTCTTCTTTCCTACCATTGCCCATTTTGAATGGAGAAAATTGTCTTAAAAAAATTGGTTAATAAAATATACATGTGGCTTAGGCCTTTTACTGATTAAAAAAAATTACTACCCAAATACAAAGTTAGAAAAATAATTTCCTCTCTTATTGTCCGCAAAGTCCAAAAATAATTAATTTGTAATAATCTTTACTGCTCATATAACTTATGAATGATTGCTTGTAATACATAGTGAACTTTCCATTCTTCACCTTTCTTTAAGCCCACCTTATACAACTTCTTAACTTTATGGTGTCATCCATCAAAATCTTCAATACCAGGAATAAAATTGTTATAACTCACTAGATAATCTGGGTTGGTAGCTACCCCAACAACTATCAAATCATTGAATATGTATAGTTTCCTACGAGCCATAACAAGAGCACAATAGATGACTACACTCCATTCCCCCATTATTTCCATTCTTTCGGGAGACTTATTTTCTGAAATAAGCACAAAAGTTTATGGAAAGAATTTTGAATTTAAATTTAATATCGCACCATCTTACACTTTTCCAATGGAAAGGAGTGCTTATGGTCTCAACCTCTGCAATTAAAAAATAAAATAAAAATAAAAACACTGTTTTTATTTTCCAATTAACTTAAAAGATTGCTAAGGAAAGCGTAAGGTAGAGAAAACAGAAATTTAAAATTAATGGAAGGAAAAAATGTTGTCTTGATATTCCTTCAACGCAAAAGATACGATATGGATAACTTTACCAGATCACATCTACCCATTAATCGTTTCAGACATTGACATTTGGTCAAGAAAAAATATTTAATCGTGTCACATTTGTTAACTGACAGAGTCTCCAAATTACTTGGGCCGACAAGAGCCGGCAACACCTGGAGCATGGGATAGTCATGAATGTCGATGCTTAAACATTCAAGCTTTTCAAGATTCAAAATTCCATATACTGTTTCCAAATTTCTGCAATCAAACAACTCAAAGCATCTTGGCTTCAAAGAATCATCAAATGTAACAGACTTCAAGTAGTTCATACTCACCAGACGCAACTGCTCAACCATTGGACAACTAGAAATTTCTAATTCTACGAGCATTCTAAGATACGATATTCCTAACACATTTTTAAGCCTATAACAATGTTGAAGTAGAAATTTTTGCAAGCAGCTCATATGTGCAACTGTTAATTCCTCAAGATCTTGACATTCAGAAATATCCAATTCTGTCAACTCTTTCAATTGGCCTGATGCATGGAATTCCTCAAAATACCGGCATTTTGAAATGCTCGATCTTGTCACCGCTTTTAATGGTTTGGGCAACTGGAAATAAATTCAAACTTGCATTCAATGGCTGGCTATATTAAAGAAAATGAACGTAAATTAAAATTTTATCAAGGAGAGCATAATACCTGGCTTTTCCGCCATGTTTTGAGAATGCTGCTTATTGAACATTCCAAATTTTGAGAATGGGTTCTTGAGGCCGCATTTGGTTGCAGGAAGATGAGGGCGGAAATCGGGTTTTGAAGCTTTTCACGGCGTTTGGTTCATTAAATTCAGAACCCGATTTCAGCTTTCGTTTTCCATTTTTGGACGAATTTTGGAAGATATATCTTCCAAGAAATAAGTGGAATTCAAAATGAAAACCTGGATATTGCTGATTACGAAGTCATTTTAATAAATCCGTTGGGTCCAGAAAAGTCATGGTTAGGTTTTTGGAAGATGAGGCGACATTGTTCTTCGACGTGTTTTTGGGGTTTCTGGCGCTATTGTTCTTGGGCGAGTTTGGGCTTTCTCTGGCTGTTTATCCGACTTCTACTTGGCCAATGGCTGTGGCTTTGGTGTTTGTCTGACTTTGCATGATGGTGGCAGCTTTGTTTAGTTCTCTTCTCCACCCACCTTTGCATTTTTCGGTTCTTTGTTCAAAAATGAGTTCCAGTACGTGCTTTGATTATATCATTTTTTGGTTTCTTGCATTCTTTACCTGTATATATCATAGTTAAAGCTCTGATTATTTGTACCAATAGCAATGAAATGTACAACTCTAACAATAGTTTACAAGGTCATAAACAATGTATAGATCAAGTATGTATAGATCCATGCAATACCATTAAACAAAGGCAACTCATAAACTAGAATTACTTCATATGTCAATCATGCCAATGCCAATGAAATGAACAACTAAACTATGTGACAATTCGTTGCTGTAATGAGTTCCAATTTAGTGCGGTGAGAGATCAACACAATACCACTAAACAGAGCCAAGTCATAAACTATGTATGGATCAACTATCTATACATAGTTCGTGTACACATAGTTTATGAGGTCATAAACTGTGTATAGATCAATGCAAATCCATTAAACATAGCCAACTCATAAACTATGTATGGATCAACTTAATGGCTTTGTTTCTATCTTCTTAGCAAAATAATTAATATATTTTGTTAATAGTTTGTTTCAAATCTACTTACCAAAACAGTCAATATGTACTCAGTAATGAGATCAATGCAAATCATGTCAATGAAATGAGCAACTAAACTATGTGTAGATCAATGCAAAGAAAAACCCTATTCCCACATGCCAACACTGCTCCTTTCCATCTTCTAAATGATGAACCTTAGTTTTGATGGACCCGATGGTTTATTAAAATGCATTCATAAAAACTCAAATTTAGGTTATAATTTGTACTTGTGTGTGTGTACATACATCCATGTGTGTGTGTATATTTATACATGTGTGTGTATATATATATATATGTGTGTGTGTGTGTGTGTGTGTGTGTGTGTGTGTGTATACATACATACATACATGTGTGTACATATATACATGTATCTCTGTATGCATATACATGTGTTTGTGTTCATATATACATTTTTGTGTGTACATATAGACAAATTGAATCAGTAATGTGCATTCATTACCACAAAGTACAGACATATCACATGAAGTAGAATGACAAGTTATTGTTCCATTGTTCATTATGGGCTTATGATCCTCACCAATTGGTACTCCTTGTTGTATTTGAATAAATAATTGACTTCTTAATGCAATGAGGGTAGCAAATAATCATTTTGTATCTCGATAGGTGATAGTTGATATGTCATAACTAATAGTGTATAATTTGTCCACGTTTCATGCCACTAATGGATTCCATGGACAACATAGAGGTTTAAGGATGCATAGTTAGGAAGACCACATACACCTACATTCTCACAGTTCTTTTTGCTTTTGTTTCCAGAGCCAAAGTACTAGTAGCCTGAGAAGGTAGTCAAATAGGTAAACGAATAAGAAAAGGAAATTCTTTTTTTAGAGACATTATTCATTCCAATGAGGTGGATTGTCATGACTAGATTCATATGAGTAGGGTAGACTTCTTTTCTCTAGCTCATATCCTCAGGCTGAAAGGAAGCTTGAGAGATACAATTCACTTGAAGTTAAAGGAACAATCCTCCACACCCATGGGCAAAATCTAAGGAACCACAAGATTGCCCATAACTTTGGGCACTTAGGAGAGAGAGTAAGTTGGTACTTCCATAAGGTGTTGATGGCTATCTTATCCCTTCATAGGGATTACTTCACACCACCTGGTCCAAGCACTCTTCCAAAAATTAGTTGGAAGGACCATTTTGAACCGTTCTTTAAGGTAAATTGTGCATTGTCTAGATTGTTATCCTTACCTTATTATTGCTTGAACATACATTTGATTAGTGTATCATATCCCATAGGATTGTGTTGGAGCTATTGATGGAACTCATATTCTAGTGTGAGTTGATGTTGACATACAGGGTAAATATCATGACAGAAAAGGGAACCTATCACAAAATGTTATGGGTGTTTGCTCCTTTGATTGTAAGTTTTAGTACAGCCTTGCTGGTTGGGAAGGCTCTGCTACAAATAGTCATGTTCTAGCCTTAGCTCTGTCTAGAGCAGATCCACTTCTAGTTCCCCTTGGTAAGCCAAATCACATTTTAATATACTCAAGGGTAGCTAAATGTTTCAAGTATTGACAATATACTTTCTTTATGTAGGAAAATATTTTTTAATGGATGTTGGATATCCAAATGCACCTAGATTTCTCACTCCTTATTGGTGTACATGCTACCACTTGAAAGAGTGGTCAAGAGAAAACCCAAAAAACTCTACACATGAGTTGTTCAACCATCAAAACTCCTAACTTAGAAATGTAGTAGAACATATGTTTGGTATTCTAAAGTAGTGGTTTCCAATCTTGAGACATGCAACATCTTATGGTATCATGACACAATCCTATATTATTTTGGCATGTTGCACATTTCACAATTTCATTACGATAGAGGATGGCCTTCCATTGGAAGTATCTATTGAAGAGGAAGATGATCATGATGGGATAGAGGTACCAATGCTTGAAACATATGGGTTGTCTTAGGAGGATAGAAATGATTGGGCACAATTTTGAGAAGCTATAGCAAGTAGGATGTGGGAAGATTACAGATCCCAAAAATAATTGAACTTTTATGGGATGATGTGTTTTATTTGATTAAAATGATGTATGCATATACGATGATGGATGATTTCCTTTTTCTAATACTTATACCTATTGAATATGTTAGCCTTGTTGCATTAGGATATATTACAAATGATAGCCCTCTTAGCCTCATTGCATTAGGATGTTTAAATGAAATACAACAAGGAGTACCCAATGATGAAGATTATAAGTCCACTATTAACAAGAGAACAACAAATTCACTAAAAATCTTATTTTTCTGATGTTAATCCTTGCTAAATTCAATTTAAATTTAAACATCATTAACTTTCAATTTCAATCATATGATTAGTTTAAATTTTAATTTACGTTTATACCTATTGAATATGTTAGCAAGTAGGATGTGGGAAGCTTACAGATCCCAAGAATAATTGAACTTTTATGGGACAATGTGTTTTATTTCTTTAAAATGATGTATGCATATACAATGATGGATGATTTCCTTTTTCTAATGTTTATACCTATTGAATATGTTAGCCTCGTTGCATTAGGATGTTTAAATGAAATACAACAAGGAGTACCAAATGATGAAGATTATGAACCTGCTAATAACAAGAGAACAATGAATTCACTGAAAATCCTATTTTTTTGATGTTAGTCCTTGCTGCATTCCATTTAAATTTAAACAACATTAACTTTCAATTTCAATCATATGATTAGTTCAAATTATAATATGTTTATACCTATTGAATATGTTAGCAAGTGGTGTTGGTGTTTGAAAATGTTGGAGGGTTTTCAATTATTCCACTAAGAAACTGACATATCTAGGGGAAGCTAACTCCCATTTTCAACATGCCATTTTTGACAATAGGCCAACTATAAGGCATGACCCTTCTTCTACTTCAGGCTCTGCTAAACCTAGGTGGGTAGCCCTCAGATTCAATTGATACCGTACTGGTGCAAAAAACATATCCCTGAATCTATTAAGTACATGAGAACCCTTATATCTCCTAATAAATCATGAAATAACACAAATCTACAGTAGCTAAATGCAAATCTATGAATCTCATAAGCTAAGTGAGGGTTAAACAATTATAGCTCCTTCAACATGAAAGGTGAAAACACTTTTGATTTAATAATGTTGAATTTCAACAAAACCTTAGATATGCAGTAATAAGACCTAATGATCCTGTAACTGATCAGTGCCTTAACCATTAGGTAGTCCCATGAATCAAATGCACACATATGGATATCTGATACTTGTTCATATACTTAGACATTTGATCTATCTATTTAACTTGTAAATAGACATCAATGCTCAAATTAAATCTCATTCTTACATGATATCCCCATCAGTAAACTTGCAACCCTATTGATTCCCTAAAGCATTTACACAACCTCTTGGGTCATAAGCAATGATGAATAACATAAAGCCTTAAGGGACTGCAACTACAACCTAAGCTCTATGTCAAAGATTGTAAAACATTGAAAATCAGCTGATAAAGGAGACATGATTAAAGATGAAACTCAACCATCTGTTGTTCTTTGTATTATTTCCTTGAAATTATATACTCATATGCATGAAATGAAAAACATGAAACAACCTAATAGATCGGAACTATCTGTATTAATCTTCCTATTATTTTTCATTCAATAGAATTATGTTGAAAGAATGGTTTCACAGTAAAACACTGGAACCCTGTTGGTATTACCCAGAGAAAACTGCCAACCAATTGGTTTCTCAGTGACAAAGACTAGAACCTGTACAATAAGAAAGAATGGGAATAATATAGTAGGAAGTGAATTCTCAGATCTGTTGCAAAGATGACATGTGTCAACTAAGAATTCCTTACAAAGAAGATGAAAAACCATTTTCTACCCTCTCTCTTTAACTGCATATCAAATTTTCAATCAGTTATGCCTCCAAAAGCACAAAACATCTAAAATATCTAATTGAACAAGTAACAAATTCGATGCTTGATCTGGAAAGGTAAAATTTGGTTAAAAATGAACTCAAGAAGAGTAGAAACAATTCCAAAAAAATTTTAAAGCACCAACAGACATCAATATCTGTTCCTCAACTGATTCTGACAATCCATGATGAATTTTGCCTTTTTTAAACTGAGAATGCCCCTAAAATTGAAAAACTACTTATAAACTGAACCAGTGAAGACTTGTACAAAATCTGACCCCAAATTTGAAAAATTCAGCTTCTTCTAGTTCCAACGGTATATTGAAGTGCCTAATTCGAACAAAATTGCCCCTATTATGGCCATTTGAAATTCAGGGTCCTGGACTGCATCCCTACATTAAAATGAAAAATTTAAAATTTTCATATACTAAAAAGTATATAAAACCTTAAAATTCATTTAAATTTTTCCAAATTTGCATTATCTGTGTTTGAACTTTCTTGAACTTTCACTTTATTTTCAAAATCTTCTCATCCCTCCAATCTGAAGATGCCAAATGTCAATCTTTTATTACCCACAACAATTTGAAATAATTAATATTAATTAATCATTTTTTTGATCATTCCCAAACCCTGCTTTACGTTCTCATGGGTGCTCACATCTTTATGCATATTGATGTTTTATTAATATTTCATTCATCCCGTAGCCCTGACACCCTTCCTCATCTCCATTTATGCCTTTACGCTCATGCATTTTCGTAAGAATGAAGGCTTTTGAAATTTGCCTTATGTTCTCACACTTACCCTCTTACTTTACATCCTTATGCTCACGTGAATCACTAGAGATGTTCGAAACTTGCTTCCCGGTCCTACGGGGTCTTTAATTTCCATATCACCAGAGAGCTTGGAAAATTGTTTTACGCTCTTACACGAGCAAATTCCCTTTACGCTTCTACGCATCCCGCATAACATAAGAGGGCCCTTGGAAATTGCTTCTGCTCATACCCACTAGGCCTCCCCATAAGAGCGTGGACCTTTTGAATCCATATTGCGACCCTATGGTGGTTGTAACCCTATGAAGCCTTTCAAATCTCTCTCTGATCATACGCTTAGGCCAAGCATTTCGTGGGTCAAAATATGGTGGACTTTAGATCCTGCAGGCCCCTCCACATGGTCATGGTTTTTAAAAACCCATGTTTGTGAGACACTTCTCATATCGAGTGTTGTAATATTTACACCATATATTATCCTGACTCGTGATCAATGTGGGACAAACAAGTGAAGGTGATTTCCTTTCAACGCTTGCGTGGGTTTCTTCTAATGCTGCCTGCATGATATTCTCTATCACTATCGGCTTTCTTCTCTTTGTTACTTGGTGTGGATGGTCCTTCTTGCTGGTGGATCCTCTGTTCATTGGACTAGCCACTTCCACATTGTTCCTTGAACCAACATAATTTTTGATTGGTATGGGCGTTGGCTTCTAACAGCCGCTTGGATTCTCCTGTTGCGTGGTGTCTTTCATCCCTAACTTGCTCATCCTACCTTCTCTGTAATCTCCCTACATGAGCTTGTTTTCATTATTTCCTTTCATGTAATTTTCTCGAAATTCAATTCCAGTTGAGCACTGGTAGTAGCTTCTTTGGACTTTTGGCTACTATTATCTCCAAAAGTGGAGAAGGAA
This sequence comes from Cupressus sempervirens, assembly GCA_028749045.1. Lineage (NCBI taxonomy): Eukaryota > Viridiplantae > Streptophyta > Pinopsida > Cupressales > Cupressaceae > Cupressus > Cupressus sempervirens. The sequence goes on along the minus strand of CM053789.1, from coordinate 93,060,341 downwards.
GAAGATTGGACTCCTGCCTCATCATTGTCTGAAGCATGGCGGATTTGGTCTTGTATGCTATCTTAGCATAGGGCCCTGTATCTTTTAGTGTCTACTCCTTTGCTAATAACAATCTCCCCTACCTCAGTTGGCTTTCTTCTTGCTTGAGACATGATTCCTTCATTTGCGTAGATTTCTAACGACTCTGCCCTCTGCTCAAAACACTAGAGCTTCTTTTTGTTATCATATGTGTCTTCTTTGGATTTGTTTGCAAGTTTTAACTCCTACCATGGAATCTCTTCATCTTGGCGCCTACCTCCCTACACGTGATCCCCTTTAAATTGGCAGATGTTGGCATGATTTGCCTTGGTGTTTTCACTTCACTTTCACAGCTCTTTCTTGAAATGGGCATTTTGATAAGCTTCAAGCCACCTCCCCAGGTCCCACTTGACTCTGATATGCAAGAGTGTGATCAGTAGTAATGTCCTTTGCCTCGAGTTCATTCATACCCAATCCCGCACATTCTTCCATCTCTGCTTTATATGGATCACCATCATCCTCAACATATGAAAATGGAACACCACATGCACTGAAAAATATCATAACCCCTATTGGCCTTTCAAACTTCTGAAGCTCTTTCTCCATTAAGTTTGCCATAGCTTTGATATATCCTTCCTGCTACTGTGTGTTGCATCCTCACCAGATACTCATCTTCCCTGAAATTGCTTTCCAGAAGATGGAGACTTGAAACACTAGGAGAAATTGACAATTGAGGATAAAGTGGAAAAACAACAAGTTTAGTGATTCCATCACTTTTGATCTTCTCAATTGCTCCTTCTGTAATTGGATGCCAGTAGCGCATTCCTACGTATACCTTGGTAGGTACTTGTATTGCTAGGAAATCTAGAAGGCTTAAACTCTAAGGTTCCAAGATCAATTCCTCCCCTGGCATCTTATCAATCTGACAAAAGTAGTTGTGCCCCAAAATGGGTCCAACTAATTTTTTTTTCATTTTCGGACAACTAAAATGCTAAATTGATCTATTGATCATCTTGAACTGATTAGAATCAAGTTTGATCATTGAACCAACATTTTAAACTCACTTCATCACTCATATGCAATTTGCCAAATTAATGCCAGAGGGTCCTTTGACTGGCCTTAAAAATTGATCCGACAAGATAACTGGGTTCTAAAAACACAGACACTAATTCTCTGTTTCACACAATCCTACCCTATCGAATCTGATCTCATGAAAAATTCAAGGTGAAAAGATATTCATTGTCAAAATTGACCTCTCAGAATTACCTGCAAGTAAACAAGTCAAAAAACAATTAATTGGGTTTGGATTTGGCTTTGAAAATTGGGCAAATGAAAACAATGGGAGATGAAAACTGGGATACTAATTCTCTATCATGAGGAGATTATGGATCTGTGATTTGGACTCATTATGAATAACTGGGCACAAATGGCAAGCGTTCAAAGTGGGCTACTCAGAATTTGCAATTGGAAACACTGACAAGATAACAATTTTTGCAAATGGAATTGACTTAGAAAAGTGTGTAAATGGATTTGTCAAGATTTGTAAACTGGCACACTTAAATTATTTTTAGAGGACAACATAAGGGTACAATCCATTCGATCTTACCAATCACAGATCTCAAGTTATAACATCACGAATAGGGGTTCCATTCAATCTACATTTTATGACACCATTAAAACTTTAAAAATTGTGTTTGGAATCACGTTTAAAAAGTGTGCAAACAAATTTGTCATGAGCTGAAACTTGAAACATAACAATTCTCTAACATCTAAAATGCAACACAAAAGGAATTTTAGTATTTCAGTCAACTAGTCAAAAGTTATAATACATCAAACAGGGCTTCCCAGAATTCAGAATTAATTGCAAAACCATGAAAACAGTAACTGACCAACTTTGAGGGATTCAAAACCTAGAAAAATGGACCGAAAATGACTCAAAATCTGAGACATAGGTTCTTGAGTATGGACACTAAACACTCCCAAAGTGGCGAGTCTTGAAGCATTTCTAGGTGCAAGATATTCACTTGCAAACATAGCCTCCTGTCGCTATTTGACACAGGATAAAATGCAAATTTGATAATTGCTCAAAAGAAGACTTCGCCAAATGACTCAAAATGATGATTTAACATCATGGAACATGTAGACACACTAGATGGAAGGTGTTAGAAACATTAAACACCTCACGGGGCTCAAAAGTGCAGCTAGGTACAATCTCATCAAAAAGCATTTATAGGGCTACAATTTTGAGCGCCAACAAGTGGGATGTGGGAAGCTTACAGATGCCGAGAATAATTAAACTTTTATGAGACAATGTGTTTTATTTGATTAAAGAGATGTACGCATATACAATGATGGATGATTTCCTTTTTTTGATGTTTATACCTATTGAATATGTTAGCCTCATTTCATTAGGATGTATTGAAAATGATATCCCTCTTAGCCTCATTGCAATAGGATGTTTAAATGAAATACAACAAAGAGTACCAAATGATGAAGATTATAAGCCCACCAATAACAAGAGAATAACAAATTTGCTGAAAATCATTTTTTTTTATGTTAGTCCTTGTTGCATTTCATTTAAATTTAAACAACATTAACTTTCAATTTCAATCTTATGATTATTTTAAATTGTAATATGTTCAAATCAACAAAAAAAAAAAACTTTTTGAACAAAAATTGTAGAATATGGCATATACTGAGCTCATGAAGAGCATGAATAGACCTGTTAGTATGAGCGATATGTATTCTCCCATTAGTTTCAGCAATATGGATGGATCCATCAATGTGAGCAACAAATCCTCCTCTTCTTCAAAGAAGATAATGTGGACAAAATAAATGGAATGCAAGTTTATAGACTTGGTCCTTGAACAAGTTCAACTCGGACAAAATGGTGAAGGTAGTTTCAAAAAAGAAGCATGGACCATCATAGAGAGGACATTCAATGTAGAGATGAACTTAAATCTATCACAAGATCATTTTAAGAATAAGCTGAAATCATGGAAAGTAGGATATAGAGTAATGAAGGACTTGAGAAATACAAGTGGGTTTTCTTGGAATGAAGCAACTCAAAATGTGGATGCTGAGGATTCTGTGTGGGATGACCTTTTGAAGGTAGGATGTTCTTTGTACTCTTTTGATTGAAAAAATATTGCCTTCTTATTTTAATAATGAAAGACTAACAACCTAATCCATTTATTTATGCTGCTTACATGTAGAGGAGAGAATTCTAAAATGAAAAAATGTATAAGAGGTCACCCTTCCAATATTTTAATGAGTTGGCTGTAATTGTCAGCAATGACATTGCTGAAGGATACACAACTACAATGCCTCTTGATGCTTAAGAAGGGAACCCTATGAATGATGCATTACACCCACTTGATGAAGATGATATTGGTTGCGATACACCTCTTCACAACCAACCGAATTTAGATGAAGAGTTTTCTCATTCTAATTAATCGAGTGCAAGTGGTAGAGTTACTCCTCCACCACCATTATCAAGGAGGGGAAAGAGGAAGAAGACAACTTTGGTTGCATCCTTGGATGTGATATGTGAAACTATGAAGGAACTCAAAGATGGCCTCGGTAAGCCTCAAATTGTAAAAATAGATAAATCTGAAGAGGATAATGTTTTGAGTGTTGCATATACTACTCTCAAAGTTGTCCCTGAACTGAGTTAAGGTGTTTTCCTTAAAGCACATGACACCTTTGTGCTTGAATGTGAAAGAGACAAAGGGTTCTTGATGATGGATGAGGCAAAGAGAGTGGACTAGATTGCAATGATGTTTGGTTCAATTTAGCTATTTCAGCTAGTAACTGCTACTTTCAACAATTTTACTAAGAAGACAAGAAACTGTTACATAGTTTAGTTTATTTTATTGGCATTGGCATGATTGGCATTTGAACAAATTCATGTTTATGAGTTGCCTCTATTTAATGGTTTTGCATTGATCTCTTATAACACTAAACTTGAATTCATTACTTAGCACATATTAACTATTTTGTTAAGAAAACTGGTAGCAAACTGTTACATAGTTTAGTTGTTCATTTTATTGGCATTGGCATGATTGGCATCTAAAGTAATTCTAGTTTATGAGCTCTCTCTATTTAATGGTATTGCATGGATCTATACTTAATTGATCCATCCATAATTTAGTTGTTCATTTCATTGGCATGATTGACATTGATCAATACATAGTTTAGTTGCTCATTTCATAGACATTGGCATGATTGGCATCTGAAGAAATTTTAATTTATGAGTTGGCTCTATTTATGACCTTGTAAAATATTGCTATAGTTGTACATTTCATTGATATTGCTAATCAGAGCTTTATGCATGATTGGCATCTGAAGTAATTCCATTTTATGAGTTGTCTCAGTTTAATGGTATTGCATGGGTCTATACTCACTTGATCTATCCATAGTTTAGCTTTTCATTTCATAGACATTGACATGATTGACATTTGAAGAAATTTTAGTTAATGAATTGGCTCTATTTATGACCTCATAAAGTATTGCTATAGTTGTACATTTCATTGGTATTACAACAGATAATCGGAGCTTTAACTATGATATATACATATTTGATCTATGCATGCCCTGCATTGATCAATACATAGTTTAGTTGTTCATTTCATTAACATTGGCATGATTGGCATCTGAAGAAATTCTAGTTTATGAGTTGGCTCTATATAATGGTATTGCATTCATCTCTCACAACACTAAGGTGGAACCCATTATTGAGCACATATTGACTATTTTGCTAAGTAGAGTGGCAACAAATTGTTACATAGTTTAGATGTTCATTTTATTGGCATTGGCATGATTGGCATTTGAAGTAATTCATGTTTATGAGTTTCCTATGTTTAATGGTATTGCATGGATCTATACATACTTGATTTGTCCATAGTTTATAACCTCATAAACTATTGATACAGCTATACATTTCTTTGCTATTGGTATAGACGATGAACTATTATAGTATATAGTATTATGTGTAGATGAACTATGTATAGATAAGAGCCAAGATTAGCATGGATCTATACATACTTGATCTATCCATAGTTTACTTATTCATTTCATTAGAATGATTGGCATTGTTCAATACATATTTTAGTTTCTTCATTTCATTGGCATTTTAATGGTTTGTTTTCATGGTGCATTTTTATATTTAACGATGTGTTTTCACACCACCATTCAGATCATAGCACTAAACTGGAACTCATTACAGCACTAAAATGTTACATAGTTTAGTTCATTTCATTGGCATTGGCATGATTGGCATTTGAATTAATTCCAGTTTATGACTTGGCTCTATTTAGTGGTATTGCATTGATCTCCCACCCCACTAAACTGGACCTCATTACAGCAACAAACTATTACATAGTTTCGTTGTTTATTTCATTGGCATTGGCATGTTGATCTCTCACTGCACTACACTGGAACTCATTGCAGAAAAAAATTGTTACATAGTTTAGTTGTTCATTTCTTTTCATTGGCATTGGTATGATTGGCATCTGAAGTCATTCTAGTTTATGACTTGGCCCGATTTAGTGGTATTGCATTTATCTCTCACTCCACTAAACTAGAACTCACTATAGCAACAAAATATTACATAGTTTATTTGTTCAATTCATTGGCATTGTCATGATTGGCATATGAAGTCATTCCAGTTGGTGAGTTGGCTATATTTAGGGGTATTCGATTGAATCAATGATAGCACTAAATTGGAACTCATTACAACACTAAATTGTTACATAGTTTAGTTATTTATTTTATTGGCATTGGCATAATTGGCATCTAAAGTAATTCCAGTTGGTGAGTTACGTTTGTTTAATGGTATTGCATTGATCTATGACAACATTAAATTGGAACTCATTGCTAATTAGAGCTATAAATGAACTATACTTACATAGAATACAACAAGTAGCAAATGATGAATGCTCAATTGTAGAACTTGAGGGCATATGTTGATAGAAATGTGCTTTGGTAGATAATTGTACAGTTCATCATTATGTCCCATGTTATATCCATAAGTCCTAATTTTCTTGGGTATGTTTTTATTTTGTGTCTTCTTGTCCCTATTTGATTTCCTATGTATGTTCTTGCTGAGAGGATTATCAAAAGTATTGAGAAAGTGCTTTTTTTGTGTTATTCTAGTAGATGATTGTATAGTTCATGATTCTATCCCATGTTATATGTATATTCCTAATTTGCTTTGATATTTTTTAATTCTTGTCTTTTTTTCCCTATTTGGTTTCCTATGTATGTGTGCTTCTTGATAGGATTGTCAATGGTATTGACAAAGTGTCTTTCATTTGTGTTTTTCTGATTGATCCCAATTTTTTAATATTGTGAGATGAAAAATATTGATAGAAAAATGAGCTATTTGATGATTGTTTTCTGTTCATGTTTGTAAACAGTCAATATTGCTGATGCTACTCCTTGGTGTATTCCATTAAAAAATAATTAGGTTTTACTTCTTCAAGCATGTTTAGTTTGTATATGTAGGATTGACCATCTAACAATATATACAGTAATGGGAAGATTGAGCAACATATGAGAGGGTTTCTTGCTAAATGTGGGGCATAATGGTATAAAGCATGGATTTCCCTGCATTTTAAAAATTTAATAGTGTGTTTTCACACCACCATTTAGATCATGGATATTGTTGTTTCCCATAAGTTCATGGATATTGTTTGTGTAGACTATGGATTTCCTTGCATTTTAATATTAAAGGGTGTGTTTTCACACAACCATTCATATCATGGATATTGTACTTTCCCATCAATTCATGGATATTATTTTTCCATCTTCTATCTCATGCTACATATGTTACTTTGAATTATTGATCAGATTCATAATTTGAACATATTTGGAACACTAGTGTTTTGTACTTTTTTGCTAGAATCACATTGTTATTTGAATGTTGGTATCTGTTTATAATACTTGTGCTTCATAATAAAATAAGGTTAAAACTATCTACATTAAATTCCAATTCCAATTTGAAAATGAACAACCAAATGCAAGAAAGGGATTTTCCCAGTCATATTCCATTCCAATTCCAATTTCTAAATTAGCAACCAAACATAGAAGATGGATTTGTATATTCATCTTTTGTGTCAACCAAATGGTCCAACTATCTTCCCAAAATGCAAAACTAGGTTTTTGAAAACTTGGTTATGAGATAATAAGGCTTTAAGCCAAATTCCTCTTCCCCAACCAAACAGGGCATTAATTCCCTCCCAAATTTCTTTGCTTTTGTCCCCATAAAAATACATTTGACTATATTCCACATGTGAATACATGCCTTTGGTAGGATTTAGCACACATCTCTTTCATGCTTTGCTGACATGACTACATTGGCCTAGATTTACTTACTTATGTGGGTCATGCTTGTTCCCTCGAAATATATGTTGCGCTTGAGTTCTTTTTAACATCAAAATTTTCTTTATGACTCAAAAAAATTCCTTCAGTTTCATCTTCCAAACAAAATATGTTCAGTTTCATCTCTTCAATATTAGGTAAATGGTTACTTTATACTATATTCCTTTAGTCATGTGCTAATTAGAGCTTCTCATTATCTTCTATGATTTTAATTTATTTGCTTCTAGAGTTCCATTCTATGCTACTTTGAAAGAGTTGTTTTGTTGTTTCTTTATGAAATGGCAGAGCAATCTTTCTTACTTTGTATTTTTTGTCTTTGGTCTCGTGCATTTTACAGTATACATCTTCATATTTTTTCTTTTAAACATTCTTTGACACCATCTTCATATTTTTGCTTTTTTAGGAGCCCACTCAAGGTTCATTCTCTTAAACATTCTTTGACATCAATCTAATTCCTCGACCATTCTATGGAGCTAACCTTTGCATTCTTGCAAAAACCCTAAATTTGATAACAATAAAAAGCATGGTATTTCAAATGTAAATTATTCATCTTATACATAAAATTTGTATTTTATTTTAAAAATCTAGGTGATTTTTCAGATGTTAAATGTATACACAATACTTTCTAGTGCCCCATCTTGTTACGCAAATTAATGTTGTGAACCTCACCATGTGACACTACCTTTCTGATCTCATTCCTTTCATTCTTGTGGCTTGTGTTCATTTTCTTGAAATAGGCATGGTTTATTGTGCAACTTTATTATTGTTTTTTTGCAGATCGACTATTCCTCCTAGTTTAGGTCATTGTCCAACTTCTGAATCCTCCAATTTAGGCTATTTCTCTCCTCAATCCATCTCTGCATAAAATCAAGTAGTTCTTCCAATTCAATAGCGACGAAGTGCTTCTATCTGGTATGAGAATTCTATCATGTTTTACTTTTCCATATGATGGATTTTTCTTACCTTGAATTTTAGGGTTTTATAGTGTAGGGACTTTAATGGCTCTTTTAAATTTTAATCTTTCTAACAAATTCTATTATGAGATTTTCTATATTTCAAGTTTACTAAACTTTATCTGAATTTCTATGTGGAGAGATGGTGTTTTGGTTGATATAAATAATGACATGTGACAAAACAAGGAAAAGCATTTGGCCTATAACTATTGGAAATTTGCACAGACTGCAGGTTGTCCTCGAGCCCCACACCCAGCTACTTCATCAACTTGTTTCCAACAGGCACCCATGGATGATAGGCATTTATGCTTGGTAGGAGAGTTTGAATTTTTTGAACAGTGAAAGGGAAAATGGCATATAACCATAAGGAATGTTTCATTCTAGTCATTGGATCAATTGCAATAGATCGACGAAGCGGAAGAAGGAAGAAAAGTTTCAGTGTTTAGCAGAACAAAATGAAGAAGCACAAAGTGTGTAGATCATTTTGCAGGTAGAAAAAAAGGAAGTTCTATAAGTTCATATTTTTTGGATTTTTCCTGTTAAAGTAGTGATTGCTCATGGCATTGTAGTATGTAGCCATTAGAGTTGCAAGTTTGAAGTTCTAAGTGTTTTAGGTTTTCCAAGTTTACAAGATTCTAGGGTTTTCTGGTTGAAGCAAAATGCTCCCAAATTTTTGTTTGTAATAGTTTATAATATTTCAATAGAAAGCAAGCATAAATATATTTTTTTTCTTCTCCTATCTATCATTGCATATTTTGCAGTTGAAAAGTTCTTTGTTGAATGCTTGGCTTCCTGGTTTTAATGGTGAAGAAACTTGTATTGTAAGTTTAGCTTACAGGTTCACTCGGCATTTCCTTTGATTGTTGAGCTTACTCGACTTCCACTTGTTGGTGAGCATTACAGTTGATGCCAAGCTCACTCAGCTTTACTTGTGCTGAGCTCACTTGATTTCCTCTTGTGTTGAGTTACTAAGCACCCTCTTGTCACTTGACTTTTGTTGGTGTCGAGCAAAATTTCAATCGGCACCTTCATGAGTCGAGCAAATTTTTAGGGTTGAGTTTTTAATTTTATTTTATTTCTCTCACATGGCATCAGAGCTTTGAGACCCCACATCCACAATGAGTTAGGGAAATTTTTTTTGGGATAATTAACATGGTAGGAGATGCAAGAAAGATATGGTAGCAGCCACCACCCTTCTATGGACAAAATTATGATATGTGGACAAAGAAGATGAAGACCATAATGGTTACAAATAATTTATGGGAATTTGTGATTAATGGGTTCAATGATGTGACAGACTCAACTTAGTATGTTGCTCTCACAAATGCACATAAGACTAAGCTGAAAGAGTTAAGGAGAAAGGATGCTAAGGCATTAAGTTTGATTGAGGCAGCAATGAATAAGATAGGTTTTACAAAAATTGCAGCAGCAAATTATGCAAAGGAAGCATGGGATATCCTTGAGATGAACTTCAAGGGGACTGATAAAGTCTGTATAGTAAAGCTATAAAATATAAGGATGGAGTTTGAGAACCTTTAGATGAAGGAAAATGAATTTGTTGTAGATGACAATTCAAGGGCCTCTAATGTGATTAACCAACTAAAATCAAATGAAGAAGATTATTAAGAGTAGAGGATAGTGGAAAATATATTGAGGAGTTTAGCTCATAAATATGGAAATTTGGTCATGACCATAGAAGAGGAAAAATGACCTCACTATTTTGACAATGGATGAGTTGATGGGTATTCTTCAAACCCATGAGCATAGGATCAATAGATCTATATCTTCTTCTTCCCAAGAGAAATCATTCAAGGCTCAGTCAAATCCAAGTGGAAGGGGGAGAGGAAGAAATGGCTCAGGAAAAAACTCCAGAGGCAGAGGCCACGGTAATGGAGGACAAATAAATATTACAGTAGAAAGCTTAGGAAGAGCAGAGGGAGCAAGCACTTCTCAAAACACTTCAAGAGGAAGTAAGAAAAACTACAACTCCAATAAGAGTAATGTAGAATGCTATTATTGTCATAAATATGGGCATTATGCAAGTTAATGTTGGAAGAAGCAAAATGATTAGTTAAGAAAAGCAAATGTGGCTGATGTGAACATGGGAAGTGGAAACAATGCCACTGCCTTCATCACGTGTAATGTTGGTGAAGAAGGAAGCCCTGAAGTTTGGTACCTTGATAGTGGATGTAGCAACCATATGAGTGGTAATGAAACCTTATTTTCATTTATTGACAAGAGTTTCAAAATAGAGATTAAAATGGGTAACAATGGAACCCTACCAATAGCGTGCAAAGGATCTATTATGGTTTGCACCAAGCAAGGTGAGAAGAAGGAAATACAAAATGTATATTTTGCCTCTGGTATGAAGCACAATCTGATGAGCATTGGTTAGCTCACTCAAAATGGATACAAAGTGCTAATGAAGAATGACAGGTGTGTCATTCATGAAAAGGATGGGAGCAAGAACTTACTTGCAGTAGTTGAAATGACAAAGAATAGAATGTTTCCCTTGAGGATAGAGACATGTTTCTCATCTCAAGTTGGCGTTGTACCTCCCACACAATCAGCTCTAAGGACTGTGATTGAAGACCCTTCATAGCTATGTCACCTCATGTATGGTCATCTTGGCTATGCTAGTTTAAATTTCTTATTAAATAAAAGAATGATAGAAGGTTTTCCACAAATAGGAAATCCATGTGACAAGTGTGAGGCTTTTATTTTGGGTAAGCAAAAAAGGCTTCCCTTTAATTCTAAAAATTCTAGGAGGGCTAGATATCCATTAGAGTTAGTGCATACTAAACTATTCAGTCTTATGCAAGTTACTTCCATTCGGGGGAGTACTTATTTCATGACATTTATTGATGATTTCAATCATAGGACATGGGTTTATTTTTTGAAATCTAAATCTGAAGCATTTGATAAGTTTCTTGAGTTCAAAGCCCAGGTTGAAAGAGAATGTGGACACTATATCTGTAAGAAAACTCAAGTGTAGAAATAGCTTCCTACACTAATCTCATAAGGAAAGTATGATGCAAATCTTATTAAAATCTTCTACACTTACAGATTCAATATCATGTAAACAACAATATTGCAGCCAACCATGCATACAGAAAATAGACAGAGAAAGGAACACATAACACAAGGATTTTTCGGTGGGGAAAAACCTTTCGGTAAAACAACCCCACCCCTTCAGAACCTGCACAATGTATTATCTTCAACATGAGGTTACAATACACTTGCAATACAAGTTCAACATCAACAATTGAAGACTCCAATAGCTACTTGCAGTACCAAAAATACACCCTTTTCGCATTGCATCTCTTCACAACCCTAGAAATGCTTATAACATGTGCTTCACTTTACGGCTACTCCCAAAGGTAAACCGTATTAGGGTTTTACCATTCTCCGATAAAATAGGAACCCCAAAATTTTTTTTAACATACAGTACTCAAATATCTTAGTTGCCACATGTCTTCACCTATCATTGAATCTTCCTAACATAGCTCTTACGTGTCATAGGAATTCATCATAAGCATTTTAGTCATGATCTCCTTATAGACAATTCAAGATGTCGACACATCAACATTATTTGCAAGAAATACATTTTACAAAAAAAATAATAAGAATAGGAATTATACAAGGTTTAGACACCTTATTCCTAACAATATCAAGGTCCTAAGATCAAATAGAGGAGGGGATTATACCTCCAATTCTTTTGTAAAATTTTTTAGGAAACATGGCATAAAGAAAGAGCTCACAGCCAGCTATACAGCACAACAGAATGGACTGGCTGAAAGAAAGAACAACACCATTGTTGAAATGGCAAGGAGCATAATGAAAGAGAAAGGTCTCCCAATTGAATTTTGGGGAGAGGTTGTGGCAACAACAGTTTACCTAATTAATAGGTGTCCTAAAAATGCAGTCCATGATAGAATTCCAATGGAAGCATGGTCATGAGGAAGATAGATAGTTGAACACCTAAGGGTGTTTGGATGTGTTTCACATGCACATGTGCCTAAAGAGAAAAGGAAAAAATTGGATAAAAAAGGTGTGAAGTGCATCTTCACAAGGTATAGCTTAGAATCAAAGGCATATAGATTGTATGACCCATTGAAAAACAAGATGATTCTCTCAAGAGATGTGGAATTTCTTGAAAATCAGTCATGGCATGGACTGAATGATGAATCACTGAGCACATCAAGTAAAGTGCCAATTATGAGTAAAGAGGATGCTGATGAAAAAGAAGAAGAAGGAGTAGATAGAAGAAAAGGCAAGAAGACTTAGTCATTTCCAAGCTCCTCAAGGCATGATTGAGTGTCAATGCCAAGTAACAATAAAAATTGAGCTGGTTAGCAAAGCAGTAGCAGTGAAGATTTTGATCCCACACTCTCCTCCCTATTACCAAGAAAGACCAAGAGTCTTAGGGAGATATACCAAGATGAAAGATATGAAGATTATGATGAGAGTGTTAATTTTGTAGTATTTCCTCATAGTGATCCAATATATTTTGAAGAAGCTATTAAGAAGAAGAAATGGTGTAAGGCCATGGATGAGGAGACAGATGCTATAGAAAGGAATGAGAGATGGAAGCTAACTGAATTGCCTCCCAAAAAGTAAGTGATTGGAGCAAAATGGTTCTACAAGATCAAATGCAATGCTGAAGGCAAGATTGATAGGTATAAGGCAAGGCTAGTAATTAAGGGCTACAAACAATAGTATGGTAGAGATTATGATGAGACATATGCCTCGATTGCAAGAATGGAAACCATGCGTGCTATCATGGTAATTGCATCTCAGCACAAATGAAAGGTATTTCAAATGGATGTGAAGTCTTCTTTGTAGGTGAAGAACACAAAGTATATAGATTGAAGAGATCTCTTCATGGGGTCAAGCAAGCTCCAAGGGCATGGTACAATAGGATTGACTCATATTTGATGAGCAATGGCTTTAACAAAAACAATGGTGAGCCTACTCTCTATATCAAGGCAGCAAATGAAAATGTGTTGATTATTGTCTTGTATGTCAATGATTTGATTTTTACTGGTAATGAAAAGGCTCTAATTGGTGAGTTCAAAGAGGCCATAAAAAATGAATTTGAGATGATAGACCTTGGTCTCTTGAAGTACTTTATAGGCATAGAAGTAAAACAAATGCATGATGGCATCTTCATCTCTCAAGAAAAATATGCAGGGAAGATCTTGGAGATATTTAAAATGCAAAACAATAAGCTAGCCCCCACACCAATAGTAATAGGTCTGAAGTTGAGCAAGGAAGACTCTAGCAAAGAGAGTGGATCCAACACTATATAAGTGTATGGTTGAAACTTTAATGTATTTGACTACAACTCGGCCAGACTTGATGCATGCAGTAACTTTGATTTCTAGATTTATGGAAACACAAAAGAATTCCCATTGGCAAGTGGGAAAGAGGATCCTACGATATGTGAAAGGTACCAAGGGATTTGGAATTTGGAATTTTGTATACTACAGCAAATGAATTCAAGTTGGTAGGTTATACAGATAGTGATTGGGTTAGAAGTATAGATAATAGGAAGAACACTTTCGGATATGTATATTATATAGAATCGGGTGCAATTTCATGGGGATCCAAGAAGCAACCTATTGTTGCTCAATCTATAGCAGAGGCTGAATACATAGTAGCAAATGGAGTAGCATGTCAAGCTATTTGGTTAAGAAGGATCTTGAAAGATTTGAATGAAAGGCAAGAAGATTGAACCATAATTTATTGTGACAAAATTTGCTCAATTGCATTATCCAAGAATCCAATCTTCCATGGGAGAAACAAGCATATAGAGATCAGATATCACTTCATCAGAGAGTTGGTGGAGAATTGGGATATAAAAATAGAATTTTGTAAGTTTGAGCAGCAGCTCACAAACATCTTCACAAAGCCATTAGGCATTGGACCTTTTGTACACCTAGAGAGAGTCTTGGTGTAGTTGATTTGGATTAAGTGTGATCCTAGTTTGTGGGTCTTGGGACAAAGGGGGAGTGTTGAAACTCACACAGACTATAGGTTGTCCTCGAGCCCCACGCCCAGCTACCCTATCAGGTTGTTTCTCCCAAGCACCCATGGATGGTAGGCATTTATGTTTGGTAGGTGAATTTGAATTTTTTAAATGTTGAGGAGAAAAATGGCATATAGCCATAAGGAATGTTTCATACTAGTCATTGGATTAGTTGCAATAGATCGACAAAGTAGAAGAAGGAAGAAAAGTTTCAGTGTTTAGCAAAACAAAAGGAAGAAGCACAAAGTGTGCAGATCGTTTTGCAGGTAGACAAAAAGGAAGTTCTATAAGTTCATATTTTTTGGAATTTTCTTGTTGAAGCGGTGATTTCTCTAGGCATTTTTGTATGCAGCCATTAGAGCTACAAGTTTGAAGTTCTAAGTTTTTTAGGTTTTCCAAGTTTACAAGATTCCAAAGTTTTTTGGTTGAAGCAGAATGGGCCCAAATTTTTTTTTGTAATAGTTTATAATATTTCAATAGTAAGCAAGCAAGTAGGAATAAATATTGTTGTTGTTCCTCTCCTATCTATCATTGCATATTTTGCTGTTGAAAAGTTTATTTTTGAATGCTTGGCTTCCTAGTTTTAATGGTGAAGAAATTTGTATTGTAAGTTTAGCTTACGGGTTCACTCGGCACTTCCTTTGATTGTCGAGCTTACTTGGCTTCCACTTGCTGCCGAGCATTGTAGTTGATGTTGAGTTCACTTGGCTTTGCTTGTGCCAAGCTGCCCTTTGAGAGCTAAGCTCACTCAGCTTCCTCTTCTGCTGAGTTACTTGGCACCCTCCTATCACTCAGCTTGTATTGGTGCCGAGAAAAATTTCACTCGGTACCTTCATGAGTCGAGCAAATTTTTAGGGTTGAGTTTTTAATTTAATTTTAGTTCTCTCACAATAACATGGTTTTTTAGGGATGCTTTCCGGTTGTATCTTCTTTGTTAACAATATAGCCTTAGCTTCCCCTTCTCTTTGTAATACTAACAATCGATCATTCTCTATATGTTTTAGAATCTATTTATTTCTCTAGATTCTCCATATCTATTTATCAAGAATTATATCTGTATCTTGATTCAATGATTTCCTCTTACCATAGTTGCTGCTTGTCTTGCTAAAACCCCTAGAACTAGTTACAATTATTTTTTTGAGTACTTGCAATGATTTTTTTCCAAACTATTGTAATTTATTTCTGTGGTTCTTGCTAAGATAATCTAGAAGCAATTTTCAATTAAACTATAAAATTGCAAGCCAACACTATAGTTTCTAGAATTTTTCATTCAGGGTACATTACCATTAGAAAAACTTAGCTTTAATAAAGGCAGTTGTTAAATTTTCCCATCTAAAGATGGTTGCTCCAGTTTTTAGTAGTCATGGTTCACATTTCCATTAGCCTGCATCTAAATATATTCCTAGCTTAAGGCCCTTCTTGTGCACATAATCTGTAAGGGCACAAATACCTATTTCCATGTTGAAGCTCATGGAATAATTCTTCCCTGTCTACAATTTTAGTGTATTTGATTCTTGCTATAGTAAAATGTTTTAGATATTTTCAGTATTGAATATTCAAGAGTTACATAGAATCAATAGGTTATTGGTCTAGACCTACCAAACACTAAGAAGTAAGAAGTCAAATGATCACTACCAATCTATTAAGGTTATTGCCACACATTACTGCTACATTTTTTTCCCATCTATTATCTTTGTTATTATTAAGCCTCCCTAACTCATGCATTATCTAGTAAAAATCACTAAGGATCTCACATGTTTTATTTTTTTTAGGTTGTTCATGCTCCTAGCATTTGTTCAACCTCTCCATCTGCAACATTTTAGGTAATTTGTCCATTTCCATAACCTTGCAATTTTTTCAAAATAATGTTTCTATATATGCTTCTACACAACTCCACTATAGCCTTAATCATACACACAATTTGTTCATAGTTAACTTCATTTGTAAATACAACTAAATACTTAAGTATTAAAATATCTTCTTTTTACTTGTGAATTCTTTCTCCGCAATAGCCTTCTATTTGCTTAAACTTGATCTTTATAAATCTTCCTTCATACATGCATATTGTTCATAGTTAACTTCATTTGTAAATACAACTGAAAACATAAGTATTATAATGTCTTCTTTCATAATTTTGAATGCTTACTTTGCAACAACCTTCTATTTGCTTAAACCTAATTGTTCTAAGACCTCCTTAGGCATAACAAACAATATGCACCAAAGAGATCATGCCAAAAAAAATAGAAACTGCAAACTCCTATCATAGTAAAGACATATAAATCATCTGAATTAGCTTCCTAACCATAGATACTATCAATTGATTAAGCTCTATAAAATCACCATTTCTTCTACATTGATTTATTAAACTACACAATTTTTGATTTCTTTTTTGACACAATCCATGTCTTGCTTCATGGCCAATACACACCTGACGAGCTTTGTAATGAACTCATAAACTATTTCTTGGACTCCCTACACAATGGTTATGTTATTGCTCCAAGATTCTTAAAACATGAACTACACCAATAAATACTATATGACTTACATTTTGTACATGATCCAACCACCTACTTACCTAGGATATGAATTTCAGTAACAAGAACAAATCTAGGTGGTGAAACAGGACTTTGTGGTGACACATTTTGTATTCATTGGCTAGGATGATGGTTAAATATCCCTATATGCCTTTGGTCATTAACGTACATGAAACCATATCTACATTTTAAAATAGATGCATCTCATCCTCTACTATTGATACTTTTCCATGACACTAATGCAACAATAGGGCACTATCAGACTACTTTTTTAAAGAGAAGTGTACACAACGCCGAACAAAACCGTCAACTAGGCACGACCATTGTACATTGCACTATAGAGGAAACTTGGAGCATTACTAGTGAAGCTTTTACCAATATTATACTCTTCCAAATTAGCACATTCAAGTCTCCATGTGTCAAGAGCATGTTTTCTGGTATAGCCTTCCTAGTTGACAATTGGTTCGATGCAATAGCTTTACAGATATTAAAAGATCAATCATTGGATAATGCTATGAAAATGCAAGATATCATTTCCACATCATGCTTCAGATCATTGGAACACCCTCCTATAATGAATGGTCCTCTTGAACAAATACAAGTACTGATATCTAAGATTGGGACTCCATATTCTACAAGTTGCCTTGAAGGATCTAAATACTATTTACTATGGTTATCCCACATATTGTCGCTAACCATATATGTATGGTCAGAATCTCATCAATGACAACCTCACATATACTACAATTACAAATAAATGAAGAGATATATTACCTTAATCTATTTCCCTAGTAATTTTGGTCATTGTCATTACGAGCCATTGCACGAGGCAATTACCAATGCTTCTACATCACAAGGTACTTACAAAAACATTGTATCAAGCATGCCCAAAGAAAAAATTCCAAAAGTGCCTTCAATAAAGTCCATTACCCATTATTCATTATGTTTCTTTAAAATAGAAATCCACAACAAGGATACAAACAAAGAACAAGTACCAAAAGATGAAGCTATTACACCCAACAAATTTGTAAATAAAAAGCACTCCCCTACACAAGGGAAAAATAAAATTTCCTTTTGTAGGCTGAGGTGGATTCACTACCTTGCTAGGGCTACACATGCAAGTACCACAAACAATGTAGTTGAAAAATCTATTAGGCTATACCTATGTAGTCTTCACGATGTAGCTATGTAATCATGCACCCTCTTTGAAATTTTATGCTTCCACAAGGACCTATACAAGTTTGACAAGGCATTAGTACATGAATTTTCATTGATATCTATTTCAAGTAACATGAAGACAATTTCATTGGGCCAAGCTATTTGCAAGCGGTGTATAGATTCTATGACATTTGGTAAAGTCCCTTCCTTTGTATCACCATACAACATGCAACAGAGTACATGAATTGATTCCGTTCATGGCTTGACCACATTAGAAGAAAGGCTATTCTCACTCTGAATTACTTTTGCACAAATTCAAAAACTAGGATAAAAAATGGCACAATCATCAATGTCTAGTGGCTTTCGATAAAGTCCAACAAGAATTACCTAGATAAATGGACAAAGCTAGAACAATAGCATTTTGACAAAAGTGAAAGTGAAAATATGAAAGTGCCTATGCACAAGGCAATTTTCGGCCCACATGTGTCATAAATATCCTAGCAGAGCTATCAAAAATATCATTATATATGTGAAATAGAACATTACGATCAATAGTGACTAGGAAAGCCCTTTTAAAAATAATAACAAATACAAAGAAGAAGACATAGATGCAAATGAAACGTAAGATGAATATGACAAAGAACCCATAACTTAATCACTCATTCACTTGTTTAATGAACCACACTCCATCAAAGATCTTGATACAACCATAATTGAAATTTCTCAGTTAGAAGGATTTAGATCACTAGGTATATTTCAGGATACCTATTCAGAGGAAATGAATTTGCCAACTCTCTTTTATAGCTCTACACAACCAATATGATAGAAAAGCTCTCATACTAGAAAATAAAAAAATGGGAACTCATGCATAAGGACAACAATTTTTCCACACATAAAAAATATCTTTTTCAAAGATATGAAAATCTTTATCCACCAAATACTGTCAAAAGTGTGGGTCTATATACAAAGAGGTGAGCTACAATAGAAAAAGTTAACTACAAAAGATGTACGTAGCCTCACCAACCTAGAAAGACTCATAAGATCACCATTGGGGTTTTTCTCTCTAAGGAGCATTCATACTTCTCCTGACTATTTAGAACACACCAAGAAAAACATATTTTTAATGATAAGACAATTAGGTCCCCTGATTTTCTTCGTCATGTTGACAAGTGTAGAACATTTTTGGGTCCCACTATGTAATGCATTGCACTCTACACCCTCTACTATTGGGAACAACAACAACGTAGAAGACAAAGACCTAGACTTCAAAATTAGAAGAAACCCAGTCCTTTGCAGTCACTATTTCCACCACAAAATCAAGGCATTCTAGAAGATGATGCTAAAGAATCACAAAATATTTGGCTAAGTTTCAGATTACTTCTTCATAACTGAATTCCAAAACCAAGGAAATGAACATGTCCATTACATGCTATGGCTAAAGGATGCGCTCATATATGGACATTGACCAAATGTTTTCATTGAAAACTTCATCAACAAATATATTTCAAGTGACACAACACAACTAGATGCAAATTTGTCAAAAATGAAAACACATCATCATACTAGAATGTGCAAAAAATACAAAATGGCATCTTGTCGATTCAAATTCCCATTACCCTCAATGAGAAGGAAAATAATATTAAAGACCCTAGTAGTCACCACTAGCACCCTTTAGAAAAAAGAAAAAAACATCTTCAAATAGTTAGAAAAAAAAAAAGTATACAAAGGAAACTATGTTTGAGAACTTTTTAGATGATTTCCAAATAAATAAAGAATAATACATCTTGATATTGCAAGCAACATTGATATGGAAAATTATCCTTGTGCAACGATGCCAAACTAACATTTGGATAAATATGTGTGCCAAAGAGGTATCCTAACTATGGTATGCAAATACATATACGCAATTTATCTTAGATGCATACATTGTAGCATCTTACTATAGTTCATACATGACTAAGCAAGATAGAACACTATCACTTCCATTTCAAAAGTTATGAGAGCAATGCACATATGCTTACAATGACAAGGTGCAATTCATGCAACACATTGCTTAATTATCAACAGATGTCTAGTCAACAAGCCATCCACTTTTTCCTTTCATTTTGACTACATAAGAGCTCATAGAAAATTATCTTTGTCAATACTGCACCTCCATATTATAGAGTCCTAATGTTAAAAATTCCAAAGCTACTTGCAAAAGAACCAGAAAACTCTAAAAAAATATGTATGCTTCTATAGTAGAAAAGTATATGCATCACCCAACACACTTAGATAGCTTATCATTATCTAAGTACACAACATTTTACTCTGGCAATTCAACACATATGAAATAGAGAAAAAAGTCACTTATTATATGCTATGTAAGGTACAACCTGCACATCAATTATGAAAACTATTGTCAGGAAAATCTTATGCTATATATGCCTTTTAGAAACACTAAACAAGCATTGTTACTTGGGCACCAAACATGGAGAGCAACATTACAAGCATTATTACTTGGGCACCAAACATGGAGAGCAACATTCCATGCAAACCAAAACTAGATCACAAATACTTAACAAATGTTTATAACACAAGTAGGAACCAAATAGGGAGACATTGAACAACCTACAATACAAACTAGCAATGAGAACTGCCCAACAATAGACTTAGACAATGAGATGCACAAAAAAAACCACCATGGCATCACAGATAGATATGATATCATGGCTGGCCTTAAACATTATAAAACCCCAAAGTCTACTCATGACACTCACATCTCTTCACATTCATAAAATGTACAAGTATTCCTCCTTAGTAATGATGAATACTTCAAGTTGCAAAGATAGTTAAATAGACAACAACAAACCATATTAAAAGATGTCTTAATGTCAAAGAAACTCACACCTCATAAGCTAGTGTACTTTTTTGTGATAGGTGATCATGGCATAGGGAAAACCTTCACATCTAAAGTTCTCTTTGAAGAACTAATACACATCTATGATAATAAATTAGACAGTGACCTAGTCAAGCCCAAGGATGTTAGAGTGGGGTTGTTGTAGCACCAAAAGGCCGATCTATCAATTCCTGATACAACCAATCAACTTATAGTACATAGGAGGTGGTTAATCATTTGTCATGACTCTAGAGGGGAGCACTAAATAAATTTCTAACAATGTCCCCCTTAGCATTACCTGAGGGTCTAAGGATTTAAACCTGTGACCAAGCTTTTCTACCACTTATTAGAGTGGGGTTATCTTTGCACCAAAAGATCGATCTATCAATGCTTGATACAACCACTCAACTTATAGTACAGAGGATGTGGTTATGCCCTTGTCATGAATCCCAAGGGGAGTGCTAAAGAAATGTCTAATAAAGGGCATTATTGTAGCCTTTACAAGAAAAACAACATTCAACATAAGTGGCATAACCGCACACTCCATCTTCCACCTACCATGCAATTCTATGAAGATACTACCCCTAGATTTGAATACCTAGTCAGCTTAAGAAAAAGACTTGAACAACTATAAATCTTTCTCATTGATGAAACTTCACTCACTGGCTCCCGAATATTGTACAACATTGACAGAAGACTCCATAAAATCAAACACACACAAACAAAGCCCTTTGGAAATATCAATATAATATTTTGTGGTGACCTATATCAAGCACAACCTATTTGCAATGCTTGGATATTTGAAAAACCAACAATAAATAATGAAAAGCTACCATACACATTCTAGCTCGACAATGTGCTCAACTTTGAACTAAACACTGTTATCAGGAAAATAGATGAGCAATTCACCTCCATATTAAACTGTGCTAGAACTTCTCAACAAATAGATCAAGACCTCACCTACACGAATAGAACATGTTACAAGCTCCCTCAAAATAATCCAAGATTTTATTATTTTTTAAAAAGAAACTTAGCTGTTGACAAATAGAATAAGAAAATGCTAAACTATTTTCCCACACAGCTTTACATATTTGAAGAAATTGATAGGAAAGACATGCGAGCTAACCTTGATCATTTCCATGTAGAGAGATCATCACTACCTAGCATAATACACATAACTAGGAATTCTAATTGAACTAATAGCAGCAAATTTAGATGTCCATGACAGACTAGTCAATGGAGCTGATGACATCTTCCAACTGCATTTACCTGACAACCCAATTATTGCATGGATACAATTCAATAACCCCACCATTGGAGTATTACAATGCTAGAAGATGCAATCCTCATCAACAAATTCTATTTTTCCATCTTGGACACCAATGTTAAAAATAGCTAAGAAAATTAGGACAAGTACAAATATTGTTACATGGACACTATTCCCTTTCCAGTTAGGATGTGCATGAACTATTCATAGAGCACAAGGACTAATAATAGATGCTCTTGCATTTAATCCATACAAAGTCTTCCATCATGGGCTTGCCTACACTTCTCTATCTCGCATCTAAAATATTGACTCACTATACCTTATGCATGAGCTGGAACATAAAAACTTCAAAATATGTGCAAAAGTAAGCAAAGAAATGGACTGGCTCTGAATCTTAGCCACATGGACCCCTCAATAAAAAATTTTCTCCATACCACTACAACACTTCATTATATGTTCCTTGAATACATGAAGCTTCGCAATGCATGGTCAAGAAATAGCCCATGACCAAGTGTACTCTACCTTCAAGAAACTAGACATACAACACAAGGTAACCTCATATTTCTTACCATACATTTCAACTACTATTTTGCAATCTCCATACATGGGCTATTGACATGTCATGCAAAAATAATTACATCACTATGAACAACAACATTTGGACCGAAACATTTAGAATCAATAACCACTAATCTCTTGCATCTTGGAAATCGACTAGGTATCAAAAATGTCTACATGATACTAAGAGCACCTATTGAATAGATTTTTAACCATATAGAAAATTTTATTTCCACATTGCCACACAATGCAAGAGTCATTTTTATCGAAGACTTCAACATTGACATGTTAAAACTTGCCAACTCACAACAAGTGCTACTTGAGTTCACGTATTCTCGTAGATTCTATTTGATCATTGACAAGACAAAAAAATAAGTTGGAAGCTCATTAGATAAAATTTTAGTTTGTAATATTGACATATCCCATGTGAAATTTACTATATTGAATGCATACTAGATAGACCATAATGTTGTATCATTACAGTTTCACTTATAGCCCATGTGAATCAACATAGTTCATCAAACACAACAACTTCTTCCTTTCATAACTCTTTCATCAACATTTCATCTACTGCCAATGTTTACATATGCATCTAACTAAATACTGGTTACAGAAGATAGGTTACAACATAGTACAAGTGGACATTGCAATAGATTTCCAAGATCTACATGCGTACAATACTCTATCCCACACTAACAACTGTAACTTACTAGCTTTAGCAAAGAATTGGATATGTATTGAGTGGATATGTGTATCCTTTCTTTTTTCATAGAATATGTATATATGCTCAATATATTGATATATTTCTTCACAGAAGTAATAAAATGGTAGATAAGATGCAACACAATGAGGCAAGTAGAAAATGACCCCATCTAGAGACTAGGTAATGTAAACTTTCTATTGATCACACCAAATTATGCATTTAGTTATTTCTTACAATCATATATTATCATTATTATGGACCTCAAAATACTTATTATGCCACCACACTAAATTATGCCTTTTTCTTTTTCAGCCCACAAGATGCAAGTTCTCTTGCACCTCATTCTGACGTCGATGATATGCAGGACTCAAAAAGGTAGTTTCTATACGTCATGGCATAGTTTTACAAACTATTATTTTACTGATGCCAAAAAAAAATGATCTCTCTATTCTATGGATAGATCAAGGGCTCAGTTAGATCAAATATCAAGTGTGTTGGACATTCACACAACCCAATCTGGAAATGCATTCAAAGGTGATATACTAGGTGCCTATGGCCCTGCATTTTCTAAGGACCAACCAAGTTCACCACAATAACAAATATCACACATAGAGATGATTGATAGCAAAGGTTAGATGATAATTACTGCAAACATAATAAATAATCTAATTCAATAATTTATGCCTAAGCTAAAACCAAGTACAAGTGTATGGTTTTAACAAATTTCTTCATAAAGAAAAGGTCCCAGCTTGAAAGAGGAGATGTTGCATACTATCTCTAGCTTCGATCAAACACAATTATTGACACTATTGATAGAGTTTTTAAATAGTGAAAACTCATTCTTAGGACAACACTAATAGAGCTATTGAATTCACAAAGAAACTACCTTATTGGTTCATTAGGTGTTATTGTATCAGGATACAATCATTCAAAAAATGAGTACCAACTACATGTTTTAGATGGAGAGAAAATTTTAGATAAGGCAATTGTAAGCTAACTCCTCTCCATATTATCCCAACCCTCATTCATAAAAAATTTACTCTTCCAATTTACAGTCACCAAAATATGGTTTTTCTTTGTAGGTCTATATTTCAAATTTCCATAAAGAAGCATATGCCAGACTAGATAAACTTCTTGCCAAAACAAGAACACCATTCTCCTCCTAAAAAGTGTCACTCAAAGCAATGGTAAGGACCTGTGCAATTTCAAATCCACCTCTACAACCTTCATTGATGAGTTGAATGATGAATGCAACCAAGTTGCACTTAGTGACCTTGTCTCCACCACCTTCAAGGTAAATTCTTTAATATATCTTCACTTCTATTACTCCATGTCCTACTCGCAAATAATCTAGTTTATAGATGTGACATGTATTCATATGCTAGTAAATATATTAGACCACTCCTCCAATCAAATTCCTTGATCACTCCAACAAGAAAAATTATACTTAGCACATGGACTATAGAAGAAGAGAAATAGATTACATGGAAATATAAGTCTCTTCACATGTTTGATCTTGCAGGTTATTGGCACACTAAAATTGAAAAATGCTCATTTGCAACCCTATCAACTAGGTTGCACTATTTGCCACCACCCTCCCAGTTGTTTGCTCCCACCTCTTTCCATTACTGGGATTGTGCAACACTAACAACATTTGCACAAGAACCCTTTATGAAATGTGTAATAGAGACTACAAAAAAAACTATCGATCGCACTATGCATGATAAGCTATTACAAGAACACATTCTTGAATTAGCAAAGATAACATTTGAGCAATACAAGAAAAACATGTCAATAGTTTTCTATCTCGCTAAACATTTCAATATACATGGTACATTTTCATTTGCACTTGATGGTAACATAATTTCAGTTGAAAAGACTCTAGAAAGTGTAAGTTCCCTAGCCCTATACTATTTTATATCAAGCACTGCAATATTCACTTTCTAATATACTACTTCATTTTATATTTTGTTCACAACTGCAGAGACTATGAAAAGAGGAACCAACTACTTGCACATAGAATCTGCTTCAATTTGACTTTATTTTTTATTTTGTATCCCAACTTATATTTGTATGATTACCTATTGTACATAACTACACAATGACTCAAGTAATATATAAATACACTCTATTTTGAAGCTTATGTAAAAATTAAAAACCAATGAAATTAAACAATATGTTTCCTTTTATTATCACATGCTAGTCTCAGTAGTAACATAAGCATGATTACTCTCTCAAATGTCCTTTTATTTTTCCCTCTACTTTTGACTTGATGGAATTATTCAAATTTGTATTACCCAGCAATGCAAAGTATTTCTTATGATTTGGCTCCATGCATTTGGCTATAGACTGGTTGCTTGTATCTGATCAAGTAGGGAAAGCTACTTTTGTAGGATTGTAGAGGTGGTGGCTACTCTATTATTTTCCATTACAAGACTACAATCATCCCTCTTGAAACAAGTATAATGTTAGCATCTGATGTTTATATTCAGTTGCTCCAATATCCACAAATTTTCGCATTATAGTGATTTACCCTCACTACCCATCATGTGCTTAGAGTAGTTAAAAATTTTCAAATGCTGAATTCTACAAAATTAGGATAAATAACTTGACATCAGGGTTCTGATATTTACTCATTAAACTACTAATGAATTGATATTAGCATTGTGCAATTTGTGTGCACATGTTTTCTATTTCTATTTACTATGTTCTGAACTATATGTCATACCCTGTGCTTAACAGTTTAGAAATCCATGAGTTGAAAGAATAAATCCTAGACACTTCTTATCTTATTCATGAAATATTTTCAATGGACTTAGTAACCCCTCATGTGCCTAGAGAAGTTGAAACTTATCAACTACTGAATTCTACAAAATTAGAATGAATCACTTGGCATCAGTGTTCTGAAATTTACACATTGAACTACTGATGAATTGATATTAACATTGCACAATTTGTGTGCACATGGTTTCTATTTCTATTCACTATGTTCTAAACTATATGTTGTACCCTATGCTTGACAGTTTGGAAATCCATGAGTTGAAAGATTAAAACCTGGATGTGTCTTATCATATTCATGAAATATTTTCAATGGACTTAGTAAGACTTGAACTTAAATTACTCCACTATTCTTATTTGAATTTCTGATTTATTTAGTTCTCTACCCATGTTGACTCCATTTTATTCTTCTTTTCTATTGAATTTTTGTTCTTATTTAAATAACAATTTTCATTTCTGTTCATTTTAATTCAAAAACACTTGATTGTGTTTCTTAAACCATTCTAGTTGCATCATTCACTCATCTTCAACTTTCCAAAGAACTAGAGTTGTCATACATAGCCACCCTGAATTGGCCAAGGAAACACTAAACAACTCAAATTTTTCTGACCAAGGACTTCTGCTACATCTTTCACACGAAGCCTACCACAAGCAGGGACTAATGCTGCATGTAGCACTTGTTTCCTATTAGGTTTATGTTACTTTTTAAAAGATGGATGCTAGGAAAATGAATATTAAAGAATGGAAATTACAATAGATATTCTAGCTAGAGAAAGTCATATGCTAAAGAAATGTGTGAAGTTTGAGAAGGATAACTAGGGGAGAGGACCCAGTAGTTGAACGAGTTCCAATTGTTATGATAGTAATTGTTCACTTAATGTCCATTTTTTTTGAAAAAATTGTACCAATACTTGTGACTTTAAAGTTTTTAGTACAATGATGATTACCCAAAATTGAATGTAAATGTACCCTTTGTTTTAAAAAGTAACCACTGATGTGATGCCACATCAGTTGTTCAATTATGGGTACCCTTTATGAGCTATTATTGGTCTCACTTTTTTTTTGCCTGTTTTGGACAACTTGGCAAAAAATATGCTGATTTGGCATCATAACAAGTGACATGGACTTGAAACCTTAGTTATAATTAGGTGACTCGCCAAGTAAGCTATTGTTAAAAACTAGGAGCGATTTGAAATTTTTACATAGGGTTTTGATAAGTGTGAAGTTAGGGTGTTCAACTACTGGGTCCTCTCCCCTAGCTCACACAAAAAATGAGAATAATTTGAAGTGGATAGTTTTGAAATAAAGAAAAGAAACATTTTATAGTGATACTAAGATATCTTGGCAACATTGCGTAAACAACTAATAGATGGAGACTTGAACCCTAGACCTTTATAACAAAATTGGAAAATACAATTTAGTTATCTCTTTGAAAGTCTATTTTACTTGGGTGAAAGCTCAATTGCTAAATCGTGTATGGACCAGTAGGAGAGATGGGCAGGTTCTCGTATTTTCAGCTACTCTTATTGTTTCCTAGCAACTTATCTAGCGAGTCTAACTATCATAATAATAAAGAAAGAAAGTGTTGCATAAGCAGCTGGAGTCGTTGCCTATGGTGGAGTAGGGCGACGAAACTATGGAAGGGGGAAAATGAATGTCTAATAGATCTGACCTACATTGAAACAAATGCTAAGCATTGAAAATATATATTTTTTTAAAAATTGTATTTATCAGATCTCCATAACTACCAAACACAAGGATACAAGAATATTTAAAAAATAGCTCAACAAATAAACACACTAATACATTTGGTACCAAATGTATTAGTGAAAAATTCAACAACAAAGATAGAGACAGAGGAAATCAAGACCTTACCAAATTAGACTAAAAAAAAAATGCAATAGATACAACTTTAGGGGTTGAAAATCAAAATGTGAGAAATAGAAAAGATTTTCAAATCTGAAAAGGGAAATGAATGCCACCCATGTAAATAATAATGTCATGAAAGCAATGACAAAGTATTTTAGTCATCTATCCTCTTTTGGTGTTTCCTGTATGTGCAATTGACACATCAAAGCCTCGTACATAATGTCCAAAAATTATGGTAATTTCTCGAATGCAAAATAGAAAAAACCACTAGCAAAAATTGCCCTAACCAATGGAAAATTAAGAATTAAATGAGAAATAAAACATTGTGCACAGTTTGCAATAGACAAACTAATAGAAATAAGAACATGAGAACTTTAGTCTCCTTCCTTAACATGGGGACTAATAACTTTGGAATCTAGACAATTGTGGAATATTAGAATTAGTCCAAAATGCAAGTATAAGATGTTGTTGACCTGTTCCAAGTATTCATTGTCTCTTTAATTTGCATGTTTGTAACCTTTTTTTTTTTTTTTTGGGGGAAGTTTTTTTAGTGTTAATGATGTTTACAATTCATTTATTATATTAATGATGAAGCCCTTCACTCATGTTGAATAATCATAAAAAAATGAAGATAGGAATAATTAGTTTTTGTATTTATCCTTTAGAATTATTTAGTTTTCACTTTTGATTCATACATCTTTCATAGTGATCTCACATTCTTATGTTTCATGAATATATAGTAGGTGTCCATCAAAAACATAATCAAGATTGATCTTTAAAAAAAGAAGGTAATAGTTGATCCTTATAAGAGAAGATATTAAATGTAGTTACTCTTAAGAGATAAAGAGGACGTAAATACATCTCAAAAATACATCTTAAAGAATTTTTGATCAAAGAATATACATCACATCATCTTCTTCTAAAGGTAACTTGTAAGAATAATCAAAATGTATTAAAAATCAACTCCAAAGCACATAATGTCATGTAGAGCACAATATTTCATGACAAAGTCATGCTCTACCTATTGACTCTTTAGTTATAACATATTTGATCCAATAACATTATTCAAACATGTTGAGAAAAAAATGGTTGAGTCAACCAAAGACCAATATATAGACAATATTATCGTACTAGAGACAAAAATCTTCACCCGTGAAGATCACTACCAAAAGATATCTAAATAGAAAAATTGCATGATCAATCTAACCATGTCCACCAAACTACACAATTCAAAATGTAAATGTGGAGCAATCTGAATCATCCTTTGACCGTAATCAAAACCATACTTATTGTAACAAGAAAATCATCATACCTTTTTTTTTTAAAATTACAATTGGGAATATGTAAGCAAAAAATCAATAGTAATAATTTATTATTACCATATTTTCACAAAGCTATCATCTTATGTAGAAAAATATAAAGCAATTTTTATAAAAAAAGGTCATAAAATATATTTTCATGCACAAACCATCTTATCAATCTTCCATCCTCTAATAAATCTTAATACTATCTTGACAACATTATCAAAATAGCATAACATCATATGAACACACAATACTAAATAGTTATTTTCCTTCAAGCACACTTCCCATCAAATTAGATATTTGATACACTTCAAGGATAACTTTAAGAAACCCCCCTCCACGAAAAAAGTATAAATGTGTGGCCAATCCAACATTAGTTTCAGGGGAAATAATTAATTTCCATAGGTTATTATTTTTCAATGTTGAGAAATATTAAATTTTAGATGCGATTTTTCCCTGACCATAGTAACATTTCATAAAATTGAGATGAAAATTTCCCTTGTGATAGAAAAATAATAATTTAAGAGGCAATCTTGTCCCTTGCACAATAGAAAAAAAAAGAAATTGTATGAGGTGATTTTTTCCATTTTAGGGAAAAAATAAATATTGTATTAGGTGATTTTTCTTGTTTAATGGAAAATATATATTTTGGATTAGGCAATTTTTCCTATTTAATGGAAAAAATATATTGGATTAGGAAACTTTTACCATCTAATGGAAAAAAATATAATGTGTTGGCAAATGTGCACTTCAGGACAACAACTAAGGTCATAACATCTACAAATGACATGATTACTAAATGAATCAACAACTACAAATTAATCATATGTTTATCAAATTGGTTGTTAGATTATCAAAAGGTTGTGATTAGTATTAAATCAAAGATTGATAATAATAAAATGTGAGGTATCTAAAGGATGACATGTATGTGGAATGTCTTGTTTCATTTATGATAGAATGGAATTTGGCCAAAAAAATTCTTTAAATTGCAAACATCATGCTCAATGCTTTTCATTATCAGAAACGTAGTTGATTTTTGAAAATGGGACTACTTGTGGTAGAGGGACCATCAAATAAAAATCCAAGCCATGTTGTCGACCCAGATTTGACTCTAAAGGAGGATGAGAAGCAGAGTGATCTTACTAATGGGCTTATGGAAGCTTCACAGGTTCTCTTTGCTAATCTTGGAGGTGTCATCAAAGAGCTATAAAAGGAGAATGAAAAGTCAGACCTCCAAGCAATGTTCATCGAAATGAGTCTTGCCCCTACTAATTTTGAAGAACAAATTACAAATGCAATGGAACAAAAAAGTTAGACCTTCAACAATTTTGGGATGTTTTGAAGGAGAAAACAACCATTATGTGAAGAATCATCGATTTAGTTAGGATTTATTTTGGAAAACATATTATCAAAAAGTTGATAAAATGTAATAGTTGGAAGCTTCCTTCTTCCCTTTTTTAGGGAAACCACTATATATATATATATATATATATATATATATATATATATATATATATATATATATATGAAGATGAAATGTAAAGACAATACAAAGAATATAATGCAAATAAAACCCCCTTTCTTTGAAATTAAGAAGCAACCAAAATAGGAGTTGACCCAAAAATAGAAGAGCAACTATCAGGAGATCAGTTGGCAATATCTACAATAAGATTACCCTACCCCTTTCAAAATTTTAAAAAAGTATACATGCCAATAACCAAAAAGGAAAAACTACCATAAGCATCAAGAGTCTTATCAATATATAAAATCATGGCCATCAGATAAATATTGGCCCTACTACTAGTCTAGATATAGAAACTTAAAAAGGCTCGAAGGCACATAATAAATTTGAGCAACATAAAGCAAAACAAAATCTAACCATATTAGCAGGGGAACCATCAACTATTCCTCAAATTTTCTAGTAGTAGTCAAAGCTCTTCATCAGCTAGGAATCCATACAGAGCATAGTTTGTCTCCACCTCCTTATCATTAGTCCCTTGGTCTTGGTTAGTTTGGATAAGATGGAGCATAGTGGCCATCGAGTGCACGACGAACTAAGAAATTGGATACCCTATCAAACTTGTCCTCTAGGTCCTCATTCCATTTAACTAACTCAGTAGTTAATTTTTTAAGTTTTCAACCACCTAGTTCCCCTAGTTAGCATTCTAATTTTTGGTCATGTTGTCATTCTACTAAGTGTGATCTCCCTTTGCTCATCCTTGACCTCCTATTATCCCCCTGCACTTTTCGTCAGAGCTTGGCTATCCAACATACCCATCTTTACCAGAGAGGTAACTGTTCCATGCTTGATATTCTCAAACTTTCTAGAATCTAGAGTAGTAGTTTTGAAAGTGTCAAAAACCTTGGAGGGCAAAGGGATAGCTTCTTCCATGTTTTCAATTTTTTCCTCACTTTGTGTTTCTTCTTCCTCCTGTTCACTGTAGTTTCTTCTAGTAGCCTTTTGTTTGGGATGAGGCCCTGACTTTTTCCCAGAGGTGTCCATTTTGGGTATGGCAGGGTTGTTGGAGGGAATTTTCTCTCTCAACCACGTACTCACTTGGTTAGTACTCTTTCTCATGGTTCTAGTTTTTTCAATATCTAGAATTGTATTTTTTTCTTCCTTAAATTTCCTAGTCATGGCTATGAGGTCCTCTCTACATGTGGGATTAGGAGGCGGGGGGGGGGGGGAGCTTTGAGAAATAATTTTAAGAGTAGGAGGGATAATGCTCAGAATTTGAGGGTGGAGGCCTTTATAAAATTTGAACAAATGGAACATCAAGGCTTGGCAATAGACAAAGTCATTTTTTCCCTCTTCACACTTTTCCCTTATATTCCAAACATAGTTCTCCATAGAATGGAGCAAGAGAAATGGAAAAGAAATGCATTCCTTGTTAGGAAGATGATTCAAGATAGGGAAATGATAATGATTGAAAACCTTAAATTTGTCGTCAAGGGTAACATAGCACATAATAACATAGTAGACCAAATTACATGGCTCTAGGAGCTTCTCAAAGGCAAACCCTCCTTAAAAATTAATATGGGTTTCATCAGGTGCCATTGGGTATCAATTCTTATGTGAGCTCAAAAGTGACCCTGTCTATGGCGACCTATCGCTTCATCCAGGAGTCAAAAAATTGCCAAGTAATCATCTTATCATGGTCTTCTATTCTCTCCATAAAGGGGATAAATATGTCCTCTTTCAGATAGGAGCATGCCAATTTATTATCCCTAACAATCTTCTCAATTCTCGATGCTTCTAGTCTTCAATTCACCCCTTCCATAACCTCATCATCATCTAGGTCGACCACCAACTCTTTCTCTCCCTCATTAATCCAAGGAAAAACCCTTATTTTTTATATTTCACTAGAATGGTATTTTCTTTTCAGTTGTAGTTATTTTATAGTAATAAGCTGATGTATTCAATTATTACTTTCCAAACTTGTGTGGATCCTAATTTAATTGTCTGTTAAGTATTTGCTAGTTAGTACATGGTACACATAGGAACTTGAATTGATGTCTAAAGTGATAAAGTTTTGGGAAATGTTTCAAATAATGTATCATATCTCCAACATGCACATAACATTTATCTATAGAGTACCATCTAATAATTATGTATCAATAGTTGAAGGTTTATTTTGGGCCAAACATCTCAAATGGAACCTCAAACTTGTTCAAGTCTCTAGAATGGTTTGAAATCTCCTTCCACCTTGTACCACTTTTAGTGGACATTAAATTGATGTTTTCTCATTGTCAATGGCATTTCCTCTTCCATTGGCTCCATACACATTACATCATTTTTGGCACTAACCTACATTTACGAGGAATATTTCCAAAGATTTAATCATTTAAAAAAAAAATAATGGAAGTCAGAAGGAAAAATGGTTAGGGACTAGGATTAGTATTAAATAAATTTCTATGAATTTGAGCTTAAATTATAGTCTATCGAGCTTCTTCCTTCATCATTACTCATCTCATTTTTGGTAGTAACTAGTCTAGTATAGTGGTAGTGCTTGATAAATTCTAGTCTAGTTCAATTAATTGGTGTGGTAGACTTGTAGTAATTTCTTTGTAGCTTATATCTAATGTAATTTATGGCCAATTAATCAATTGGTGTGGTAGTCATTGTTTTGTAGTTAATTATTTCCTGAATGGTGTCTTACAAATAGAAAATGTGGCTTCCCTATATACTCTTAGGCTAGACAATTGTACCTTTCATTCCCTAAAAATGTTGAACCTTAAATATAGAGCCTTGGAAGGTAAATTGATGGGATAAAAAAGAAAGAGGAGAGGGAGTTGAAGGTGAAGGAGGTTGAGTAGAGGGGAAATGTGGAGCTGATCGAGGAGGTTAAGAATGAAATTGAGAAAATGGAAATATGACCAAAGAGGCTCTTCCTAGAAACCAAGGTATGCTTGAAAATGCTATTGTTTGCATGAACAAAATGATGGGCAATGTGGATTAGGAAAAAGGTTAATTTCATGCTGGACTAGAGGAGGTGGATAAGAAAAGGGAGAAAGTTGGTCCTAGTAAATAAACTCGCTCCAACACTAAGAAGAAGCAAAAGAATGGTACCCAGATTGACCAAAAAGACATTAAATATGTCACAAAAAGGATCAAATCTATTCAACAAGAGCTTAAAGATAAGGTGGAAGAGTTCTAGTTTAGTCTCTTTCACTTATGTGTTTTGTCTTTTTAAGTTCTTGTCTGCCGATTCATTTATAGTTTGACATACAAGAACTGACAAGAACTTATAAAGAATATAAATTTTAAATACAAGATTATAATGAAAATTTAAATTATAAATTATAAATTATAAATCCAAGATTATAAATTGATCACCAAGAATATAAATTTTAAATCCAAGATTATAATTAAAATAGAAATGGTAGGACATATTATAGCTATAATGGTAGGAGATGTGGTGGTAAAAATAGTTTAGGCCATATGAAATACAGTAACAATGATAGAAAGTAAGTCTTGTAACATTCTTTTTTTCTTTTTGTCTTTTTTATTGTAGCTAACATTTTTATCTATATTAGTGGCATGCACATGTTATTATATACTTAATTACTAACTCTCTATATTATTCTAGAACCATGTGTGATTTGCATAGTACTGTAGTAAGCTCTATTATGGAAAATAAAATAGTTGATTCTCTATCTTTAAGACAAAAATTTAAGGATACTAATAATTATGTTAATATTTTAGGTTTTTTTTTACTATAAGAAATGAGGAAAGTTCAATTATTCTAAATCTTTCTCTGGTGAATAAAATCAAGAAATGTACAAATTTAAGTATGTTTTCTACAAAACATTAATGATATCTACTATATAAATAAGAGATAATACTTCTCAAGTGGATTTTATGAAATGGAAATAAATAACAATTATAATTAATTATCTTAGTTGAATACTGAATTTGACTTATTTAAATTGGCTAAATTTTTGGAGACCAAAAGATAATATTGCCTAGTTATTAGATTCAAAATTTATATTCTTGATGATCAATTTCAAGTGAGGAGACCCATATAAGCCAAAGTGATATGTAATTTAAAGAGAAATGAACTAAAATAAGGGTCCAAAGATGAGTGTGTTGAGATTTAAAATAGGATAGGAATCATGTTATATTTAAATATAAGTTCTAATACAAAAATTATCCTCACATGTGATTAGAGAAATGGAAAATAAAAATAAGTGCTAAAAGAATATAAAATTGAACTTATTGATTAAAGTATTATCTTTTAAGACACTATAATTACCAATCACTAGACTAGTGTCGTCTACCACTTTTTAATCAAGATCCTTATATATAAAAAGTAGACAAGGTAGGATGGTAGGACTCAATGTCTTACTACCCATAGAAATGTACAACATGCACTTTCTCAAATAATAAATTTAGAAGAAGTGTAGATGAAAATAATGTTTCAAAAGATGACCACATGCATTTAAATTACTTGACATGAGGGAAAATGCTAAGAAAACACTAAGAGGAGACCAACACAAGCATTTTATCTTCATTAGTATATGCCATTTTAATTTCTTTTCATCAATATTTTATTGAAGTTTGATTGAAAAGATAAATGATGAAAAGATTGTTATGAGGGAGATTGTTCTATGTTTCAATCATTATTTTGTCACTGATGTCAAATCTACTAAACCTA
Organism: Cupressus sempervirens; assembly: GCA_028749045.1. Lineage (NCBI taxonomy): Eukaryota > Viridiplantae > Streptophyta > Pinopsida > Cupressales > Cupressaceae > Cupressus > Cupressus sempervirens. Next base: position 93,024,749 of record CM053789.1, on the reverse strand, counting down.
TTGTTTGCTAGTAAGACAATTTCTTATCGATTCAAGTACTATCACTGAGTTGATTGATGAAGAGGATTTGATTAATAGATGTAACAACAACACCTAGAGGAAAGGTTGAGTTATGCTTATGTCATGAAGTACATGGATTAGTTAAGATAGTGGTAACATGATGTATTGATTATCTACTTAAGGTTACTAATGTTGGATACATTTAAAAAGAAAAGAAGAACATGTGATACAAAATTTGTCTGCTAAGCTTGACCAAGTGGATAGAAGGAGCTGAGAAAAGTTAGTTAGTACTAAGTAAAGTTTAGTAGGTGCTGAGCACCAGTAAACTTTAGTTGATGCCGAGTGATTTTGTAATGGATGTTGAGTAACCTAGTGTGTTCCGAGCATTAGGAATGAGATAGTGCCAAGCTATTGCATTATTTAAAAGATCATGAATTTGACAAATCTGAGTTGACAAGTTTGTTTTCTTTGATTTTGTGAACTAGGTGGAAGATAAAGATGATGAGCTAATGGCACAGAATTCTAGGTAAACCATTTTGAGGAAAATTCCAAGTGGATTCTAGAGGAAGTTTCTAGAATAGACAATATATGGAGTAGATACATTGTATCCTACCTAATCCATCTTAACCCTAATTTGGACAATGGAGAATGAGCCACAAAATATATTAATTTCTTTTATAAGGAATGTTTGGTCATGAAGCAAAGGTTTTCATGGGTGAGAACCTAAGGGAGAATAAGAGATAAGGGGTTTTGCTTCATCAAGTGACCAAATAGAAGAGTGTGCAATGGCATTTTAAGAAAGAAGGGTTAAGGAGATGAATGCTTGAAGGGGTAAATAAGCTATCAAAGCTACAAATGAGTTTAAGCCAAGTATAATGGAGGACTAACACTAAGATTTAAAGTCTTCAAGTATAGTTATAAGTCTTTATTAGATCAAGCCTTACTATTACTTTCTAGCAATTTTAATTAGTTTTACATCCTTTGGATTAAGGTTGACTTAACAATCATTTGTAAATCCTTTAACAGGGTGGCATTCCAAGTGAATGACCTCAAGTCCTCTAACAAGGTGCACTTCTAATAGGGTCACACTTAACAGTGTGTATTGTGACCTTTAAAAGGGTTGGCCTTTCAGATGGCATCACTTTAGAAGAGTGAAAAAATGGTAGCATGTTATCGGTGGTTTTTTCCAAATTGTGTTTCCACATAAATCATTGTGTTATGTGTGTTACTGAATTTGTTATATTTCATACTTTACATTTCTACAAATTGATTTGATAATAAATTGCAAGTTTTAAGTTATTGTATAGTCTTATGGATGTATGCATAATGGTAAATATTTTATGGGTTTACTATGCTATGAAAAGTTTTATTTGTATATTTGGACCTTGGATAACTAATTCACAACCCCCCCCCCCCCACTCCCTTCTCTCAGTTATTCTAAAGAATTCCAACAATTGGTATCAGAGCCAATTGCTTAAGACAACTTGTTTGAAGGCACTAGGAGTACAAAGATCAAGATGTTAAAAAAAGAGGTACCCAAGCTCAATAGAGATAAATTTATTGCATGGAAAAGTTTGATGAAGCTACACCTTGGATATATTGGAGATCATGTCCAAACTACCATTAATGTGGAACATGTTGATCCAATAAGTGCCCTAATTGTCGAGGATTTGAAGAAAAAGAAAGAACACAACCAGGTGATGTTGGAGATTGCTTCTGCCCTAAGCTATGCCAAATTTGATGATATCAAATGTTGTGATACTGTAAAGAAAATGTGGGATGCCCTAACCATTATCTATGGAGGAGACAAGAATGTTCAAAGAGCCAAATTTGAAAGTCTCAGAGGTAAGTTTGATGACATGAGAATGGAAGAAGGTGAAAATATTGTTCAATATGTTGCTAGGATAAAAGAAGTTGTGAGTGCAATAAGAGGTTCTATTGGTGAAATAGATGATGATACTATGTTAAGTAATGACTTGAGGACATTGTTTCCTATCTATGCTATTAGAGTTTCTACAATTCAAGAACTAAGATCTATGCCAGGAAATGATTTAACCCTTGAAGGTCTGGTAGGTAGACTCAATACTTTTGAGCTATCTAACTTTGATAATTAAAAACCTGAAGCTCCTGAATCTATTTTCAAAGCTAAACTACTGTTAAAGGATTCTGAAGAGCCCTACACACAGAAGAAGAGAAGAAAGGCAAAATGTGTATCTAGTGATAGTGACACTAATGAGGAAGATGTTGATAATCTTGAAGCATTTTTGGCAAGAAGATTCCATAGAGGAAGAGGAAAGTACAAAGGTAAGTTACCCATCATTTTTTTTAATTGTAATGAGGTTGGTCATATTGCTACTAGATTTCAATAGAAGAAGAACTATAAAGGTTGTGACAAATACAAGAGCATAAGAGATGATGGCAGCAAGGATTACAAAGAAAAAGGAAAAAAGTCATGCTACATTGTTGAAGAGGATACTATGGATGAGTCTGATGATCATGGTGATGAAGTGGTGTATGTTGTAATGAAAGATAAATCTAATGAAGATGAGGCAACTACACTTGTGACATGTGTGAATAAGAATGATAGATGGGTCATTGACAATGGGTTCTCATAGAAAATGATTGGAGATAAAAGTAAGTTCATTACCTTAAATTTTTATGAAGGAAATAATGTAAGATTTGGTAATGATGCACCATGTTTGATAAAAGAAAAAGGTTCTATCAAACTCATAGACAAGATTTCATGTGACAATGCTTACTATGTTGAAGGACTGAATTATAATCTCTTGAGTGTGTCACAACTAAATAATTTGGGACGTAATTTGAATTTGTGAATAAGACTGCTAAGATATTTGATACTAATGGAAAGCTGATTGGAAAGTCTGATCAAACTAAAGGAAATATATTCTACCTTGATATAGATGATGTTACTTGTCTAATTGTTAAATATAATGATGCATGGCTATGGCACACGAGGTTATATCATGTTAACTTTGAAAACTTGGTTAGTATCAATAACATGAAGAAAGTAAGAGGTTTGCCTAAATTGAAGAAACCTAACAATGCAATGTGCAAACAATGTCATCTAGGCAAAATGACAAAGTCAAGTTTTAAGAGTAAAACTTATACCTCTAAAGAAATACTTGAGATTGTTCATATTGACTTGTGTGGACCAATAAATGTGTAAAGCTACAAAGGAGATAAGTACATTATGTTTTTTGTTGATGATTATTCTAGAATAATGACAGTTATGTTTCTACAATAGAAATTTGATGCTTTCCAAATGTTCAAGTGGTACTTAGCAAGAGTTGAGAAAGAAATAGGTAAGAGTTTGAAGTGCTTGAGATTAGATAGAGGAGGAGAATTCACATCACATGATTTTGAGATGTTCTTTAATGATAGAGGAATCAAAAGATAGACATCTGCACCAAGAACCCCTCCACAAAATGGAATTGTTGAAAGGAGGAATAGGTCTGTAATGGACTGTGCTAGGACACTCATGATGGAAAAGAATGTTTCTTTGAAGTACTAGAGAGAAGTTGTAAGTACATCTATCTATACCTTGAACTAGGTACAAGTCAAGAAAGGTACTCATTCAACACCTTTTGAATTAGGGTATGGATACTCACTAAATATAAAATATTTTAAGGTATTTGGAAGCAAATGTTACATTCTTAAATATTTCAGGAATGGTAAACTTGATGCAAAAGTTGAAGAAGGTATATTCCTTGGTTAGTAAAGCTTATAAGTGTTTGAATACTAACACTAACAAAATTGTGGAAAGTGCAAATGTGAACTTTGATTAATATACAAAAGCACATGAAGTCAAACCTATGAAGGAACTAGAAGTATACAAATCATTTGTATATTTTTATGAAGGTATGCCTACTAAAGAAGATGTTGCAAATCAAGTTGGAAATCAAGAACAAGTTTCATTGACTACTAAATCACATCTTGTGAATGCCGAGGTACATTCAAGAACTAAGTTACATTCAGATGTCGAGTTACAAAATGAAGTGAATGAACATTCTAATTTTGAAGTTGGTAGAAATGAGAGAAATGTTGAGATACCTAATAGAGATGCACATAGTGATTCTAAAGCTGAGAGACAAAATGAAGAAACAAGAGGTGAGCCAGTATTGTCTAAATATGTCAAGAGACATCATCCTGTAGATCAAATCATTGGAGACAAAGATGCTAGGCCAATGACAAGAAACATATTAAGAAGTGATATATTTTTGCTAAGCATGAAGGAGCCCAAAATAGTAGATGATGCATTAAAAAATGATGATTGGTACAAGGCCATGGAAGAAGAGATTGAACAAATTCAGAAGAACAAAACATGGAGTCTAGTTCCTAGACCGGAAGCCAAAAATGTGATTGGTACCAAATGGGTATTTAGAAACAAGCTAGATGAGAATGGTGAAGTGAAAAGAAAAAAAGCAAGATTATTTTACAAGGGATATGTACAAGAAGAAGGAATTCAATATGGAGAAACATTTTCCGTTGTTGCAAGAATGGAAGGAGTAGGAACTCTACTTGTTTACTTTGCATACAAAGGTTTTAAGGTTTATCAAATGGATGTTAAGTCTACATTTCTGAATGGTATATTGGAGGAAGAAGTTTACATAGAATAGCCATAAGGTTTTGTTGATGTTAACAATAAGAACATGGTATGCAAACTTCACAAAGCATTATATGGTTTAAAGCAAGCACCAAGAGCATGGTATGAGAGACTTCATAGCTATCTTGTGAAGATTGGATTTGAAAGGACTAATGATAACAAAAATCTATACATGAAAACATATAAAGGAAAAGGTATTCTAATATCTAAATTTTTTGTTGAGGATATCATATTTGGAGGTCAAGATGCTTTATGCAAGGATATTGCAAATTAGATGAAACAAGAATTTGAAATGTCTATGTTTGGAGAGATTAAATTTTTTGTGGGTTTGCAAGTATATTAGATGAAATATGGTATATACATCACTCAGTCAAAATATGCAAAAGAGATATTGAAAACTTTTGGATTATAGGATTCCAAACTAGTAAGTACACCTATGGTGATAGCACACAAGTTGTCAAAGAATGATGATTCAGATGAAGTAAATCAAACATTATATAGGTCTATGATTGGAAAATTGTAATATGTTGTACATATCAGACCTAATATTGTATTATCTGTAGGGAGAGTTGCAAGATTCTTTGTTAATCCTAAGGAGAATCATTTAATGGCTATAAAGAGAATAATGAGATATTTGAAAAGAACACAAGAGTTCAGTCTATACTACAAGAAAAATGAGAAATTTGAATTAAGACCCTATACTAATGTTGATTGGGCTGGAAACATTGATGATAGAAAGAGGACCAGTGGAGGTGCATTTTTCTTAGGCAAGAGACTAGTGACATAGACTATTAAGAGACAAAATTGCACATCACAATCTACTATTGAAGTTGAATATGTTGTTGCTACTGTAAATTGTACAAAAATTATATGGATCAAAAAACTACTCAAAGGAATGAAGGAGGAGATCATAGAGCTAGTAATACTTTACTGTGATAATACAAGTGCTATACACATATCAAAGAACCTAGTTATGCATGCCAAAACTAAGCACATTGCAATCAAGTATCATTATGTAAGAGAATTAGTTAAAGATAAAGAGGTGAAGATGGAATATGTTAAAACAACAGAGAAAATTGTTGATATCTTCACAAAAGCATTACCTAAGAATGCTCATGAGTATCTAAGAAGTAAACTAGGGATGATACCCCTATCTAAGGCGATCTAAGTAACAAAGGGAATGCCTTGCATCAAACCAGCTAATTGACATATGTTACACATTGATGCAGAGGATCTTACTTTAGCATATTCCTAAATTAAACAAAGAGCTGAAATTTACACAATAGTCATTAGTAAGGTGACATAGGCAGCCATTGGAGAAATTAGAGACATTTCACAAATCTATATCTACATGATAAGATGTAAAGATGATATATGCCTTTGGCATTGTTTTCAACAAGGGAGATAGTACATAAACTACTCAAATGCAAGAGGAACAAGAGGGAAACATCTAGATACTATTGATAGACAAAGAAGTTATTGTTATGTTGATTAGAATGGGAGATAGAAAGTATAGTACAAGAAAGAGGGATAAATCCTAATCTACCTAGTAAGAAGGAGATGCAAGTGGAGAAACTCAAAGGGAGTTATAAGTAAGAGTTTTTGTAACCTAATCAGAAGATGGAAGTTGCCAATAGAGGGAGTAATGATGATACAATTTTTTTTTGGTATTGTCTTACTGATTTGACCCAGTTAGATTGATTGAACAAAATGTTCATCATTTGATTTGCTTTTAGGTTGATCACTTTGGTTTTCCATTAGTGCCAAATAAGGAGATTATTGAAATTTGATTGAAAAGATTAATGATGAAAATATTGTTATGAGGGAGATTTTTATATGTTTCAATCGTTATTTTGTCACTAATGTCAAACCTACTAAACCTATTATTTCCTGGTAAGACAATTGCTTATAGATTCAAGTACTATCATTTAGTTTATTGATGAAGAGGATTTCATCAATAGATGTAACAACAACACCTAGAGGAAAGGTTGAGTTATGCTTATGTAATAAAGTACAAGGATCAGTTAAGATAGTGGTAACATAATGTATTGATTATCTACTTAAGGTTACAAATGTTGGCTATACTTAGAAAAAAAGGAAGAACATGTGATACAAATTTTTTTTGCTAAGCTTGACTGAGTGGATAGAAGGAGCCAAGCAAAGTCAGTCAAGCTGAATAGAAAATTAGTTAGTGCCAAGTAAATGCAAATTTCAATGGATGCCAAGCAAGTTAGTTAGTGCTAAGTAAAGTTTATTAGGTGCCGAGAACCAGTAAACTTTAGTTGATGCCAAGTAATTTTGTAGTGGATGTCGAGTAACCCAGTGTGTGTTGAGCATCAAGAATGAGATAGTGCCAAGCTGCTACTTTATTTAAAAGATCATGAATTTGATGAATCTGAGCTAACAAGTTTGTTTTCTTGGATTTTATGAACCAAGTGGAAGATAACGATGATGAGTTGGTGGCATAGAAATCTAGGTAAACCATTTTGAGGTGAATTCAAAGTGGATTCTAGAGGAAGTTTCTAGAATAGACAAGATATGGGGTAGATACATTTTATCCTACCTAATCTATCTTAACCCTAATTTGGATGATGGAGAATGGGCCACAAAATATCTTAATTTCCTTTATAAGGAATGTCTAGTCATGAAGCAAAGGTTGTCATGGGAGAGAACCTAAGGGAAAAGAAGAGATAAGGGGTTTTGTTTCATCAAGTGACATAAGAGAAGAGTGTGCAATGGCATGTTAAGCAAGAAGGCTTAAGGAGATGAATGCTTGAAGGGGTGAACAAGCTATCAGAGCTACAAATGAGTTTAGGCCAAGTAGAATGTAGGACTGACTCTGAGATTTGAAATCTGCAAGTATAGTTGTAAGTTTGTATCAAATCAAGCCTTACTATTACTCTCTAGCAATTGTAATTAGTTTAGGTAAATCCTTTGGATTAAGGTTGACTTAACATTCATTTGTAAATCCTTTAATAGGTTGGCATTCCAAGTGAATGAACTAAATTCTGCTAACAAGGCTCGCTTCTGATAGGGTGATTGGAATCCTTTAACAGGGTGGCACTTAACAATGTGTATTATAACCTTTAAAAGGGTTGGCCTTTCACGGGGCATCACTTCAGAAGAGTGAAAAAGTGGTAGCATGTTACTGAAGGTTTTTACCAAATTGGGTTTCCATGTAAATCATTGTGTTATGTGTGTTGTTGAATCTGTTATGTTTCATGCTTTACATTTCTACAAATTGATTTGACAGTAAGTTGCAAGTTTTAAGTTATTGCATAATCTTATGGATGTATGCATAATGGTAAATGTTTTATGGGTTCACTAAGCTATGAAAAGTTTTATTTGTATATCTAGACCTTGGATAACTAATTCAACCCCCTCCCTCAGATATTCTAAAGAATTTGAACATATTTTTTATTTTTCAAATACACACGAGTTAAATGTCTTTTCTAACTTTTGATCCAGTTCAACACTTCTAAAAAAAATTTAAAATAGAGAAAAATTTTATGTTTCATTTTTTACACATTTAACTACTTTTTTGTATTACCAATTAATTTTTAAGAATTATTTGAAAAAAAAAAATACTAAAGAAATGCACTCATTTTAGCAAGTTTGAATAAATAAAATGAAAAAACATTAAGAAAATATGTAACATTTTATGTGTGAATACAAGAAGCTCGTTCTAATAACCAAAATGTATATATCTTTATCAAGTATTTGGAAGTGTGTCATTCTACAACTGTGAAGTTTGATCAATAATGATAATTTTTTCTTATGCTAAAAAAATTATTAAAAAAGAAAGTGTACTTATAGATGTTGTATATTTTTCAACTCTTAAAATTTGTTTATAGATTTGTATTCGTAGACTTCTATTATTGAATTTTTAAGATTTGTTATCTCAAAATTAAAAAATCTCATAATCTCAATATCAATATTCTTCTAATGATCAAATTGATTCACATTGTAGCTTTCTAAGTGTATACATTAATTGTATTTGAAATTCATTAGCATGTATATTTTAAATTTCTTTTCATAAATATTTTTCATTTCACAAATACACATGAAATGAATGTTTTTTTTATAACTTTTGATCCATTTCAAAACTTGAAAAGATAATTAAAAATAAAGAAATATTTGATGTTTCACTTTTTACACATTTAAATATTTTGTTGTATTAGAAATTAATTTTGCATGAATTATATGAAAAAATAAAAGAAGAAAGAAATGCTAGCAAGATTGAAAAAATAAAATTGAAAAACATTGAAATAATATGTAACTTTTTGTGTTCAAATACAAGAGGATCATTCTAATAACCAAAATGTCTATTTCCTTATCAAGTATTTTGAAATGTGTCATTCTATAGCTTTAAAAGTTTGATCAATAATGATACATTTTTCTTAAGATTAAAAAAATAGAAAAAAGAATGTGTACTCATAGATGTGAAGTATATTGTTCAACTCTTAAAATTGTTTGTAAATTTATATTCATGGAATTCTATTATTCAATTATTAAGATTTGTTGTATCAAAATTTAAAAATCTCATTAGCTCAATATCAATATTCATCTAAGGATCAAATTGATGCACATTGCAGCTTTCTAAGTGTGTACATTAATTATATCTTCAATTCATCAGCATATCTATAAAGTGTTTTTATTTCACAAATACACATGAGCTAAATGTCTTTTTATAACTTTTGATAGTTCAAAACTTGAAAAAAATAGAGAAAAAACTTATGGTTCCGTTTTTTGCATAGTAAACTAATTTTTTCTATTAGCAATTAATTTTGTACAAATTTAATGAAAAAAAAAGAAAATTAATAAAGAAATATGCTCATTTTATTAAGTTTGGAAAAATAAAACTAAAACACATTAAAAAAATATGCAACTTTTAGTATTCAAATACCAGAAACATACATCATCAAGTTATTAGATTTTATCAATAATAAGCACGCTTTTGATGTTATGTGTTACTATTTAAATACATTAGATGTGCTCATTCAGTGACCAAAATATTTAGAAGTGTGTCATTCTACAACTATGAAGTTCAATAAATAATTATAAATTTTTCTTAAGTTGAAAAAAATAGAAAACAAGAGTTGTGCACACAACTAGAGTCCCTGCCTAATGTAACGAAATAAGAAAAAGTATAAATAAATTAGTATAAAATAATGACGCTTCATTGGGTATTGCTTAATAAAAATATTATAACATTATGTACCATTATAACATTTGTACAAATCTAATCTAACTTATCTTTTAGACTAGTAAATTTACAAGTCATGATTTTTTTCCCATTCAAAAGATGCCAAATATTATATCATCTAGCTTATAACAACTAGTTAATAACAATGCATTGTATGAAATGTTAAAAGCTGAAAAAAAGCTTGCACTTTCTACTCATTAAATTTTTGGGTTTTCTTATATTTACTTTACATATATAAATAATTTGTATATTAAAATAAATTTGATCTCAATGATGTATATTTGAATGCTTCAGACTTAGCCCATATAAAGTTGGAAAACATTGTTTGCTACTAAAGCTACATATGTATAAAGTTGGAAATCATTGTACATATTTATTAAATTACTTCCATCTAATTGAGGAACAAAGAAATTTTTAGAACACAAATTCGATGTTAATTATTTACAAATAAATATTCCTAGACAAAATGACAACAAACTATTACATTATGAGATAGTCCAACACTAAGTATTTAAAGAAACACATTATTGAATAACTTGGTACTTAAAAAGCCCATTTTGTGGAATAGTTTTAGAAATCTAACTTGCCTTGAATTAAATAGAAGTGACAACATTATTAAAATATAATAATAACACTATCTAACAATATTTCACTCTAAAGTAACATTTGGAATGAAAAGTGAAAATGTATGTCTGGAAACATCTACTTCTAAATGCCCTATCTAGATTAGAAGAAGTTATGCATACAAGAGAACTACAGATGTATATCTACAACAACTATTAACAACTTAGAGAAAGACAATGGTTTGGAATTACTTCCTTGTCTGATTTGGAAAATCCCACTATATTATCATAAAAAACTTCTAAGAGAAGATAAAAATTTGGAATTACTTGTTTACTTTTGTAGAGCTATAGTAAAGATCTTAATAGTCTCTTGGATTTTTATTTTGTTCCTATACACATTCCCAACATCACTGCGTATCTATGAAACTAGGATGAATAAATTGGGAAAAAATAGTTATGATTGGTTCACAACAATACAAATGTGACAATAAGATTGGCAACAATTTGACATAGCATTGAGATAGTATTCTACTATCTGTTATTGACAACAAACTATTACATTGCAAAATTTGACACTAAGTGTTGGAAAAAATACTATCTCATAATGTATAAAATGTAGAATTCAAAAGCCCACAAAAATACACAAAATAAAGAAAAAAATTAGATTGATGTGCCATTTCAGCCTTTCTTTGATGCATGTCTCCCACTGCTAGTTCTCCCATGATTTGTAGAAAGTTTTAAAAGAAATTACAAATGAAAATATAATGTAAATAAATTATTGCATCCTTCTCTTAAAATCTATCAATAATTAATTTATTTATATTTAGAAATTGTAATTTGAGGTAAAGACTCCACCACTTTTGCCCAACATGTAGGGATCTCTGCTTGTACGTCTTGACGCATTATGAATGCTAATTTGCTTAAGTTTTTGGAGATGAAATTGAACTGTTGCATGTTACAAACATTTGAACTGACATCTATATTGCCTTCTTACATATGTGCCACCAAATGACATGTTAGCCCCACATGCAAATGAGATGTTTATCAATGGGTTAAAGCTAGTTGGAAATTTCTAGAATATGCATGTACACTCTTAGTTTTAGGAAATTTTTTCTTAGACAAAATTTTAAAAACTATCCATAAAATCTCAATCCAACCTTGGAGCATCATTTGCTATGTAGCTTATCTGACAGAAAAACTCCTCCCATCACTTGCATTATAACATAAAAATGAGCTGAAATAATAAGAAAAATAAATCAGGGAGATGAAAAAAATTCTTTTAACTAAAAATAATTTTAACTAGTTTCAAATCTTTAGTACTTCAAAAGCCAAAGTAAATTCAAATTTTTACCATTCAAAATAGAATGGTGAGCTCAAAACTGAGGAAACTGAAATAACAATAACAAACTCAAATCTTTAAAGGAGAAATTAGAAGAGGGAGTTGAAATAATATTTAAAGGATTCTAATCTCTTACAATCTTAAAAATAATAGTAAGCTTAAATAATTAGAAGACATTTCAAATCTTTTTTTGCTCAAATGCAAAAACTTCAACCTAAAAATTCACTTTTGCATAATTAAAAGAGAACAATGAATTCAAATAATATGCGGTAGAGAATAAAATCATTTATTAGTTTGAAAGCAGAACAATATACAGACATAAATTATTTCTTACCATGACTCCAAATGAGCGGGCAAAAATTATAGAATTTTGTATTCAAACGCTAGCCAATTCGAGATCACTGATATGGCCAACGAAGGTTTGCCTAATGGCTCGGAGTGAGTATTGACAGTAGTCAAAGAAACTTCTCAAAATATACAAAATATCATAGAAATCCATGCAAGAAACACCCTAAATAATCTACACATCATTTCATGAAGTGCATGTCAATTCTACAAGTTTTTCCCTCTCTAGCTATTGAAACAAATGACATGTAACCTTCCTAAAACAATGACAGTTGCCATGCTCAAATATTTGAGCTAATATTTGTCTAAGAAAAAGAAAAAATTGCCGAGAAAAAAAACACGAGCCAATCAGATAAAACTTGTTTACATATATGACATCAAAATAATTTAATTTTTTTTATCTAACTATAGTGTAGGATGGTATTATAGGAGAGAACACATTTTTCAATGAACAAACTAATATGTTGAAAGTGATCAAAAATTTTAGTCTCCTACCTGTTGGTGTTTTGAAATGCAACAGGTTTCAAATTATCCTAATGAGAACAAAACATATCTAGGGGCAACTACTTCCCATCCTTAACATATCATTTCAAACACTAGACCAACTATATGGCTAGACCCTTCTTCTACTTTAGGCTCTACAAAACCTAGGCGGGTGGACCTAAGATTCAATTTATATGGTACTAGTGCTAAACATATTCTTGAACTTTTTAACAGAAGATTTAACCCTCATTTCTCCTAATGACTCATGGAATAACATAGATCTGCAGTAGCTAAATGCAAGATAATGCAATTCATAGCTAAGTGAGGGTTAGACTTTGAATAATTTTCAACATAAAGGGAAAAGATGATTTAATATGTTGATAACAACAAGACCTTGGTATGAAAAAAAAAAACTAAATGATCCTGTAGTTGATCAGTGCCTTATCTATTGGACAATTACATGAATTACAACCATACAACTTTTGGAAATCTTTGACATAACTCCTACATCAAGATCCCTGATCTATCTTTCACCTTATGAATAGACATCTGCATCAAAATGAATCTCATACTTCAAACTATCCCATCATGAAATTTGCAAACCTTGTGATAAATATCAAGCAATTAAATGGCTCTTTGCTCCACAACAAAAATACTTCAACCACATGCATTTTTAAGCAAAATGCAACCTAATTTATGCTCTTGGTTCACAAATCAGAAGAAATTACAAACCCCATGAATAGGAGACAAGATCCAAAATGAATGTAAACCCTTTGTTATGTTTTATTCATTCTCCTGGAAAACAAATACATGAAAGATGTATCAAAATGACCCATAAATCACCTAACAAATGAGAACTATCCATATAAAACTTAGTGCTACTCATTACAAGAGAAATTGTTGAAAAATGGTATCTCAGTAGTGAGTAGTTTTTCTCCAAAAACTAGAACCCCTACAATGAGAAAGAAAGAGAATGATATAGAGGAAATAATTCTTGAATCTTCTATATGTCTGACATGTGTTCACTTGGAAAACTTCCTATTGCAGATGCAAAACCTCTTTCATCTTTCTGCCCATCTAGTATGATTTGATTCTCATCATTATTTTGTAAGAACCTTGAAATATCTCTTGTTCAATGATGAAAACTATTATGTTTTCCAAAATACTTGAAAACATCAAGAATGTTGATAAAACCTTCATTTAACTAGTTTAGATGCGACAAAGACTTGCCCATAACCACATTTATGCTACCTTTTATGTTCATTTAGTTCATCACTTTACTAAAAGTCAGATCTGAACTACCCCAACTGCATGAAACTAGAAATTAGATACCTGTGTGATGCATGATGCTCCTGAAAAAAAAAAAAAAAATTCTGGAGGAGAGATAAAGTGACGAAAATTAGAGAAGAAATAATAAAAAAATAAAAAGGAGAAAAGAAAGGAAAAGGAGATTTCTATTTTCGAGGTGCATAGGTGGCGTAAAAAGAGAAATAATAAAAATAGTTGTCATTCCATTAATCAAGGTGTATAGGTGGCAATTTAGAAGTTTGTGGAAAGATCCTTAAATCATGTATTTAATATTTGTTGGGTGCTTAGTTGTATTTGGGTGGGAATTTAATATTTATTTAAAGGTAGTTGTATTTACCTTTTATCCCACATTGCTTGTGTTTGTAATGTCTTGGGTTAGAAGTGCCTATTTAAGCAAGGCTTATAATCATTTGTAATCAAGTTGAAGAAATGGAAGCTCTTCTAATGGAAGTTGGAGAAATAGAAGTTCTTGAGTTGTAAGCTCTTCAAGTGCAAGCTCTTCAAGTGTAAGCTCTTGTAGTGAATTTCAAGTATTAATGGATGATGCTTTATGAAGCATTTTTGTCATCTCTCTCTTGTCTCCATATTGTTGCATTTTTGGTTGTGAGTTGGTAAGGGTGGTGTGGCCCGTCATCAGTGGTATCAGAGCAGGAGTTCCTGAGAGTGCAGACAGATCGCCGAACGTGAGGCAGTTTGCACCAGGACCTTGAGTTGGTTGAAGTTTTTCAAGAAGTTCTTGATTGTGTAGATAGATCGCCGACTGTGAGGCAGTTTGCACGAGGTTTTTGTGTTGCACTAGAGACTTGATTATGGAGAAGAGAAAGAAGAAGATGACTTTTGTGATTGGATGGGTTCTGAGGATTCCTCGACTTGAGAAAATTAGGGCAAGAAATCAACAATCATTGCTAGTTGATTTGCAGAAGCAAGTGAATGAATTAGAAGCTGAGTTGTGGAAGAGAAGAGCATGTCACCAGAAAAGAGATGTTGATAATTCCTTGGATGTGGAAAAGAAAGAGGATCCAGTGGAGTATGAGACATGTGGTACAAAAGAAGAGCAAGAGGATGTAGAGGATATTATTTGCGAACCTAAAGTTGAAGAAGATGAAAGACAAGAGGAAGAGCATGAAGATGGCAAGATTTATGAACTTGAAATAGAGCAAGATGATTTGAAGATTGCAATAATGGAGGAAGAATATAGTGCCTTCGTTGGAGATCAAGCAGATGGAGTAGTTACATGCATTGTTGACGACATAAAAGAGGCAAGCGAAAATTAAGATGTCAAACAGGTAAATTCTTATGAATCATGGGATGTTGTCTTTGATATGAGTTTAAAAGATATTGATGATGGTTTGCATGAGGATCTTGTTAGTCATGTGTGGTATGCAAAGGAAGATTGGTATGGTGTTGCTGGGTTTATTACAGGTGTGATTAATTCAACAAGATTGGATGAGGATGAGAGTTATACTTGGTTAGAGTTCATTGCGAAAGAGTATTTTCAGTAGCAAACACTTGTTCCAGCAAGGTGTTGGAAAAGAAGAAAGAAGGAGAAATTTCAGCATCGGATACTTGTTCCAGTTATGTGTTGGAGGAAAAGAAAAAAAACTTTCAACAGTGGCTACTTCATTTTGTGAATCCATATTCACAAAATTTTTTTCCTACCATGGGAGTCGGATGCAGGAGCATCACGCATCAGCAAAAAAATAATGTGGAAGATTTGTATGTTGGTTTTCTTGTTCTTATTGAGGTAGAAGCTTGTGGTGAAGATGAAGATGGTTCTATATCTTTCTTTTGACATCAAAGTGTGGGACACACTTTTCTATCTACCAGGGGAGTCTGATGCAGGAGCATCTTGCATGGAAAAATTAAATTATTAGAAAAAAAAAAAAAAAAGGAAAAAAAAAAAAAATATTCTGGAGGAGAGAGAAAGTGACAAAAATTAGAGAAGAAATAATAAAAAAATAAAAAGGAGAAAAGAAAGGAAAAGGAGATTTCTATTTTCAAGGTGCATAGGTGGCGTAAAAAGAAAAATAATAAAAATAGTTGTCATTCCATTAATCAAGGTGTATAGGTGGCAATTTAGAAGTTTGTGGAAAGATCCTTAAATCATGTATTTAATATTTGTTGGGTGCTTAGTTGTATTTGGGTGGGAATTTAATATTTATTTAAAGGTAGTTGTATTTACCTTTTATCCCACATTGCTTGTGTTTGTAATGTCTTGGGTTAGAAGTGCCTATTTAAGCAAGGCTTATAATCGTTTGTAATCAAGTTGAAGAAATGGAAGCTCTTCTAATGGAAGTTGGAGAAATAGAAGTTCTTGAGTTGTAAGCTCTTCAAGTGCAAGCTCTTCAAGTGTAAGCTCTTGTAGTGAATTTCAAGTATTAATGGATGATGCTTTATGAAGCATTTTTGTCATCTCTCTCTTGTCTCCATATTGTTGCATTTTTGGTTGTGAGTTGGTAAGGGTGGTGTGGCCCGTCATCACTGTGACAAGTCCCTATATAACTTAAACTAGTGACCACCTATGCAAAAACAAACTCCATAATCGGGAATTTCATCTTCTCTCGATTCTAGCAATAAATAACATGCCTATATGGACTTACCAAGAACTTCTAGAATCTTATTTTGAAAACCACCCTCCTGTCAAGCTCTTTAGACAACATTATTGCAAATATTAAAACTTTCCTAAAGTTTGCACTATAGGATATAACTTCAAATTTATTTAAAAATTTGACCTGCACGTGCTTTTCTAGGAAAATACTAAAAAATCAATTTTTTGAACCTTTTGAAATTTCCCTCTATTTTTCCTTTGGGTCAAACCTGGTTGACTGCCCTCGCCATGTGTCATCTTATGATTGGCCAAATTTTTACTTTGCTATTTGACATTCACCACATGGTGAACACATGTCTTACACATGTCACTTGCTAATTGGGCTGCCATGCCATCTACTCACTAGTACATTTGACCCCATTTTTCAACCAATATTGGTTGAAATGTTGACTCAGGTTGGTCAAAATTTGGACCAACCAATTGGTTAAAGTTTTTCTCATCAAAATTTTGACCAATCCATTGGTCAAAAACTTTTTAGAACCCTAGTGCAATTTCTACCAGAACTTGGTCAAAATTTTGACCAATGCTTGGTTGAAAAGTTCTAGGAATTGTTCGAAAGTTTGACCAATGCTTGGTCAAAAACATTGAGGCATTGGTTGAAATTTTGACCAATGCTTGCTAGGAAACTACTAGGCATTGGTCAAAATTTTGACTAATGCTTGGTAGGAAACTACTAGTCATTGGTCAAAATTTTGACTAATGCTTGGTCAATTTATTTTTTGAGGCATTCTATAAAACAATTCACATGTCTTGCGTATGATTTGACATTTTTCATGTATCCTACACTCTCATCCCGATGATGGATTATAAAGAGTGATCTGAAATAATGATGATAAAAAACACACACAATCAAATCCAAAATGAACGTGCATTACAAATGGATTGTGGAAATCTGATATTGTTAATTTTGGATGCATGTCTACTAGGACAATCACAACTTAAGCATATATAAATCTATTATATATATGTTTAAGTTGTGATTGTCCTAGTAGACATGCATGCAAAATTAACAATATCAGATTTCCACAATCCAATTGTAATGCAAGCTCATTTTCGATTTGATTGTGTATGTTTTTTAGCATCATCATTTCAGATCACTCTCTGTAATCCATCATCAGTCAGATGAGAGAGTGTAGGATGCATGTAAAATGTGAAATCATAGGTAAGGCATGTGAACTATTTTATACAATGCCTTAAAGAAGCTAAGTATATTGAAATACTTACAAGTGTGTGAGGCATTTCATATTTGTTGATCACACAATATGGTTTAAGAAATCCTCCTCACTAATTAACTTGCACCACAAACTGGCAATCTTCATCTTTGTTGTCGGCTCTTATCCCCTATGTGAGTGCTGATGTAGAAGCCGAAGTGGAAAAAATAAGTGAAAGCATGTTGAATAAGGTTTCTAATCTCAACTTGGTCAACATTGTTTATTTAAGGGCTATGGACTGGGCAATTCTTCAATGTCTAGCACTTAGAGCTAGCATTGCATCCTCTTTAACAGTTACATGTACAACCCTAGGAGGAAATAGGTTGTTGGCTAATTCTTCTAGCCTAGAAGGATATGACTATAATAAAGACTAAGCTCAATCAAATATTCCCAAGTTCATAGTAGCTTCTACAATTTCAATTGATTAGCGTACGCATGTAGAAAATAACTACTTACCAAATGTATGTACGTACTAGTTGAGTCAATCTCAAGAACCAAAAGAAAACTCTCTCTCTCTCTCTCTCTATATATATATATATATAATTATAATACATTTCATTTGGATACATGAAAACAACAAAGATTTTGAGTTCATTTGAATATCTTCAGTTCAGTGTAGTAAGCTCAGCAAAATGATTTAATCAAGCCAAAGTGAAACCCTTAGATAGGTTGCCTTTTGTCTTGTGTCACAACAAGTTCAAAGAAAAAAAGATATGACATCCCATCATTCCCTTGAATCTTTGGAGACAAATTTGTGAATAGAAGCAAGCTTAGCAGATGCCTTCATGAATCTTAATTGGTTAACAATGCAACAGTTTTAAAGCTCTATTATTTGCTTCCATATTTCTCTTTCTTGGTTGAAAATATTTTTACTTTAAGCGCATATATATTTAAAAAGAATTAATCAGTGAATAAGGCAGAAAAAGATGTAAATGTATCCACTATGGGCCTCTCCTTGTTTGAAATTCTTTTTGATCATAAAAACTAAACATAATAGGAACAACAATAAAAAAAACAAATCCTCGTTGTTTTTCTATTTCATATCAATTATAGATAGAGAAGCCACTAGGGTATTCCCCATGTTTTAACCAACCACAAAGGAAAAGCCAGCATCCATAAGGAATACATAAGATTGTTTACAAATGCTAAAACCTATAATATAATTTATTTGGAATTATAACTAATTACTCAGCCATTAACATTGGAGAAATCTAACAAATTCCTTAAAAGCTCCATGAAAATGAAATCTAGTAGAGAATAGTGATGTAGAAGATAACCAAGTACACAAAAATAATGTTGATCACCCATATCGACTAGAATTTTGTCTAAAATAACTTCATCTTCACTTAGATTTATTATTAATTGAGTGTAAGCCATTTTCTTTCAAATAATTGAAACTTCTCATAGTCATGTTACCAATTTAATAATTTAAGACAAGTTTCAATATCAAATTAGTTTTCAAAATATTAGGACATTGTTAATGTGAAAGTATTTAAGCATTGACCTACCTTTTGTGATTCTCTAGTTACTGTTGTCTTTGGCTTTTTATTAGCAATAATTTTAGGTTTTCTAGATGACTCCAAAAAATTCTCTTCTTGCTAGCAGTCTCAACCTTTCATTAAGAAGGTCTTAAATGAGCTATAAGCTAGATGAAAAAAATAGAATAATAGCTCCCCAAATGGAAACCTTCCAATCCATCATCATACCATGGGTTTCATTTGATTCACATCCTTGTTACTTTCATCTTCAGAAATTCTTTTGAATCACTGTCACTTCTTCTTGCAAAACAATCAAATATTGGGTCACTTATGAAAACCTTGTACAGTCCAAAAAATATAATCTCCACAAGATATTAATGTGAAAATAGTATAAGATGAGGAACAATATTCAATTTTGCATTACTACAATCTTTCATCAGTTTTAAATAAAAATGAACCAACACAAAAAAATAGAGAATCAACCAAATGGCAACTAAACAAATTTACATGTACATAGTATATTCCAACCAAAAAAAAATGAATAGCTAAAAGAATAAAAGTCATCAAAAAATAGTCAATACAATTAGTTTCTAGGTAATAAGACTACATAAATATATAGAAATGAAAATTTGGGTCAAACCTTACATGAACACCAAACCAACCCTTTGCAATATCATCCTAAACGTTGTTTGACTCATTGATCCATCCCCACAAGACCCTTCTATTCTTATGACTATCAAAAAATGTTTTAAATGCATAAAATTTTCTATAATCGTATCTCAGTCCATAATCATATCTCAGTTCATATTTGTTGTTAGTAGTGTTTTTCTGAGCTTGAACAAGAAAATCCTTCCACCTATACAGATAGAATAGTCCCATATGATGCACCACAAGAAGACTTCTATGTCAACCTAATAGAGGATGATGTTAAATCCTTCCAAAAAATCTTCACGTCATTAACCGGTAGATTATGAGTGTGAATAGGAGGTGACCCACAAAAATATGGAAGGGATCCAGTTGAATCTCCATAACCACTTTGCACCATAGGAAAAAATTTTAATTCAAATACTTCAAAAATTGTCATTTTGCAAATCCAAAAAATGTTAAAAAAACAAGTGTACAAAGTTATCAAACTCTGGAAGATAAAAGAACTAATTTACCTTTCTTAAAAAAAAGTCCAGAATCTCATGACCAACATCTCCTTCATCTTGCAGTACCAAGTTACTAGAAGAAATGAAGTTTTATGGCATGGCCTTTACAAACAAAAGAAGGTACAACATACAACTAACTTATGAAAAAATATAAAATTATGACAGATAAATCAAAAAATTCTAGTTTTTGATTACGATGAAACAAACAAGATAGGTTTCAAGAACTCCTCTAGGGGCATGTGCTTTGGGTTATACAACTACAATTGAATTAGGCCAAAAGGACAATTTAAAAAAATTAATTAGACATTATGAACTCTTCCACATTATTCTCTACTCTAATTGCAATTAATAAGGAAAAGAACTTCAATTATTTTAGAAGCTCAATCTAACCTTTCAAAAAAATATATATGGACCAAAAACAATAAAAAAATTGCTAAGAATAAAATTTAATTTAGGACATGTAGACCAAAAGAACTAACTAAAACTAATCAACAAGAAGCAAGGTGAACATAGATGTTAAATCAACCATCCAGATAAGTTGATCAACAAAACACAAGGACCTATGTAAAACTCGACACTCCCCCCACCTTTTAAAAAATAAAATGGACCAAAAAACCTAAAGAGATTTAAGGAGTCACTAAAATTTGGGATATTTAGACCAATAAAAAAAGCATCATACTTCAAAAATTTACCTTGACCAATATTTCTAAGTACATATGTTTATACACACAAAATAAATGTTAGCACAATTCAATCATTGACAACTTCCCTAGACCAATATTTCTAAGTACGATAGTTTATGTACACAAAACAAATGTTACCAAAACTAGTTTATGTGATATTCTTGAATTCTACTACATATTTTAGAATTTCAATACAACTACTTTACTATTTTTAAGACATGCCCATCTTTCTCCAAGGGCAGGAAGCATCATCCTATTCGCATCCCATGCATTTTTAGATAATAAAATCACATTATCATTCAAAGTCTCCCATGATTTTGACACTACATTCATTTTCATAAAATTCTTGTTTCATCATTATTATGGACAAGTCAGCCATTTTAGTACCCTCTTTCTTGTTATGTTGTACTCTTTGAACTACTTACATGCTTATCTTAGTTTTGTGTTTTCTTTGGTAGTTTTGGTTCCACACAAGGAAATGAAATATGATTATTATCTAAAACAATAACTAAATGTCTAGCTCTAAAGATTTTAACCAAAAAACCCTCTCCACCTTCTTCTTGTTAAATCCAAATTCTATTTTTGCCCACTTTTCCAATGGTGACTTCTTGTTATAACTACATTCAATCTTAGGTTATACTTATTCTAGTTTGGTTTGGCTTCAACAACATATTCAAGCTTTGATTTGTTAAGATGATCTAAAATCATGCTAATAGATGGACATTATTGAAAAACTACTATATTTTTAAATGAACCATCTAAACATTTTAAAACTTAAAATGTATTATATAAGTCTAGCCACCTCTACTCTATGGAATCAGAAGGTAACTATCATCTATCCTCTGTATGATCCAATTCATATGTTCAAAAATCACAAATTCTACTACAAATGAGTTAATATCATATGCATTATGTCTTATATTCGGGTTTGTATTGATTGTTATATAAAATTGTATGCTTGTGAATGCAGTGTGAGGGTAGCCAATGAGCTAGGGGCTAGAAATGGCAAAGGAGACAAATTTGCAGTTATTGTTTTTGCAATTACTTCAACCATGAGAGGCCTTGTTTTTTGTTCTCTCATACTTGTGCTTCACCAGGAATTTGGTCTAATTTTCACAAATAGTACCATAGTTATAGATGCAGTTTCTAAACTATTAATCTTGCTAGCCTTTATTATGCTCCTCAATAGTATTCAACCAGTACTATCAGGTAAAAAACTTTTCTATTTTATGTGTGTAAGTCCTATTTTTGTTCAAAATTGGCATACTTTTTCCAAATGATAGTGCTATGAACATGTTATCTCAAAAAAAAGATAAAAACTATAATGACCAATAAGAGTTATAAGCATTCTTCTTCCTTATGAATTTGAAACAGGGGTAGCGATGGGATCAAGGTGGCAATCCTACATTGCTTACATCAAT
The DNA here is from genome assembly GCA_028749045.1 of Cupressus sempervirens. Classification (NCBI taxonomy): domain Eukaryota; kingdom Viridiplantae; phylum Streptophyta; class Pinopsida; order Cupressales; family Cupressaceae; genus Cupressus; species Cupressus sempervirens. The sequence continues at coordinate 93,002,329 of CM053789.1, read as the reverse complement.
ATTGGATGTTGCTATTTGATCGGTGTGCCATTTGGTGTATTTCTTTTTTGGGTGTTTAAAAAGGGGGTTTTGGTGAGTTCAACTTCTATAAAATGAAAGTTTTAATGACTTCCAACAAGACCCAATGAACAAACACTCCCACATTCCTATCTTCTTAGAGGAATGGAGAGGGTGCTTCTTTTTGGTCTAGTGAACAAAATATTTGGTTGCCTAAAGAAGGGCCTTACCATTAAGATGTCGATCTTCCTTGTTTCCACAACAATTCTCCACCTTCCATCTTTTCCAAGCCATCTAGTAATCCTATTTTATAAGGCATATGTTAGCTACTAAGATTTGAAAACAACACTTGAGTGATTTGCAAATGTATTTTGGTTGCCTCCATGGAATGATTCTAGGATCTAGCAAAATTTTTTATAGGAAAACCTAATATTTTTTTATTTGGGTTGATTGGTGTGAAGCTTGAAAATATATTAATGAAATGATATACAAATAGTAATTGCTTAGTATTTGAAAAATCTAATCCTACATAAACTCGTAGGCCTGCCGAAAAGGGTAAGAATGTGTATAAAGAAACATGCCTTCCGTCATCATCAAATTGTAAGGGTGTGAATTTATGTGCTTCCCTTAAGTGTTCTTCTTTCAAATTTGTACTATGATTTCCATATTCTAAAAAAATGAAATTGTTCCTAAATTTATGGTTTGAGTGAAGCCTATGAATATAGTTATAACTATTCAATATAATAGACTATTCAAATAATCTTTCATTATCAAATTTACCTAAATCTTGAGCAAAGTAATGCTATATTATAAGCCATTACTTCGACAAACAAATGACCATTCTAAAATTGATAGTTAACTGAAATGTCTTTCCCTATAACCTTGGCTAACGTCCCCTCCTCTTTCCTTTTAGTTTATTGATCTGCAATCAACAATTTTTTTGAGGTCTCTTTAGCTCTTTATTATAATTATTAATAAATGATGGAAAATGATGTAGAATATAAGAAATTAAAATTTTTTTTATTGAAACAAAAATATAAAAGAACCCAATTACAAATTAGGACTAATAATCATGCCCATTTTTCCCAAAATAATCTAGAGTTAGACATAGTAAAGTGTATCTGAATAGTGCAATATAATATTTTAGGTTGGATTGCGTATGGTTTCCTTCAAGATCATTCTTAAAAGTAATTAGCATGGTGAATGTCTCAAAATTTATGTAGTAGGAAATTGTAGAACTCATTTATTTTCCTTCCATAACTAATCCTTCTCACTGTCCTGCACAAAGAGGATTCCACATACAAGCATCATTTTCATGAGAATTTTACATGTCAGGTTAAAAGTTTTTCTTTTCAGTATAATTTACTATAATAAAGAAATGCATCAGTCATTAACAACTGACCATTGAAATGCTACCAAGAATATCTTCGTAACAAGCTAAAATGTGAAACTGCAAAAGAATTTGAGGAACTAAAATAAACGTAGAAGATTTCTAATCATTTTAACCAACCAAAAAATAATGAATAGCTAAAAGACTAACATATCCATTATCTTTATGTTGCAAGATAAATTTCCAACTTTGCATACTCTCATATGTTTGTGGGCAATTTAACCCTATATCAAAATAATGGACCATTTTACAAATTTCAATCTAGCTACATCTAGGTAGCTCTTTTATTCCTCTATCTTTTATCAATCATCTTACCTTTTGAAAATTACTAGACCTCCCATTTTTGCACAAAGACATAATGTGCTCCATTATTTGGATGTAGGATTAAGATAGGGATGATGTTGGAAAAGGTTATAGAGTCGCACTTTGTACCTTACAGTTGTACTTTTTTAAGAAGCTCCAAATCCCTTTCAAAAAAACCCACTGTGTGCATATCCTGCAATTATGCCCTATTCATTTGGTTAACACTCATGATTTCTCCAGCTAAAATGAAATTTGTTGTCTTCATCTTAATAGGGTTTTAATTAAATGTTGCCAGGCAAATGAAAATTTGCAATTGAAACCTAGCCTTATTCATGCAAATGCTTCAATGCCACAGAAAATAGTAAGGTTGTGTTCATATATTGAAGGTCATTTTGCTTTATCACCTTGTCAATGTTATTCAATCCGTTCTTCTTACTCACTATTTCATATTTTAGATTGCATAGCTGACATAACTGGAAAGAAATATCAGTGAAGCTACCAATCCTTTATCTAAGAGAAAAGAAAATTATTATAACAATGTAAGTGGAGTGGATATTTAATATATGGTATATAGTGCAAAAATAAAAGATAGTCAACAAAGCATGGAACTACAAGTCCTTCCTAAAAGGTAAGGTTTAAAACAAAAATATCACTAGCAGTTGCTACAGCTTATGCTAGAAATCCTTTCTAAAATTATAAGCATGTACACATGCATATGAGTTCTCCCTAGCCAAGTACTCTAGAAGACTTATTGGGCTTACAAGTAAACTCATACATTTTTGGTGATCTATATGGCTCAGTTTATGATGCTAGTTTGAGATGGAATGCTTCTCATTCACAAGGAAGATGTCAAAGCTATCCACTATCTAAATCAATACGAAGATATGGTGGATCCTATTGAACTAAATCAACTAGATAAGATGATGAAAGATATGAATATTTCCAATGACACCCAGAACTCTGCCCCTGATAAGAATGAACATGAAGATTTCATGGGCCCTAATGATAATGCGCCAAAGGAATATGTCCTAGTAGGCTGGAATGATGAACTATTTTCTACAAACTTTCTAGAGTTTTTGGAAATAAATGATGGTTGGGGCCGTCACAAAGGATATTAGTTACTTCTTTATCAAGTTTGATACTATCAAGTTTTGATGTGCTCTGATGATTATACTGCTACTCTTAACTCTTTGTGCTATATATACTTCCCATTTGTTTCCATGGGATAAATTCTTGATATGTAATAAGATGTATTCCTTTATTGTATCTAGTTCCCGAAGCAACTTCTAGAATTTTGATACTTTTCTACTGAATATATCCAACTGAATTGATTGTATCCAGTGATTAAACTATTCTAATAAAAAAATAAAAAGGCAGTAACCAAAACATGGAACTACAAGTTCATCCTAAAAGGCAAGGTTTAAAACAACAATATCATGAGCAATTACTAGAGCTTATGCTATAAAATGATTATGAAATTATAAACATGTACACATGCATATGAGTTCTCCCTAGCCAAGTATTCTTCAGATTCATTGGGAACAAAATGCAAGAAGAAAATTGAAATATTACAATGCAACAGATCAAATTTGAATATGAAAAACATTCAAGAAATTTCTATGAGGACAAGTTCATGTATTGGTTATAAAAAAATCAGTAAATAGTTAAGGTAACCTATGCAAAAGAAGAGACAAATGAACTGCTTTTCCCGAATGGAAGCTGAAAGGCCTTTCTAGTAAGCGACAACCGATCCTTGGCCTATATGAGTAGATGTTGTATCAGCTCAGGATCCTTAAAATTATTGTATAATTCTCCAAGATTGAATTCATAAAAATATAGAAGACAAGGTAAGGGGCAATCCATATGGCACCAAAACAAAGACTTGGCACAAGGCCATTGCAGTAGAGTCCATATGTTAGTAAGACATTGATAGGGATGGAATTGAGGATGGTAAATATATTGTTCATTTCAAAAGGTCCATCTCTAGGCCTGTGATGAGACTGCAAAAGCAAGTGAATGTTTGATTAGAATAGAGTATGTAAACCTTTTTTTTGTTACAATAGAATTTTAGGGTTGAAGATCATTTTTTCATCAACTTTAGCTCAAACTACAATGGCATTAATTTCATAACTCATGGATATTCCAAAGAGAACCATGCTAGAATTTTTAGTGAACCCAACAAGCTCAATGCTCCATTCCAACCTGTATACACAAAATGAACTTAGCAGAAATCATGTCAAAGCCAACCACTATCGTGGGAAGAGATTTCACAATTCATATTAGATAATCTTGTTGGAAAATGGGGTCATATTTGAATCAAAGGTTAAGTGGTGGAGTTCTTGTATTTGTATTCAATAAAAACTAAGGTATATAGGACTAGGAATGACAAAACTAGTCTTTGTTTGAAGCCTTGAAAGCATTTTTCCTAATTTGCCATATTTGGCCTAGTTGAGGGCTAGTGTCCTTAAAGCCTTAATTTGACCCAAGTTTGCTAAGAGCCCTAGAGAGGGGGTAAGACCTTAGAGAAGTGGATTCCACTTGGAGAGACAGAGGTTAGCATTGGGTAAAGGCTAGTAACCTTTCTTGGCATCTTGCAGTGGGTTGGGTGCTACTAGGCACTTAAGAAGTTTTTTTGTGGATTAAGGTTGTAGACTCTGCATTAGTTGAGGTGAGATATGAGAACATATTTTGGGGACTTTAGAAGTTACACTAGCTCAACTTGGTGATGCAAGCAATTGGCATCCAAACAAAGTGGGTGAAAGAAATAGTGTACATTATTCAACACATCATTCTTTTCTTTGGAGAGTTATGATTTCGGGATATGGAGATGATGAATTGATCAGGCTTTAGACCCTTCCAAATAAAAGTGGTAGAAAAGATGACTTATTGGGATGAGAAGATGAGAGGTAGATGGATTTGGGTTTTGTGATACCTTGGTATGTTAGTTTGAGCTTCACTTGGTTTCAAGAATACTATAATATTCTCTACTTAATGAGGCCAACCACATGAAGGTGGAAGCTCATCCAGCTTCACCCCCCTCCCCCTAACATCAATCTAAATTACCCATTATCATCTAATTACATACTTCATTCATTCATTCATCCATTTATGAACTATAACATTCAGTCAATACAATCACATAACATTCATTAATATGATATAAAATTCATTAATACACAATACTAATCAAGACTTCATTAACACATAACAATATTCATTAACATAAAATAAAAATCAATATTAATATGCATCATTCATAGATAACTACTTAGAACAAAGTTCTTTCATTATCCAACAAGGTTTATCAAATAGCATTTTTAAAACATCATTTCTTCTTTTTGTTTTTCTTAGCTCTCTTAAGAAAAATGCGCAAAGGAGCATCCATATATTCTTCATTCTCCTCCTCTTTTGGCACATGTAATGTCAAATTATGATGGCTCCTTATCTTTGGAGGAGTAGGGGGTTGCTGCACTAAAGGGGGCTCTATTGCAAGAACAAGTAAATGGGATAAATTGGGATACTCTTTTACTTTTTTTAACTGTTAAAAGTCTATAATTAAGTACTAGCACAACATAACATGCATTTTTCTTACTTGAAAATGCCACATCATGTACATTAACATTTTTATCTGCCACCTCGTCAACATGTTGAACACTTAGAACATGCTCCACTCCTTCACCATGATGTTAAACATGCTTTGAAATATTCAAACAAGGGATACATGTCAAATTGTAATTGAAGATGTTAAATTGTATTCAAAATTGCATAATTAATTTCCAATAGTGAATTAATAGCTCCATCACTATAATGCACATCATGGCCTTCATTACGAGCAGGTTGTGTGATAGGATATGAAGGCTATAGTAAAATGTTATGCACATTGTTATGTAGTCAATTGATGTTCAAAACTAACACCAAAAAAGAATCTTTTCAACTATTCAATTTCATTTACTTTTCATCTAACTAATTTACCTATGAGATATCATTTGGTGCACTAGATTCTTGGGCAAGGCTTCCAAATTCTTCTTGTAGGCATGTAGCCATGACTTTATAGCCTTCCTTCAAGGCAATTTTTCTATCTTCATTTGTGAGCTCCACATTGAATTATGTGCCCTCTATTTTTTACTTAATATCATCAGTTTTCCATGTATGGTTTCATTAAACAAAATTGTTTGCAACATTATACAAAAAAATAAATATGAAATTTCATTGCTCCTACTTACAAGTTGAGATTGGAGATTCATATAGCCACCAAAGCCAAGTTTGTGTTAGCCAACCTTTTGTAGTCTCGCTTTTGTAGCCACAGATGTGTCCTATAATCTATGAATAATTTCAAACATCTTGGATTATATATTTACAAATATCACTAATTAGTGCAAGATTACAATGTACTTAATACTATCATGACATACCTTTTTTTGCCCCGTGTTGCTTCATTTACTCTATTTTCACATAGCCTTTTCTCCTTTGCATCTTCTATTATTTCATTCCACTCCATCAGTGAAATCATAGGAGGGCAGTTGTACTTTGGGCTCTCCTTAACACCCCCTCTATATTGATCCCTCACTGTCTTTATATGCTTTGATGCTCTTTTGACAAGTAGGCTAGTGTCAAAAATGCTTTTTCCAAATTTCTCCTCAAAAGATGTAATCAGCTGATTTTCTAATCCCATAGCTTGTAAATTCTGCCTTTAAAAAATAAATTAGATTGCTAGATCAATAACTTTAATATAGTACAATAAATGAAAGAAAAGAAAAATTATATAGCAATGATATGAAACTATGCACCTTTTACATATGGTGGGTCTAAATAGTCTCAATGTCATATCAAAAAGATAATCAAAGAAAACATTATTACCTACAAAACATAAAGGGATTATCAGTCCAAAATGAGTAATGTAAAAGTAAACTAAATTTACACTTTAAATAATAAAAATTTTAAAGGACCTGGAAGCTTTTGTTCTTTTAACAGAAACATAGTTTTCTTGTTCAACAATAATGTACTTGCATATGAACTAGTACTAATCACATGGACTGCTCTAGGAAATGTATAAGCTTTGGTAGTACTACTCTCTATTGCTCTATCAACTAAAGGTCTATCTATTAGTGCACAAAAGAGGATTGAAGTAAGATCTATTTGGCATAACTTTTATCACTTGTTTCATCTACTGATGAATTAGGACAAACATTTATAGACCATACTATTCTTTTAATACCATCCCTCAGGACAAGTTTGAAGATTTAAAATATTTTGCTTCATTGACATCCAAGGACCCTTAAGGTGGAATTGAATGACATGGTTTTGTAGCTAAAATGACATCTTAAAATATAAAATGCATGGTTTTGTAGCTAAAAAAGCATGTGAAAAACACATTCTAACCAACATTTTACCTACATTGACATTTTTCTAGCTTTTAATTTGTTTATAGTAATTTAATAGCTACTCCTGCTAGTTAGCTTGTCAAAATTTGGGAAACCTTTTGTAGGTTGTATCACCACATCCCCTTATCCCAGAATTTCAAATAAACATTGGTGAACTTATTTAGAAGTAGTGGTGAATAAGTGCTAATATTGATTAAACACCTATTTTTGCCCACTCAAACCAAACAAACAAAAGGTTGGAATGTTCAATGAATCTTCTATTCTATTTTCACATTTAATTTTTCCAATTAGTTAAGTAAAATTTGTAGGGTGATTAATATTTCTTGTCACTACTCATTCTCCTTGTGTTGACAAACAATAATGCTATTAATTCTTAGCACGTATATTATGGAAAAGCAAATTTTCTTGAGTAGAAGTGGAGCAAACCTCATTATGTTGAAAATATGTTCCGTTGAGTGGAGCAAATCTGACATGTGACCATTAAAGGAGGGTCCCTACATGCAAAATTAATGTTTTTAGGATCAATGTAATAAGGGGGGGAATTTTGGTGTGTTTTTATTACATTGTTTGGTAATACTACCATTTGGTATTTGTTAACTACTTGCAAATAATTTTCACTTGTAACTACTTTTGGCCTATAAATTTTCCCCATAACATATCAATAAAATCATCGAATGTTTATTTGCTCTCTATCAGGATCACATATTTATCTATGGAGAGAACTGCAAAAATGTGTCCCAAATGTGATACAATGCAGTTCTAAGATGCATTAGTTTATTCTGGTAAAATTAATGAACCTTCTAGTTAAGACTACCAAACTATGTTATCTTGGAAACACATTTAATCCTTCCAAGAAAACACATACACAAACATTGATGTAGAAGGATCAAAATATGAAGTTTATTAAATGTAAATGAAACATCATGACAATTAAAGCACACACCAAATGAAATGAAAGATAGAGAGACACCACCAGTCACATTTTCTTCATTGGCAAATGCATACATAAAAACATACAAAACTACTACCACCAATCATAGTATTGAAATTGTTGCCACATGAATTGTTTTACTTCAAACTAGAGTGCAGAACTGTCAAACAAGACCTTAAATAAAAAGCTCAAAAAGCAAATACTAGAATACATCTCTTCCCAAACATATGCATTTCAGAGTTTCTAAAGCTTGTAAGTCAACATATATGCCTAATGATTACAAGAGTTTTGATAGTCATCTTGTATCTAAATAATGACCATTTGGATGAAGCGTAAATGAGTATAGGGACACATGGAGGCTTCTTTCCCAATAAGAGTTACAAATATCTGAAACCCACTGATGGTCTGACTTTTTGTGTAGTAGAAGTTTTCAGCTAAATCATAGAAAAGTCAAATGTTCTATTCCCAAGTGAAGCATAGGGTTTTGGATAAATCATCCATAAGAAATAATCATCATATCATCTCTATTCATAAATTGTTGGGCGCGAAATTTTGAATTTTCAAAAAGAGACGAATATGCTGTCATATTCCTTTTCCTTTCTCCCGGGTTACCTTTCTTCCTATTTGTCCCAACCGTCAGATCCGACTAGATCTACCATTGTCGTTACCTCGCTGTGACAAGTTACATGCTTATTAAGTATGGCGAGGTAACGAGTATTGAGTATTTTAAGAGGCAGGATCATAAAGTGAAGATACGACGATCAGAGATTTGCTTATTAAATGATTTATTATGCAGGTACACTTTGCAAGTTATCATCCAAAAAGGATAGGGACCCACTAGAATATCTGATATCAGAGCCAGAATGATGGTTTTTTCCGGACGTTTCGCCACCTCGCTATCGGAGAAATCAGGTACTTCACCGTTAGCGAAGTAGCGAGGCCAAGTGAAAATCTGAAGAAGATGACATTGCATCTTGCTTGTATCATAATTACACCAGGTGGCATGACCAGTCATAAATACTGTTGTCAGAATCAGTTTTAATTAACAGAAGTGATTACTGGGTAACCCTTGCATTTTTCGACACGGAATCCTTTTAAGTGCCGGAGCTCGCTACCTCGCTATCAAAAAATTCAGGTGCTTCACCGTTAGCGAGTTAGCGAGGCCCCGTAAAATGGTAAAAGATCGACAAGATCTTTGGTGACATGGAATGATAAATGACTATGGTAAATTTTGACATGTGCCAACTATGCAGAGATCCGATTCTGATTAATGCCTATCTGACTGAATGTACAAAAAATCTTGAACGTCAGCTAGAAGTGGATCAACGGAGCTCGCTACCTCGCTATAAAAAATTGCATACTTGTTAAGCCATGTGACATAGCAAATATAAATCAGGAGATCTTGTGTTTCTTTTTCACCTTTGATTTGGTAAGTGATCAACGGCTGTCGTCTCCTTGCTACGAAGAGTTGCAAGGGAGATAATTATAGCGACATAGCGAGTTGGGCCCGTCGCCTTCCTTCTTAAGAAGCCCTGTAGCATATCTTTCGATCATTTCTGGATCTGATCAACGATTGTCGCCGCTTCGCCATGGCAAGGTGCTCGTTCTTTATGCATAACGAAGTAGCGACATGCTGACACATGTTCTTAGTCGTCAGTGGGTCCAAATATAAGCGCCATCAAAGAAAGAATTCTATACGTGGCAAGTTCTCATTGGGTAAAATAACTGACATGGCAAATATAACTCCTAGTTTTTCTCTCTGTACCACATGAACATAGGATCTTTAAAGATCGACGACACAATTTTAAATGAAAAATGTAGTGCCACTCTCTGTTTTAATTAGACAAGAAAGCTTCATCCGTGAGGAAAAACAGAGTATAATACAGAGAGATTTCATCAGTTTCATTTCACGTGAGAAAAGATTTGGAGCCATTCTTGTGCAGAAGCCATTACTGAAAGAAAAGCGTGCCAAGGTTTGATAAAAATTATCAAGTTGTCTGTTCGCAAAAAATTTGCAGGAATACAGAGGAAAACAGAGACAAAATTCAAGTAAGTAAAACTACCATAATCTTCGTGAGCTTTTAAGTTCTAAAAAGATAGCCCAAGATGCCTCCGAAGAAGGGATTTTCAGGTGCAATAAACTACTTGGATAGAAATGTGCATGATGATTTTCTTGAGTTACTTCCTGAGTCTACTGTAGAAATAGTGCAAGTTAAGAGGTTAACCTCACTAAACCCTAGGCTAAGGATAGCTGATGGATTGTATGATAAGGGTAATTGGGTTCAAGATGCTCAAACTTCTCAAACTGGTTTGAGTTTATTCAAAAAATGGTTTGCGGAAAGGAAGTTATATGCCCCTCATGCCAATATATGGAATTTTGATCTTGGAAAGCTTGTTGTCCCCAGTGTGTTTATGGATTTTGACGTGCTTGAAGCTATAGCGAAAAATTATGACCAAGCCACTAAGGTAGTGAGAAGAATGGATGGTGAGGCTTTAGTTACCATCAGTCCCGAGGAGATTAGGAAGGCTTTCAGTCTGGGACCTCTCACTATGTATCATGTGCCCATTAATTTGATAGAGTTAGAAAAAGAATATATATCCAAAAGGGATGTAGTCAGACAGGGTGCCCTGAAAGCCCACATAGGCCGGATTGGAGGCCTCCCAACCATAACATCATCTTCTAAAGAACCATTCAAGAAATAATGCTTTAATCTTAGGGCAGTAGAGATATATAGGACCCTGTGCAGAGTCTTCGGAGAGGGCGAAGAAGATTTTATTCCGGTGAGCTTCATGTATATGATCACCCAAATCTCCTCTTTTGGTGTGTAAATAATTTTTGATTTTGCATCTTACTTGGCTAATGAGATTCACCAAGGATTGGTGGGGATTGCAAAGGGCAAGGTGGAAAAGGTTTGGGGTCAGTACTCCCTATTGATGCATATGTTTCTTTTTAAAGGGGCCACTTATTTTGGTAAAGAAATGGTTTTAAATAGGGAACAAGAAGGGGAGGCACTGCCAGTCCAATTATGGAGTGCAGACATGACTTGGGAAGCAGAAAATGCTAGCTTTGTTAGATTTGATAGGCACTTTGCCTCAAAACTAAGATGCCTCTTATTGAGTGATAATCCCAGAATTCCTAAGGCACTAATGCATCTTGTTAGGCCTATGGACAAACCCCATAATCTAAAAGTTTCACATAATTGGGGAGATATTATCCCATATTCAGTCTCAACTGTCATTAGGGTCTATGGATTCAAAGGAACACCCCATGTACTACCCTATCAGGTACCTTTAAAGGTAGGGATAGCTGAATTTTTGTGGCAGTTGGGAGGAGTGGAGGAGGCCTTTTTGCACAAAAGGGGAACAGGATCAATTTTTCCTACTTGCACTATAGCCCACCAGTTTGTGATCACTAAAGAAGGGTGGATCTTTCTCAACAAAATTTTGGATCAATATAAGATGGTAGTGTTTCATGCTCATTTTTGTGATACAGAAGGTTTCTTTAACTCTACTCTTAGACTTAGAATCAAGCTTCGTCCAGTTCAGCATGAATTCTATTTTCCTGAAGATATAATAAGAAATGAATATTCTCTCAATGAGCAAGAAATAAAGAAAGAAAAATGGAGAGTCTATTCAAAAGTTTTGGAATTCATTAATTGTTTTGACAAAGATTACAGTCCTCTTAGTAATGTTGCAACCAATGCAGATAAGATAAATAAGCTCATGAGTACTTTCTTTGAGATAATGGAAGTAATGAATGAGAAGAAACAACATTTTATTGATTCTTTTCCAGATAAAGCCAGAGAGGTTATGAGAAAATTGGGTTTCACCCCCAACATAGGAATGGGTCCACTGGTGGTACGAAAGAAGACAGGATATACTATTGTTCGGCAACAGGTGCCCATTGTACACAAAGAAAAATAGGTAGTTGAATCCACCAGTACTATCCTGGAAGAAAGACCCCCTGAACCTTCTCCCAAAAGAAGAAAAATAATAAGGGAAGAAGAATCCCCTGATGAAGGTTACTCACCTTCTCAAACTCCAATAAGAATTGAGGAAGAGCAGCTCACTAATGAGCAATTTGAGAAAATGGGGTCACAAGGAGAAATTTTTGTTACACAAGCAGAAATTGATGAAGGGAACCCCCAGGAACCTCCTGTGCCAAGTTTTGAATTAACTGTTGCAGATTTCAGAGGAAGGGAATTGGACCCTCTTTTGGAACAAGCCAGTTAGCAATTTTTGTCTGATAACAGTTTTGTAAGATCTAGGGCTTTCCATCAGTTTGCATGGAGGGTAAACATGCACATTTTTGAGCAAAGGTGTAAGAATATGAAAACAGAGCATCCAGAAATGGATGAGGCCTCCATTCAAAACAAAATAAAGGAACAAATGATGCAAGAGTTCTAGAATATAACCCCTGATGAGGGTAGACAGATGGTAAAAAATGCAAATATTTTATTATTGCCCAATTGGGATATTACTGATGCATTAATTTTTAATTCTGTATCAAATAATTTAGGATTACAGGATCCAAATAAAGAGGAATTCTTGGGTACAACATTCAACAATGATCAGGCTGCCCTTGTTATGTGGTCCCTGAAAAGAGGATCCAAGACTACTTCATCACAGCCTGATGATTTAGGACTAACAGGGAGTATCATTGTAAGGAGAGTGGCTGATACTTCAAATGTACAGGCAGCCCACATGAATGTGGATTATTCTAAATTTTCCTTAGCCACTGCAGAAAGAGAAAAGAAGGAAATGATTGATATGCACAGTAAATCTGAAATAGTGGTGGATGCTTATAATCAACAGGTAAAAAGGAGAATTGAGCTGGAAAACAGGGTATCTCAATTGGAGAAGATACTTGGAAAAAGGAAAGTGGGAGAATCCAGTATGCTGAGAATTGCATATCCTCCACAGTCATCTATTGGATTAACCCCTATCATTGAAATACCTGACACCCCTGAAAGAACCCAATTCTATACTGTAGAGGAATTTGAAGCAGAAAAAATAAAATTACATGAGTGGCAGATAGAATTTAGAAACCAGTAGGAAGAAAAATGGAAGCAGGGTGTGATATATTTGAGGGATGAAATACAATGGTCAACTTTTTATGATTAGTTGACAAGGATTGTAACCCTCATGGATGAGTTGAATAAAGAAAAGGATGGACTAGATTCTCTCACACAGAAATGGAGACAGAGAAATAATGATGTTACAATTATATGTATATCTGCAGTCCAAATACCTTATCATCAAGTTGAAAAGATTTTTGATTTATTGAATAAATTAGATAATTTTGAGAATGAAAGATATTCTTTACAGAGAAAATTGATACTCTGTTTTTGATTTCCTTGTGCTTTAGAATCTGTTGATACAGTAAAGGAAAAAGAAAAATGGAAAATGGAAATGGATGAATTATTCGATAACAAAATAATAAACATCATCAGTGAGACTGGCCATTGGTTTTGGGCAAAGACAAACGAGGAGCTGGTAAAGATACAATTATATTATACTGCTATGAGAAAAGAATTTGATGATTTAGAGGAAAATTCAAATTCTTTAATAAAGATACAAAGAGAAACCCTAATTTTTGATTGGCCAGATGATGATACTTTTAATAGATGGAAAAATTAGTTTAGTGAACAGATGTCAGGAAACAATGAGGAAGAAGATGTAAGAGTAATAGTTACTTTTGTAATCAGCAATGATGACATGGAAAATCCCCAGGTTAAAGTGAGTTTGCAGGTAACAGAATATGATACATCACTTACAGACCTCATGGGTATGTACTCCGAAGATGAAGAATGATTGTAAGACAAGATCACAACAACTAAGAAGCATAACAGAAAGGGACCCGCCAAGAAATGTTGTTGTAATTAACCTTTCTATTATTTTTGTTTTTGTCTTTCTTTAGAAGGACACCTGTCACCTTCTTTAGCCTGAAGCTTGTTACATCTCACACTATTTAAGTGAGATCCCAAGGCTAAAGAAGAGGTCCAAATTCTTTTTTTTACTAAGTATTGTGCTTAGTCCTATTTTTGGTCCAAACATTTGGAAAGCAAGTTTGTAGTATACTTTTCTGTCAAAATTTCTGAGATATAGATGAATGTAGAAAGAACTGTGCTTCTTTTCTGAAGGTCTTTCTAGGTCTATTGTAAAGGATATACCATTTTCAAAGGAAATGAATACAAATTATGAACTATCCCCATATCAGTTCTTTCTGAATTTTGTCTCCTTTTAAGTACTTAGCTACCTTGATGTTGTGTGAGTAAAAGCTTATGCAATTGATTGCAATATAGTAAGGTTGTACATCCATTTGTTATTGTTGTTAATTCAATGGATTAAATAAAGGCTCTGATGAATGTGATGAGGTTACTTAGGTATTAAAAAGGATATTTGAATGATAAATTCTGATAAGAATTGCTGATAAAATTTTTTTGTAAAGCAACAAATTAGATCTAAGAATTTACTATAGACTCTGAATCCCCAATGGATTAGGCACTGATCGAAAGTATTTCAGCCAAAAGAGAAGTATATTATGAATGGTTTTTTCAAAGTACATCATAAAATCAATTTTTCACTTTTATTTCCTGTAAGATATGCGAAGTTGGCCAGCACTTGCCTGCATGGATCGTTTTAGCTTCATTTAGCCATTGCTGTTGAAAACATCTGCAGAGCTATAGAAGTTTTCTTGGCCATATCTGTTCAAGGGATGTGTTTACAAATTCGGTAAGAGTTACGTATATGTTTGAGGATTTAGAGATGAGAATCAAACTGAAACTAAGAATAATTCTCATACAATTGTTCCATTTTTGAACCATCCCCGGGTACACCCGCCCTAGTTTTTACAGAGCCAAAAGAGTAGAAAACCGTCTGAGGTTTTATTGAAGTTGGGTCCTAGTACTTTGCATATGCAAGTGATAATGAGAATTGGCTATTCTTTAGGTTGTGTATGTACTGATATCTAGGTATTAAGCCTTTTGTCGCTCAGTAGTTTTAGCACTATTTTAACATCATATAAAAAACACCAACAAAATGGTGACTCTGCTGGGGAATGTCTAACACATCTGTAAAAAGTACTGCAGTTGTCTTTAGTCCTACTGTGTACGTGTGTGTCGTGTGATCTTTATTTTTCCCGTGGCTATCAGGGAATCTTTAGTGTCAAACCTTGAGGATTTAAAGAAGATATAACCCAAGTACCATTTCTACACACTGACGCATCCAGCTTATCCAAGTGTCTTATCTAACAAGCAAGACTTGCAGTCTTACAACATCAGTGTTTGGTCTGTCTGTGCCGTATTTTTGTTCCTACTTGTGTATTGTTGTCTTCCTATCAGTAAAAGTATTATTATATTTTTTCCCAAAAGAGGGTGGCGACTCAGTCAAGGTTTTGAAGCTAGTGCTTATTTTAACAAAAGAAGAATATGGCTGACAAGAGAAAAAACACAAGGGCTTACATGAGAGTGAATCCCGATGTATCAATGTATACTGATCTACCCCAAGGTGGTAGGAAGAACCAAAATAAGAAAAGAACGGATCCAAATCCTACTTGGAAGCCTAGAGGTAATGCCTCTGTAAATTCCCATTATCAACCAGTGATAGGAAGAGAGTCATCTTCGCTTAGCTCTGAATCTGAAACTACAAGACTCTTAGGAGGTATTTTCAGTACCCCATTACCAGATGAGAGATTTTTTCAAGACAAGGACATATCTACTATGGGAATCACTTCATTAAGACCAGAGCCTGTAGCAGATACAAATTGTAGGATAGGATTTAGGAGTCCATCTGATAATCTTTTTAATCCCAGAGTAGCCCCTTATATGGAACCAAACCTTATAGATCTAGATGACCCTGCTAATTCCGAGGCAACCTTTGCAGACTCTAAAGAAGTGCAATCTGAAATAGGGTTTTTGAAGAAATGGATTGCTGAGGAAGAAGCTAAATGCATTCGTCTTGAAAAGGAGAGGGAGCGAACCACTTTGGATGCAATAATAGAAAGAGATACTCTGCTAAGAAGGATGGCTGCTTTGAAAGAACAAAATAAAAAATTAGAAGAGAATACTACAACTCTCCATAAGGATGTCTTTGGAGATGTTGATAATCTAAGAGCTAAAGTTCAACAACAGGAGAAACACCTAAATCAAAGGTAAGAACCAATTATTGCTCAAGTTCAAGCTTATAAACCCATTCAAGTTGATCCGATAGAGCCCACTGGAACAGTTCCAGATAAAGGGAAAGGCAAGGCTATAGGAATCCAAATAAATGAGCCTCAAGCTATACCAAGCAAACCTATACAACCCTTCGTATCTAAATTAGATCTAGATCTAGAGAAGGCTCGAAAAGAGAGGGAAGACCTTGCAAAAGAACTTGAGAAGGTTGAGAATGAAGCTCAAGCTGCAGAAACCGGAAGGAAAATCCAATTCATAAAGTCTAATTCTGCCTTGAATTCATGCTCTAGTTTTTCTATCCCACCTACAAATCCTGCACCAGTTAGTGGTCCCATAATCCTGACTCAGAGAGTACCCCAATCTGCTCCTACCTCATCTTCCAATATTGGCACTCAAGTCCCATTTGTCCCACCACAACTATCCCAAGCTGCTCCCTTGAGTCAAGCTAATACAACTAGTACTTCTAATGTTCCTGGTTTCCAGAAGAAACCTATATACCTCAAAAAATATAGAAAAATATCATTTTCCAGTATTCCTGGTGCCCCCCATCCCATATCTTTTAATTTAAGGGATAAAGTGGTTAAGTTTTCTGGAAATAATGTTGTTACTGGTGAAGAACATTTGAGAATTTTCATTGACATGCTGAATGATTATGAAGTTGAACATGAGGACATGGTGATGAAATTATTTGTGCATTCACTTACAGAGGATGCAAGGGATTGGTTTAGGAGGTTTCTTGATCATAGTATTACTTCATGGAGTGATTTGGAGAAATTATTCAAAGAGAAATATGGGGACAATACTAATGCAGGATTCATGTTGAATGAGTTTAACAATATCAAGAAGAATCCAAATGAATCCACATTTGATTTCAATGTGAGATTTCAAAAGGGGATGTACAAAATTTTTCAGTTTATGAGGTTAAATGAAGATGTCTGTCTCACAATCTATTTCAATGCTTTTGATAGCAAAATGGCCTACCAACTGAGTGATAAGGATCCTAAAACTTTAAGAGATGCCTATAGAGTTACAGTGAATATAGAAAATAATAGAAAGGCATCTGGAAAACTAGGGAGGAGGGATGATCCTAAGTTTTTTAATCCTAAGAATAATAATAAAAGGGAGGGTGAAAAAACTCCCATAGGAAAAAAGCCTGAAGAACCTACTATAGGCCATGTTTTAGAAATGCTCAAGAAGATGAATCCCACTAGTTTCAATAAGCCAAATGTTACTGAAAGAACCGTTGGGAATAACAACAATTTCAATAGACAGCCTAGGATGCATAATTACCCTTACACCACTCAGTGGAAAGATGGTAAACCAGTTCCCAACCAGACCCAAAATATGAAAGATAAGGGTACTCCAGACCCCCTGCAAAGGAACACTGTAAATATGAATGATGATGTACCATGGTGCATTATATGCCAATCACCTCATTCTGCTGATTATTGTGCTGTTGCCCAGTCGTTCGCCCAAGCTCAAGGAGTGCAAGAAGAAGAAGAAACTGAAGAGAAAAACCATGATGATATAAGCTACAATATGGTGAACACATGTGATGATTTGATAGATTCTGATTCAGAAAAACCTGAGAATGATGTTACTAGCTAGAGAATTGCTTACCAGTTACATCATCAGCAAATATTTTTAGATGATGAAGATAATGATACAGATAAGGTATGCAATACATTTTTTGAAATAGGTCTCACAAATTTAAGAATCCCCTCCAAGGAGGAAATTGATAGAATTACAGCCGAAATGATTTCACAAGTCCATAGTAATTATAATTTGAGAAATAGAGCAATAAGTAATGATGCAGGAAGGCCATCTAGTGTGTTCATCAAAGACACCACTCATAAGATGAATGATCAACACAAGAAAGTCAGTATAGATGTGCCTAAGATCAAGGAGAACAAGGGTCAGAAATGGAAACCAAAGAAGAAGGTTCAATTTCAGATAGATGAAGCAACAAAGATAGTAGTGCAACCAGAGAAATCAGAACCAGATGTTGTTAAGCAAAAGGTGGCGCTTACTACTCAAAACACTCTGATTCTAGGTACTATTGTAAAACCTACTGTGGTTGAACCTGTTGATATGATTACCATGTTATCTCAAATTACTATAAAAGTGCCCTTGTCTGAGCTTTTTAGAATTGAAGAGCATAAGAATAAGGCTTTGTCATGGTTGGGTGGAATAGCAAACAACAATAGTATTGATGATCAAGCTGTAGCCCAACAGACCCCATTAATAATAGAGGACAATGGTATTATATCCCAGATTCCTCAGATGTTTTTAGATGATTCATCAGTTGCGTTCATAGAAGATATTGATCCTTTTTTCCTTAGTCTAATCATAAAAGGGAAAACCTTAAAAAAATTTATGATTGACTCTGGAGCTTCCAACACTATAATGCCTTTCAAAGTAATGGAAGCCCTAGGATTGAAGGTGGATACTAAGAAAGGTAGATGCCGAGGGATGGATGCTAGAGAGGTTCCAGTAATAGGTACAATAAATGCCTTACCATTCAAACTAGCTGCATTTCCTGAGGTAGAATTAACCATGTCTTTCCTTGTGGTAGATATACCTCCACACTACGGGATGTTACTTTCCAAAAAATGGAGTGCTGCCATGGGGGGAAGCCTACAATGTAACCTTACTTATGCCACCTTCCATATAGGGGACAAAGCTGTCAGGGTAAATAGGGAACCAAGGGTTAACCACATCTTAGGTGAAGAAATCGACAAAGATACCACTTGTTTCCTATACACTGGAATTAATGCTTTTAGGGCTGAATTAATTATTCAAGAAGTGGAAAACTTGCCTGCTATCATTGAAAATGAGGTTGAATGTTGCATAAATTCACCAAAATTATGGACAATGTTTTTTGATGGGGCTAGTTCTAAAGAGGGTTCAGGGGCAGGTGTAGTCTTTGTGTCCCCTGAAAATAACACCTTCAGGTATTCATTCACCTTGAAGTTTGCCTGCACTAATAACATCGCTGAATATGAAGCATTGCTGCTAGGACTCAAAGTGGCCACACACCAAAAAATTAAGAAATTGTGTGTCATAGGGGATTCTGAATTAATCATCTCTCAGATCAAAGGAACCTACTCAAAAAATAGGAGATTAAAACAATATAGAAATGCAATCTGGGATCAAATAGAATTCTTTGATGCATTTGGGATCTCATGGAGAGATAGGACCCAGAATAAAATGGCTGATCTTCTGGCCAATGTAGCTATCAAACCAAAAGAAATATCATTTGCAGGAATCTCCCAGATCGAGGTCCAAAACAGATCTTCTATACCTGACAACATTGAAAATTGGCAGGTTTTTGAAGATGACAAAGATATTACAAATTTTTTACTAAATGAAGACAAATACCATGGTCAAGAGATGGACTGCAATGGACTGATTGAAACCATATATGGGAAAGAAACCATTTTTGGTCAAGAAATCATGCAATTAAAAACAAATAAGATGCCGAAGGGGTTGGTAGTCTTGGAGAATATTTTTGATAACCAAGATAGAGTAAAATCAGTAGTAAATGACCCCAAACCCCAAGAGCTAGAAGAATTGAATTTGGGTATGGATGAATTTCCTAAAAGGGTTTACATCGGCCAAGATCTGCCTATTCAAATCAGAAAAGCATTGATTGACCTACTTAAAAAGTACAGGCATGTTTTTGCTTGGTCATATGATGACCTTAAAGCTTACAGGGAGGATCTTTTCCAGCATGTCATACCGTTGAAGGAAAATGTAAGACCTTTTAGGCAAAAATAGAGGCCAATCAATCCTACCCTTGCCCCAAAAATGTAGGAAGAATTGACAAAACTGAGAGATGGTGGAATAATCAAACCAATTAGGCATTCCACTTGGGTTTCAAACCTTGTTCTTGTGAGAAAAAAGAATGGAGATATTAGGCTTTGTATTGATTTTAGAAATCTAAACATTGCATCTCTAAAAGATAATTATGGCTGACCTAATATGGAAGCCATGTTACAAAAAGCGACCGGCTCTAAATTGATGTCAATGATGGATGGCTTTTCTGGATATAATCAAGTTCTGGTAAAAGAAAGTGAACAGTTCAAAATAGCTTTCACAACCCCTTGGGAAACATATGTGTATGTGAGGATGCCTTTTGGCTTGATTAATGCAGGAGCTACTTTCCAAAGAGCCATGGATGTAGCATTTCATGAGTATATTGACAAATTTATGGTTGTGTACCAGGATGATCTTACAACGTATTCTAACAAGGCTGAAGATCACTACAAACACTTGGAATTTTTTTTTATAAAAGCCCTAGAATATGGGGTATCTTTAAACCCAAAGAAATGCTCATTTGGGGTCACAGAAGGAAAGTTATTAGGACACATAGTGTCTAAGGATGGGGTAAAAATAGACCCAAAAAGGGTAATAGCTATTGATAAAATCCCCAAACCTAAAAATGTAAAAGGTATACAATCCTTTTTTGGCTAGGTTAATTTTTTGAGGAGGTTTGTTACCAATTTCACTGAAATTAGTAGACCCATTTCAGAAATGCTCAAGAAAGGAGCTGTTATAGATTGGAATGGCGAACCTTCACAGGCATTCCAGGATATAAAAACTGCAATAAAAAATGCTCCAGTGTTGAGGACCCCAGATTATGCAAAACCCATGCATATTTTTTCTTTTGCATCATTCCATACTGTAGCTGTAGTTTTATTACAAAAAAATCAAGAAGTGTATGAGAAGCCTATTGCCTTTTTTAGCAAATCCCTGCAGCATGCTGAGCTAAAGTATGAAATAAATGAAAAACAAGCATATGCTTTGGTAAAGGCTATAAAAGCATTCAGAAGTTATTTGGTAGGTGCTACTATTATTGCTTTTCTACCTAGTGCTGCAGTTAAGGATATATTCTCTTAGCAGGAAGTGTCAGGAAGGAGATGTAGATGGATCAATAGAATCCAAGAATTTAACATTGATATGCAGATAACTAAGTTAGTAAGAGGTCAAGGTTTGGCCAAACTTATGGCCGAAACTAACCTAGAAGCTAATTAGATAAACCTGGTAAATGATGATCTCAGAGCTGACTTTTGCGACATGGGCCAGTGTGACTGGTACACCAATGTTATACATTACTTGCAACATATGGAAGTTCCTCCGCATTTGCCTGATAATGAAAAAGGAATATTAAATTGCAAGCCATCAGGTATGTAATTGTTCAAAATAACTTATGGTGGAGAAACTTTGAGGGAGTTCTGTTGAAATGTGTTGACAAAGAAAGGGCAAAAGAGATTTTGAAAGAAATGCATGCTAGAGTATGTGGAGGACATTACATGGCCAAAACTACTGTGCATAAGATAATGAGGGCTGGATTCTGGTGGCTTGCTTTGTTCAAAGATGCTCAAGTTCTGGTTAAGAAATGTGATCCTTGTCAGAGATTTGCTAGAAAGCTGAAATTCTCAGGAAATACTCCACTGAAGCCAGTTGAAACTCAAGCACCTTTTCAATAATGGGGTCTGGACTTCATAGGAGAAATTTTCCCCAAGTCTAGCACTGGCTATTCTTGGATTTTGGTTGCTACTGACTACTTTACAAAATGGGTAGAGGCTATCCCTAACAGAAATGCAACAAGTAAAGTGGTAAATAATTTCCTATTAAATAATATTATTTCTAGATTTGGATGTCCACAAAGAATTGTCACAGATAATGCTATGTGTTTTAGGTTTGAGGAGTTCATCAAGTTTTGTGATAAATATGGAATGACAAGAACATCATCTGCTCCATATCATCCACAAGGGAATGGACAACCTGAGTCCACAAATAAAAGCCTGTTGAAAATCATTAAGAGAACCTTGGACGATAATAAAAGGGCATGGGATTCCAAGTTACAGTTGGCAATATGGGCTGATAGAGTAACTGTAAAGAAGGAAATTGGGGTAGCTCCATTTGATTTAATGTATGGAATTCAAGCTAGAATGCCCTGGAACAACTTGATGGGACTATACAATTACATCCAGTCATATGATGAAGATACTACTGATGAAATGAAAGAAAGAATGGATGAATTGGTAGGATTGACCGAAGCCAGAAGAGAAGCATCTCTGAGGAACCAAAAGTTGCAGTTGCAAGTCAAAACACTCTATGATAAAAGAACTGTAAACAAAAAATTTGAAAATGGAGACCTAGTCTTAATGTGGAATGCCAGAATTGAAGATAAAGGAAAACATGGAAAATTTGATCCCATTTGGTTAGGCCCATATCTCATTGAGAATGCTTGGGGTGAAGATTCTTACATAATCAAAGATATATTTGATAATATTCTTGAATTGCCAGTTCATCGACAGTTCTTGAAGAGGTATTTTTCTTGAAAAAATACTTATTTTCTTCCATGAACAATAGTTTTAGGGTTTCCTGTCGTCCTGTTTTCTGTAAATCCTTGTACAGTCTGAGTCTTTGTTTTTTGTGTGTTGCTTTGTGCTCTCTGAAGAAGTTGTCACCTTACCGAATGTGTAGTCTGCTCTCCCATAGATTCTGAATTCTTGCATAGACTCAAGTAGTCTATCATCCCCAGACAGAGCCACTGTTGGTTTGACTTTTTGTGTAGTAGAAGTTTTCAGCTAAATCATAGAAAATTCAAATGTTCTATTCCCAAGTGAAGCATAGGGTTTTGGATAAATCATCCATAAGAAATAATCATCATATCATCTCTATTCATAAATTGTCGGGCACAAAATTTTGAATTTTCGAAAAGAGATGAATATGCTGTCATATTCCTTTTCCTTTCTCCCAGGTTACCTTTATTCCTATTTGTCCCAACCGTCAGATCTGACTAGATCTACCGTTATCATTACCTCGCTATGACAAGTTACATGTTTATTAAGTATGGCGAGGTAACGAGTATTGAGTATTTTAAGAGGCGGGACCGTAAAGTGAAGATACAGCGATCGGAGATTTGCTTATTAAATGATTTATTGTGCAAGTACACTTTGCAAGTTACCATCCAAAAAGGATAGGGATCCACTAGAATATCTGATATCAGAGCCGAAATGATGGTTTTTTTCGGACATTTCGCCACCTCGCTATCGAAAAAATCAGGTACTTCACTGTTAGCGAAGTAGCGGGGCCAAGTAAAAATCTGAAGAAGATGACATTGCATCTTGCTTGTATCATAATTACACCAGGTGGCATGACTAGTCATAAATACCGTTGTCAGAATCAGTTTTAATTAACATAAGTGATTATTGGGTAACCCTTGCATTTTTCGGCACAGAATCCTTATAAGTGCCGAAGCTCGCTACCTCGCTATCAGAAAATTTAGGTGCTTCACCGTTAGCGAGTTAGCGAGGCCCCATAAAATGGTAAAAGATCGACAAGATCTTTGGTGACATGGAATGATAAATGACTATGGTAAATTTTGACATGTGCCAACTATGCAGAGATCTGATTCTCATTAATGCCTATCTGACTGAATGTACAAAAAATCCTGAACGTCAGCTAGAAGTGGATCAACGGAGCTCGCTACCTCGCTATAACAAATTGCATACTTGTTAAGCCATGTGACATAGAAAATATAAATCAGGAGATCTTTTGTTTCTTTTTCACCTTTGATTTGGTAAGTGATCAACGGCTGTCGTCTCCTCGCTATGAAGAGTTGCAAGGGAGATAATTATAGCGACATAGCGAGTTGGGCCCGCCGCCTTACTTCTTAAGAAGCCTTGTAGCATATCTTTCGATCATTTCTGGATCTGATCAACGATTGTCGCCGCTTTGCCATGGCAAGGTGCTCGTTTTTTATCCATAACAAAGTAGCGACATGCTGACACATGTTCTTAGTCGTCAATGGGTCCAAATATAAGCACCATCAAAGAAAGAATTCTGTACATGGCAAGTTCTTATTAGGTAAAATAACTGACATGGCAAATCTAACTCCTAGTTCTCTCTATACCACATGATCGTAGGATCTTTAAAGATCGACGACGCAGTTTTAAATGAAAAATGTAGTGCCACTCTCTGTTTTAATTAGACAAGAAAGCTTTGTCCATGAGGAAAAACAAAGTATAATACAGAGAGATTTCATCAGTTTCATTTCACGCGAGAAAAGATTTGGAGCCATTCTTGTGTAGAAGCCATTACTGAAAGAAAAGCGTGCCAAGGTTTGATAAAAATTGTCAAGTTGTCTGTTCGCGAAAAATTTGCAGGAATACAGAGGAAAACAGAGCCAGAATTCAAGTAAGTAAAACTACCATTATCTTCGTGAGCTTTTAAGTTCTAAAAAGATAGCCCAAGATGCCTTCGAAGAAGGGATTTTTAGGTGGAATAAACTACTTGGATAGAAATGTGCATGATGATTTGCTTGAGTTACTTCCTAAGTCTACTGTAGAAACAGTGCAAGTTAAGAGGTTAACCTCACTGAACCCTAGGCTAAGGATAGCTGATGGATTGTATGATAAGGGTAATTGGGTTCAGGATGCTCAAAATTCTCAAATTGGTTTGAGTTTATTCAAAAAATGGTTTGCGGAAAGGAAGTTATATGCCCCTCATGCCAATATATGGAATTTTGATCTTGGAAAGCTTGTTGTCCCTAGTGTGTTTATGGATTTTGACGTGCTTGAAGCTATAGCAAAAAATTATGACCAAGCCACTAAGGTAGTGAGAAGAATGGATGGTGAGGCTTCAGTTACCATCAGTCCCGAGGAGATTAGGAAGGTTTTCAGTCTGGGACCTCTCACTATGTATCATGTGCCCATTAATTTGATAGAGTTAGAAAAAGAATATATATCCAAAAGGGATGTAGTCAGACAGGGTGCCGTGAAAGCCCACATAGGCCGGATTGGAGGCCTCCCAACCATAACATCATCTTCTAAAGAACCATTCAAGAAATCATGCTTTAATGCCAGGGCAGTAGAGATATATAGGACCCTGTGCAGAGTCTTCGGAGAGGGCGAAGAAGATTTTATTCCGGTGAGCTTCATGTATATGATCACCCAAATCTCCTCTTTTGGTGTGGAAATAATTTTTGATTTTGCATCTTACTTGGCTAATGAGATTCACCAGGGATTGGTGGGGATTGCAAAGGGCAAGGTGGAAAAGGTTTGGGGTCAGTACTCCCTATTGATGCATATGTTTCTTTTTAAAGGGGCCACTTATTTTGGTAAAGAAATGGTTTTAAATAGGGAACAAGAAGGGGAGGCACTGCCAGTCCAATTATGGAGTGCAGACATGACTTGGGAAGCAGAAAATGCTAGCTTTGTTAGATTTGATAGGCACTTTGCCTCCAAACTAAGATGCCTCATATTGAGTGATAATCCCAGAATTCCTAAGGCACTAATGCATCTTGTTAGGCCTATGGACAAACCCCATAATCTAAAAGTTTCACATAATTGGGGAGATATTATCCCATATTCAGTCTCAACTATCATTAGGGTCTATGGATTCAAAGGAACACCCCATGTACTACCCTATTAGGTACCTTTAAAGGTAGGGATAGCTGAATTTTTGTGGTAGTTGGGAGGAGTGTAGGAGGCCTTTTTGCACAAAAGGGGAACAAGATCAATTTTTCCTACTTGCACTATAGCCAACCAGTTTGTGATAACTAAAGAAGGGTGGATCTTTCTCCACAAAATTTTTGATCAATATAAGATGGCAGTGTCGCATGCTCGTTTTTGTGATACAGAAGGTTTCTTTAACTCTACTCTTAGACTTAGAATCAAGCTTCGTCCAGTTCAGCATGAATTCTATTTTCCTAAAGATATAATAAGAAATGAATATTCTCTCAATGAGCAAGAAATAAAGAAAGAAAAATAGAGAGTCTATTCAAAAGTTTTGGAATTCATTAATTTTTTTGAAAAAGATTATAGTCCTCTTAGTAATGTTGCAACCAATGCAGATAAGATAAATAAGCTCATGAGTACTTTCTCTGAGATAATGGAAGTAACGAATGAGAAGAAACAACATTTTATTGATTCTTTTCCAGATAAAGCTAGAGAGGTTATGAGAAAATTGGGTTTCACCCCCAACATTGGAATGGGTCCACTGGTGGTACGAAAGAAGACAGGATATACTATTGTTCGGCAGTAGGTGCCCATTGTACACAAAGAAAAATAGGTAGTTGAATCCACCAGTACTGTCCTGGAAGAAAGACCCCCTGAACCTTCTCCCAAAAGAAGAAAAATAATAAGGGAAGAAGAATCCCCTGATGAAGATTACTCACCTTCTCAAACTCCAATAAGAATTGAGGAAGAGCAGCTCACTAATGAGCAATTTGAGCAAATGGGGTCACAAGGAGAAATTTTTGTTACACAACCAAAAATTGATGAAGGGAACCCCCAGGAACCTCCTGTGCCAAGTTTTGAATTAACTATGGCAGATTTCAAAGGAAGGGAATGGGACCCTCTTTTGGAACAAGCCAGTCAGCAATTTTTGTCTGATAACAGTTTTGTAAGATCTAGGGCTTTCCATCAGTTTGCATGGAGGGTAAACATGCACATTTTTGAGCAAAGGTGTAAGAATATGAAAACAGAGCATCCAGAAATGGATGAGGCCTCCATTCAAAACCAAATAAAGGAACAAATGATGAAAGAGTTCCAGAATATAACCCCTGATGAGGGTAGACAGATGGTAAAAAATGCAAATATTTTATTATTGCCCAATTGGGATATTGCTGATGCATTAATTTTTAATTCTGTATCAAATAATTTAGGATTACAAGATCCAAATAAAGAGGAATTCTTGGGTACAACATTTACCAATGATCAGGCTTCCCTTATTATGTGGTCCTTGAGAAGAGGATCCAGGACTACTTCATCACAGCCCGATGATTCAGGACTAATAGGGAGTATCATTGTAAGGAGAGTGGCTGATACTTCAAATGTACAGGCAGCCCACATGAATGTGGATTATTCTAAATTTGCCTTAGCCACTGCAGAAAGAGAAGAGAAGGAAATGATTGATATGCACAGTAAATATGAAATAGTGGTGGATGCTTATAATCAATAGGTAAAAAGGAGAATTGAGCTGGAAAACAGGGTATCTCAATTGGAGAAGATACTTGAGAAAAGGAAAGTAGGAGAATCCAGTACGCTGAGAATTGCATATCCTCCACAGTCATCTGTTGGATTAACCCCTATCATTGAAATACCTGACACCCCTGAAAGACCCCAATTCTATACTGCAAAGGAATTTGAAGCAGAAAAAACCAAATTACATGAGTGGTAGATAGAATTTAGAAATCAGCAAGAAGAAAAATGGAAGCAGGGTGTGATATATTTGAGGGATAAAATACAATGGTCAACTTTTAATGATCAGTTGACAAGGATTGTAACCCTCATGGATGAGTTGAATAAAGAAAAGGATGGACTAGATTCTCTCACACAAAAATGGAGACAGAGAAATAATGATGTTACAATTATATGTATATCTGCAGCCCAAATGCCTTATCATCAAGTTGAAAAGATTTTTGATTTATTGAATAAATTAGATAATTTTGAGAATGAAAGAGATTCTTTACAGAGAAAATTGATACTCTGTTTTTCAAAATATCTTGCTGAAAAATTCACCCTATTTCCTTGTGCTTTAGAATCTGTTGATACAGTAAAGGAAAAAGAGAAATGGAAAAAGGAAATGGATGAATTATTCGATAATAGAATAATAAACATCATCAGTGAGACTGGCTATTGGTTTTGGGCAAAGACAAATGAGGAGATGGTAAAAGTACAATTATATTATACTGCTATGAGAAAAGAATTTGATGATTTAGAGGAAAATGCAAATTCTTTAATAAAGATACAAAGAGAAACCCTAATTTTTGATTAGCCAGATGATGATACTTTTAATAGATGGAAAAATCAGTTTAGTGAACAGATGTCAGGAGATAATGAGGAAGAAGATGTAAGAGTAATAGTTACTTTTGTAATCAGCAATGATGACATGGAAAATCCCCAGGTTAAAGTGAGTTTGCAGCTAACAGAATTTGATACATCACTTACAGACCTCATGGGTATGTACTCCGAAGATGAAGAATGATTGTAAGACAAGATCACAACAACTAAGAAGCATAATAGAAAGGGACCCACCAAGAAATGTTGTTGTAATTAACCTTTCTGTTATTTTTGTTTTTGTCTTTCTTTAGAAGGACACTTGTCACCTTCTTTAGCCTGAAGCTTGTTGCATCTCACACTATTTAAGTGAGATCCCAAGGCTAAAGAAGAGGTCCAAATTCTTTTTTTTACTAAGTATTGTGCTTAGTCCTATTTTTGGTCCAAACATTTGGAAAGAAAGTTTGTAGTATACTTTTCTATCAAAATTTCTGAGATATAGATGAATGTAGAAAGAACTGTGCTTCTTTTCTAAAGGTCTTTCTGGGTCTATTGTAAAGGATATACCATTTTCAAAGGAAATGAATACAAATTATGAACTATCCCCATATCAGTTCTTTCTGAATTTTGTCTCCTTTTAAATACTTAGCTACCTTGATGTTGTGTGAGTAAAAGCTTATGCAATTGATTGCAATATAGTAAGGTTGTACATCCATTTGTTATTGTTGTTAATTCAATGGATTAAATAAAGGCTCTGATGAATGTGATGAGGTTACTTAGGTATTAAAAAGGATTTTTGAATGATAAATTTTGATAAGAATTGCTGATAAGAATTTGTTGTAAAGCAACAAATTAGATCTAAGAATTTACTATAGACTCTGAATCCCCAATGGACTAGGCACTGATCGAAAGTATTTCAGCCAAAAGAGAAGTATATTATGACTGGTTTTTTCAAAGTACATCATTAAATCAATTTTTCACTTTTATTTCCTGTAAGATATGCGAAGTTGGCCAACACTTGCCTGCATGGATCGTTTTAGCTTCATTTAGCCATTGCTGTTGAAAACATCTGCAGAGCTATAGATGTTTTCCTGGCCATATCTGTTCAAGGGATGTGTTTACAAATTCGGTAAGAGTTACGTATATGTTTGAGGATTTAGAGATGAGAATCAAACTGAAACTAAGAATAATTCTCATACAATTGTTCCATTTTTGAACCATCCCCGGGTACACCCGCCCTAGTTTTTACAGAGCCAAAAGAGTAGAAAACCGTCTGAGGTTTTATTGAAGTTGGGTCCTAGTACTTTGCATATGCAAGTGATAATGAGAATTGGCTATTCTTTAGGTTGTGTATGTACTGATATCTAGGTATTAAGCCTTTTGTTGCTTAGTAGTTTTAGCACTGTTTTAACATCATATAAAAAACACCAACACCCACCACACTCTTTGGCATGATTTATGATTGATGAAAATTAAAACTTCACCCAAACTTGTACAAAAGTTGTAGAGATGTATCAATATAAATAGTATAGGCATCATAAACACTTTTATCAAAATTACAATCTCTCCCAGCAAACAAATAAGAAAAAACAAAGATCCAATAAACAAACAAATTGCTAATCAGCTTCAAGAATGAAGATGAATAACTTAATAGAGCCTTTCTTAAGCAATCAAAGCTGCTAAAACGTCCTGCCCTAAATAAATGGTAAACACAAAATAAATTCATAGTAACTAGTTTTATTAAAAAACTATTGCTAGCTAAACCTTAGTTGATGATTGAACAAAAAAATGAAATTGGTCAGAAAGAACCTACACATAATATATTACAGATGACTTGAAAAAATACCAAAAATAATTCATCAAGGCACTGAGAGCTATCATATCAATAAAATAAAAAGATGAAGATAAACTTTGGTACTTATGATAGGTACATGAGTACAAAATCTACCTAACAAAAACAAAGCATGATTAGCACATTACAAAATATAGCAAAACAAGGTTTTACTAGTTGTAGTGGGCATAGACAAGGATGTTTGCATGGACCTTGTTGCCGATAATGCACAAGGCAATACTAGACCGCCAACCAAAGGAGGCATCCGCACTTCATCATGAGTTGAAGAATACGATATTGTTAGCAAAGACATTTGCAATGGATAAAGATGAAATCAGATACTAGCTAGAAGCATCCACACAAAAAAAGTTATGATATTGATGAAAATAAACAAAAAAAGAATTACTTACACAAAGGTCATGCATTACAACCCTCACCATGTGTTCACCATGTGATGTCATAACTGTCACATATTTCTATACAAGAACACTTAAAATTAGAGATCATGATCCATAAGATACTATAAAATATTAACATCCATTAAACTTCTATTATTTTTTTAGTCAAATTAATGCTTACCTTCAAAGATTAGACCCTACAGACCAATTCTTTTCTCAGTGCCTCTTTCTCCTCGCTTCTGTATCTTTGTTAACAATTTCATCAATGTATCTTTGTTTGAGTTTCTAGGCCATGAACATAGGGTCAGCACTAAAGGTGATGTCATGTAGAAATGATGCCCGTATTTTAGATCACATTTGATTAGCTATCATTCTAGCTTTTTCCTATCATTTGTGACATCAAATATTAGTAAAATTTCATCAAAATAACTCCAAAGACATAAGCAAAAGAACATAATAATATGACATTTGTTTCTATATTAACATTAAAAATTACAATAATTAATTTTTACCTCCACTGAAGGTGAGTGAGATGGTGCATCCATGTCACCCTATGAAAAAGATATTAAGTCTTAGAAATCAGCAGTGAAATTAAAGTAATAGACTTACCAAAAAAATATTAATAATAAAGTAGATTGTATATGTAAATCATTTGTCTTAAGTTAGCCAAAAATTTGGTGTAACTAATGTGTATATCTAAAATAATATTTGACATGTTCTATTTAATGTTTATATTTGCACATATGGTTTGGAAAGAAAAAATTGGTCGTACATGACCCCATCATAGTTCACATTGATCCTACCTAGACATTTCATTGATCATCATGATCTTCATCCATGTCATCATCATCATCATCATCATCGCTATCATTATACTTGTCACTTTGATCATTGTCGTCACCACCACCATCTTCATCACCATCATCATCATCACAATTAGTATCAATGTTAAGTTGTTGAGGGTTCCACAATGAGCTCTACTCTAATCCCCTAAGTTGTTTATCCTTTTATAAACACTTTCAAGTCAACTGTACACTGAAATAGTGATATATCTATATCTTTTGTTAATAGGACACATTGTCCTAGAACTGAATTGTTCCTAAACACCTCAATAGAGGGTATGGAGATATAAAGTTCACTATGAAAGTAAAGAGGGCAAAAAAATTGTTTTTTGTGCTAATTACCAAAGATAAAAATTGTTTTCTTTAGCAAAAAAATTCCAAAAATATAAACCCAACCTAACAAGTATGATGGTTTCATCGTAGGAAGGTTTTCGAACTCTCTTATCTGTTGACATCTATTTCTTTTTTCAATTATTTCTAGTATCCTCAAATCTCAACTCCATGTCATATATGATATGAAGAATTACTTATATCCCTATTTCATTATCTTAATAAAGGATTTAGGAAGATATCTCATCAATATTGGGATTAATGGAAGCTCAATGGGCTTTTGCAGCATATGGTACTCAAAATCACAGCTTATAGAAGTTGTCAACATGTGAAATACCTTAGATACCTACAAAGGTTAGGATATTTATTAGTATAAATATAAATCATGCAAGTTTCCCAACTAATTATATCTATGGGATCTCACTCATAAGCCTCTCAAGTTAAATGTTTAAAACACCAAGAAAGGATATTGGAAAGAAATGTCAGACAAAGTGTCAACAATAGGACAAATAGATGGCTCTCTTTTTATTTACAAGTATGCTTATTGAGTCAGTTTTGTAGACTATCCTCATTTCCTTGCAATTTTGTAGACTATCCTCATTTACTAACAATTTTGTAGACCATCCTCATTTACTTACTACTACCAATCACAAATATTTTATGTAGAAAACAAAACAACTAAAACTGGCTAAAAAACATGACATTTAATCAAATGGAACCAATTTTATTGCATGAAACAAAGGCCTTCTACATACCCATTTAATAATGTTTGTATGATCACCAATTTTTATTGAGGGTAGTGCTCCTAGTTCATTGATCATATACATATTCATTAAAAGAGAAACTTTTATTATTATTATGGAGCATTAACAACCATTTATAACATGTCAAATTTCTACACAGATCTAGAGTAAACTCCTCTCTATCCTGACGGATTCCTAAAGCTCCACTTAAGTCTCTTCAGTAATCTTAGGAGTTATAAGGAAAATCTCCATTTAGATTAGTAGGCATGCAGAGAGGCCTTGTTTCTTAGTTTATGGCTGTTTAAGAAAAAAGCTTTTTTGGAAGAGAAAGCAATCCATTTTTGTGAAGAAGTCTACACTCCTGCCATTTTGAGAGGAAAATAATCAATGGCATTCAGGAAACTCCATAGCCTAGCTTGCCTCTATGGAATTACCAGATTAGGTTGTTGAGATTGACCTTTTTTCTAAGTCAAGGATTATACTGAGACTAAATTAGTCTCAACGATGCATTTGTGAAGCCAAGAATTTATATGTTAAATGAAGTATATCATCCCCTTACAATACATTGTTTAGAGTTGAACGCTCATGAACTCTAAAGTAATGCAACTTGGTCTAGGGAAGGTTGGTATATATCTTAAAATAAATAGGTTGCCTATATTGGTATGAGCTAGGACTAATTATCAGCACAACATCAGCAATTTAATTATGGAAAACAATTTTAAAAAATTCTTTCCATCTATGAAATGTTCAAAATTAAAATTCTATTGTTAAATCTTAAAGCTGAGCTGGGAATTTTGTGGTCAAATAAAAAAGCTATTAGTTCATTTAATCCCTATAAAGCTTCTTCCTCATTGCAAAAGCATGATAACTTATCAAAAAATTGTATAGAAGGAAAATGGTGTTTCTTGGTAACTTACTATGTAAAGAGCACAAACAATTTTACTCATGGCACTCAATGTAATTAGGGAGAAAGTTATAGTAGATGAAACCATGTAACAAGAAAATCAATACATTACAATGCAAAAAAGAATCCTCTCCTCCAACTACAAAATTTCCTTCTTTTTGTGTTCAAGAATAGGAGGATCAATGTCAATGCCCATATTTCCTACTATCCCTCTGATAACTCTCATAGCTAATTCAATTATGGAATAGTTCAAATCTGGCAGCAATAAGATGAATCATTTAAAAGAAGAATTTGACAAATTATATCAATAGTATTTAATTATCTATGTTAGAAAATAATATTTAAAATAAAAAACATATTAAATCAAATGTAGGAATTTTAAATTTGAACATATTGCTATTCAGTAAGGGCAACACATTCTAGTTCAATATTTATTATTTAGCTCCAACATTAAAGTTAAATAGCATATAAGACTTAGCTAGCACAACTCAAAAAGCACCATTGCAGACCTACAGTAGAAGCTGAGGCCAAATGTGATCTACTAGAGGTGGTCTCACTTCTCATATACCATTTCGCCTTAGTGTTGCGTTTGTTTCCCCACCTGTTCTATGTCGCCCCCAAGTGGTGCCATGTGCTAGATCAATGGCTCCATATAGGTACAATCTCTTTTTGGTGATTTTCAGACAATTTTCATGGTTTTTAAATAATATTTGCCAATTTTTGAGTTTTTAGGTTAAAATCTAGCTAATCTAGTACTTAATCTAGAATAGGATATGAAATGGACATACATCAGTTAACTCTAACCATGTACCAAGAGTAAAAGCACTTTAAAAGGATAGTGACTATTTTTAACCAGAACCAGGATCAAGACATTTTTGCTTTCCTCAAATATGTAAAAAAGCCATATCTGTTCACTCTCAAATTGCAATAAGAAATTTTAGTAACCCTACTTACTATGGACTTCTATTTCCTCAACCATATAGAGAATGCATCTTTTACCTCCAACTTGAAAGTTTTTCAACCCTATGAACCCCATTGAAATTCCTACCATAAACAAGATTTCTTTAGTTTTCAAAACTCTAATTTAAATAAATAGATTTAAGAGATGAAAGAGATGAACAATGTTTGAGCTATTAAAAAGTTTCTCAAGAACTCAAAACTCCAAACTTCAAAGATCCCCTACAAATATCAAAATGACCTTCTACAAGAGAAAAAAGAAAATACATAAATATGATCATAGATTCTAAACCTAGGTCAGATGCCAAATCACAAATCGTGTCATTGAATATGTTATTAACAAATTTCAACCATGGTAATAAACCCAACCAATAAATGTGTCTTTGGTCCACATCATCAAACTTAATCAAATGTTCATATCCAATATACCAAATATCAACATCAAGGACAAATTATGAACACTTTCACCTAAGTTTGGAAGGCTTGATATACTTCATACCTTAATACCTTAATAATTCTCTATTGTGGCACACTACATGATGCTGTGAAACAATCTTTGGAACTCTAGTGCATAAATTTGAAGTTTGCAATTAGATCTCTTAATGACTATAGCATAGCCCATAATATAACTCTACCCCTAATAGCTCTTCCCATCACTCTCCAAGAACCCTTCACACATCGCCTCACAAACCACTTCAACTAAAAACCCTACTCCTGCAATTGATATGCTATTAGCTCTTGATTGGAAACCTTGCTCTTTCACTCCTACAGTTCCCACTCTCTGTGTAAACATAATAATGAAATAGGAAATTTCCCTTTTTCATTTTACCATTGTAAGCTCATGTTGGTCAAAATTTCAACCAACACGGGCATGGATTTAAAATTAAAGATATTTTTCCTTCCATATTCTAACCAATCTAAAACATTTTCATAGATGGTCAAAAATTTTAGTCAAAATTTGAGGTCAAATATACTAGTGGCTAAATCATCCTTATGCCAAATCATCATGACATAGTGACCACGTGACACATGTCACGTACCACCACCTCAATGCCCAGTCACTTGTCCATCTCATCTCACCATGTCAGTACCTCATTGGCTGGTTGCTATGTCACTATGGTTAACCATCGTGCATCTTGGCTTGTTGACATAGCAACTACCATAGGATTATGCACGTGTTGTCATTTGGTCACCCAAGATTTTGACCAACATGGGCATGGATTTAAAAAAAAAAAAAAAATTTCCTTCTATATTCTGACCAATCTAAAACATTTTAATAAATGGTAAAAAATTTTAGTCAAAAAATGAGGTCAAATGTACTAGTGGCTAAATCATCCTTGTGCCACATCATCGCAACACAGTGACCATGTGACATGTGTCACCTACTACCACCTCAATTCCCAGTCACTTGTCCATCTCATCTTGCCATATCAATGCCACATTGGCTGGTCACTATGTCACTATGGTTAACCGTCATGCATCTTGGCTTGGTGACATAGCAACTACCATAGGATTATCCATGTGTCATCATCTAGTCACTCGGGATTCCACTTCATCTCATTGATCTACATGCATGTTCAAAATTGATTATAGGTTGCCTCTAGTTAGCCTACAACCTTTCACAAAGGCCATGTCTTTAGAACATTTAGCATTGTGTGTAAAATAGTATTTAAAGGTTTGAAAAGCTCTTCCTTTGGCGAATGTGGGATAACTAACTCACATTGCCCCTTGTTTCTTTACATGACCCATTCCCTTTGATTTACTCTCCTATCACCATGAAATACCCCTACTGTGGGCTCCCTTGCCCCTTCCTAGTAGCTTCTTTCACTCACGCTGCCACTAGGATTGGGTGATGCTGAAGGAAAATGTTGAAAAGGGCTTGAGAAATTTGTTGAAGAGATAAGTCATTTATGTTGGTAGATCATTAAGCACATTGCCACCAAAGAGGGTGACAAAATTTCTGCATATACACTAGATTATTCTAAAGCTCTCTCATTATTTGATGAGTGCTTGTCGGTATCTGCCATCTAGAGCCCCAATTTTTGGCAATTCGACATGCACATCATTGTAACAAAGGTTGTAAGAAAACCTAAAGAGCTTAAGTAGTTCGAAGACTAGAAATGAATATCCCATATTTTGATTGGAAAGGATTTTAACATTGCAAAGTATTGGCTCCTAAAAGAGAACATCTCTGAAAAGAATGATAGGAGTGGAACTCAACCATTGCTGCAACAAGTGTTGATGAAAAAAGAGCATGAGCAGTTAACTTTTCTTCAATGTGGATGTTGGTACCTCCTCTTTGCATGCTTACATTTTTTTCTTAACTTGTAGCTTTTATGCTTGGATGTGGGGATCCCTTTGACCTACAGCTCCCTCTTGACGTCCCCTACTTCTAGCATGGATTCCTCTATGGTCTTCAACATGCCTGCCTTATCATTTGCATGGGTTGCCTACCTCTATTTCCTTCATATTCCTTTTTTTGTGCTAGTTCTTCTGTTTCATTGACTTGGCTTCTTTTATAACTATGTCTTTCCTCCTTTCAAAAAGCTCCCATACATGGGATTTCCTTCCCTACAGCTTCCTTTCATGATTTTTCTTTCTTATATGAAAATGCTTTAATAGAGAAGCCTCAATTGGTAAAAACCAATCTATTTCTCCAAACAAACTTTCTTGGTGTCCCCTGATCCTTTAGCAAATATATATTTGTCTTTACATCATCGCCAAACTACAAATTTTCATGTGTGCACCCTTCCAAAGTAGAGATCTTGATCAACCCTTGCCTAGAACAATCATTTGTCTCAATGTCAACACTATATCGATTTGTTTTTGCCTTCTAAAAATTGGACAGTCAAATTGGCTCTCCATAACTCAACCTTATCTTTAAAAGGTGTCAATGCTAATTAAATTAAGTTTACAAGAATCAAAAACCCAAAAACACTTTAATCTCCAAAAACATTTGAATCATTACAATCCTTTTATAATGATTTAAGTTATAGAAGAGGCAAATAGTTTTCAAGTTTATCATTCACACTATTCTCAACCCAAAATTGTCTTTGTAATGATTTTTAAACCATTATGACTTCTCTTCCTTTTAAACAATTTAAAATCCAAATGCCTTATTAATCAGATGGAATTAGTTGGGCCCCAAAGTTGGGTCTGAATAAAATAAAATAAAATTCATTTTCAAAAAGTTGAAGTCTCAAACTAATCCACTAATTGTCTAATACTAATTCAAAATAAATTTGACCACTGCTCTGTCATTGAAAACTCATTTTATCACTTTATTACAACTTGTCAACTTTGTGCTAGGAGGTCCTTTGAATGGCTTTAAAAACTGACACAAACACCTTACTGGGCTCTGAAATCAAACATGCTAATTCTTTGCTCTGCATACTCTTACCCTGTCAAATCTCGTCTCATGATGAATTCTCAGTCAAAAGATATTGTCCGCCAAAGTTTCCCTCTTAGAAATCCCTATAGGATTTGAGAAAATAAGCCAATCAAATCCACAATGCCCTTTGAATCCCTGCATGCAAAAACCTATCACAGAAGAAAAATATGAGAAGAGGCAAGGGTTTTGCTAAAAATGGAGATAGACAAAAAGTTTCTTTCAAATGAAAAATGCATAAGAGATAATGAAAAATGTACAAGGCTCAACCTTATAAAGGTGAGATAGGAACCCTAAACTAAAAAGATAGGTTGCACATTATTAATTAATAATGTACCTAAATGAAGCTTAATTAACTAGAGTAATAGAAACTTATATAATTAAATCAATATGATTTAATTAATAAGCATAAAAAAAAAAAAACTCTAACACCCCCCTTAAGTTGAAAGCAAGAAGTAAGCTTACCTAACATAGCTATGAAAGAAAAAAAAACAAATGTGTCTCGGCAACAAGGCCTGATCAAGTACCCAGTACAAGAAAATCTCTATAAACTATAGTAAAAAAAACCCTCTCCAAAAAGAGATGTAATGACTTCAAGACACTCTCTCAAAGCCATAAGTACAAAGCATGACTTCAATACCCCCCATGAGAGAGGGTTGACGCTCTAAAGCCCCCCCAAAATGAAAGAACCCTTAGATCAATGAACAAACCATTATGACTCCAATGCAGAGGAGTGAAATTCAGTGGACACTATAGAGGTAACCTTGAAAGTTGAGAAGTCATTGGAAGGCTGAGCTGATGCTCAAAGGAGTAGACATGATGATCCTAAAAGGGAATCCCCAATGTAAGTGGTATGATAGGTGTGCTGAAACTATCATCAAAGAGGAGATGAATGTCCTCTATAGAATCCTCAACAACTGAACCTAGTGGCTCGATGAATGGAGCTAGAGGATCAAGCAGTGTTGAAGAAAAACTCTATTGAACAAAAAAGAGCTCAAGAGGAGGTGGCAAGGTAGTCACAACAGTAGTCTCAGGAACCACACAGAGGTTCAAGAAACTTGACTGTACCACATGATGCTCTCTCAAAGAAGGAGAGTCATGCTCTGGAAAAGGTGGACCAAACTGTGAAAAGGAGTAGAGACAGGTGGAAAGATTAATTGTCCTTGTAGCAACAATACCTCCTATTATACTATTCCAGATGAAAACTAAATCCGTAGTGAACTCAATTGTCTTTTTGGACCCACTGTGAGAAATCTATTAAATGAAGAGAAGGTTTGCAGATAGAAATGGAACATACAACACATCCTTGAATGTGTCGTCCTAAATGCATACAGTGCCTTCCCTACAGACTATCATAATAGTGTTATTCCCAATGATAATATGGGGAATAGGAGAAGCCTCAAAAGAAGAGAAGATCTCTCAAGAAGATGCCATATGGTGAGAAGCACCTGAATCTAGTATCTAAGGGACCTGTGAAGGGGATTTGAAAGAATCCCGTAATGCATGACCCTTTCCAAGATCCTATCCAGCTGTAGGATTGATAGAAGAAGACTAATGAGTAGACCCTTGTGAGCCAGAAGAGGATGGAGAGTAAAGATTTCTCTTCTGAAGAAGAGCTTGCAAATCTTCTATCTATTTCTTATAACCATCAAACTTCTTCTAATAACAAAGTGACTCATCATGTGTTCCCTTCTGACAATAGGAACATGTAGGTCTCTCAGTCTTCTATATCTCCTTCTTAGAAAAAGATGGTGGGCGAATAGAGTGCTGAGAAGAGAAATCTAATATCTACTTCGACTTCTATGTACTCTAAGGTGGCTTGGCAATTAATGCCTGTGATTGTGAACTTGTAAGAGAATATATTTGAGTGAGCTTTGATTGCTCACGAGTCAACTGATCACAAAAGGTCTTGAAAGAGGGCATAACGTGTCGTGCACCTAGAGCATCCATAGTGGAGTAGAAGGTAGAAGTGAAAATCTGATAAGGTCCTTGAAGCTTGGACAATATCAGGAAGAGACACTCATCAAATTTTGTCTTTCTAGCAACTTGTAACATAGATTGAAGAGACCTAAATTTCATCAAGAAATCCTCAATGTTGGTGAATGATTCAAGAATCAAGGAGGTAAACTCTGCATCTATCTATAGAACCTTGAATTGATTCATTGTGTTAAATAAGGTTGAAAACTTGTCCCACATAGCCTTGGGTGTATTCAAACCATCCAGGTGAAACAGTAACCCATCTAAAATATTCATTGCAATGAGGCTCATTGCCTCATCCATCTTATTGCGTTGCATAAGAAGCTCATAAGGACTCTGTAGGATTGGCTGAGCCGCATCGAGACATGACCATAACCCTTTTCCCATAAGCAATCTGGTCATCTATCCTTTCTAAGTATGGTAGTTGTGTGGTGTAAGGTAGGCAACATAAGAATCCACCATCGAGAGAAGAAGACAGAAGTAGAAGGGTCTTATTTTGAATTAAAGTATAGAAAATAAAATGCCCCCCCCCCCCACAATAGATAATGATATCCCTCAAATATCAAAAGGAATCAACTACACGAAGCATAAAAATAGAGAAAATAACCTAGATTTTGGATGTAGAGAAGAGGAAAATAGAAGCCTTTATGTCAATGCAAAAATTGGGGGCACAAACAAACTCAAAATCAAATGAAACTATCACCATTGTCACCATCTCTGAACAAACTTTCTGGCAATTCTTTCAGATCAAAAAAAGACCTCTATATGCCCAAGTTATGGCCAAAAAACCAACTACGGGTCCAAAAAAGGAGCTCTCTAGAAAATTACAAACCTGGGAAAAAATTTGATGGCCGTACGACCATCAATTGCTAGTCATTGGAAAAAGAAAATGACAGCTGGTATGCTGACATCAGCAGTCATAATATGACATCATCATACCATGAAATGATGTCAGTGGGAAATCTACAAAAGATGATGTTATCTTGTATGTTGATGATGTCATTGTCATGAAGATGATGGCATGCTGCAAAAAAGATGATGTCATGCCATGAATAGTTGACATAATCTACCAAGAACTAACATCATGCCAGGGCTATTGCAGGCGACAACACTATTGGAGGAGGTGGTGCCTAGGAAATAAACACCGATGGTGCTGCCTACAGCAGTGGTGGTAGGGTTGTTCATGTTGGATACAATTTTTCAAATTGTGTGTTGTCTTTGATGTCACATAAATGTCATATCAGTCATCAGATAATGTCTACCGAGATCAGAAGGTTAGCGAGCCAAAGGATAGTATCTACTGAGCTCAGAAGGTCAGTAAGGCAAAGGATAGTGTCTACCAAGCTCAGATGGTCAACAAAGCAAAAAAAAATAGTTCTTGCTGAGCTCACTTGGTTATCAAAGGAAATATGGAAAAAGCAGTTCTTACCAAGCTCACTTGGTCATCAAAGGAAATATGGAAAAAATAGTTCTTATTGAGCTCACTCGCTCATCGAAGGAAATATGGAAAAAATAGTTCTTACTTAGTAAACTCGGCAGCCAAAAGATTTTAAGGATATTGCAATGTTAACCAAGTCAAGAAGGTTAACTTAGAAAATTTACCAAGTAGTATTTACTGAGCAGGGTCAGCTAGTAAAGGATTTCACTATTTTATGAAATAACATTTATTTGTTTAGAGTAATATCTATAGCCGACTAATGTATGGTTTATTGGTAAATGTATCATGTAAATGGGCCAACTTGACAATCTGAATGGTATAAGTAAGAGGTCAAGTTGCGAATTCTAAGTGTGTGGAAGTGTATGGAATAAATATGATATGAAGATTGATTATTGTGGAAGCGAATTTGTAGGATGATTAGAGATCATTGAGGAGTAGTAGAGCCATATTTGATCAAGGAGGATCTAATGATGCTAAACAGAGACCTGTAGCCAACCAATTTAGTTGCATCTTGTTCAGGTCAATTCATTGTTGCTTTCTAACCATTGTAGCAGTGATTTCAAATCTCTTAGTAGAGTTGGTTTAACAACCATTTTGTAAATCCTCTAATAAGGTGACAATTCAATTGAATTGTTCTAAAAAAACCTCTAGCAAGGCCACTCCTAACAGGGTGATTAAATCTTCTAACAGGGTCACAACTAATAGTATGTATTGTACCCTTTAACCGGATTGGCTCCTAACAAGGTTCACTTTAGAAGAGTAAAAATTGGTAGCTAGTTCCTTGGTGGTTTTTCCCATTTTTGGTTTCCACGATAAATCTGGTGTCTCTTGTGTTCATTTTATTTAACTTTCACATGCATATTAATAACCATGAATGCTAAATGATCAGTAACTAGTTAATCTACCGAGTTACAATATTTTTCCATTGTTTATTGAGTATAAGCATTAAAGACATCTAAGGGATTTGTGAATTTTTTTTGTGATAACTGATTCACCGCCCCCTCTCAATTACTCCATCTATAATTTCAACAATTGGTATTAGAGCTCTTGGTGCTTGCAGGAAAATATTTCAAGGATCTAAGCCAAAGGTCAGGATGTCTTATAAGAGGGAAATTTGGACACTTAACAGGGACAACTTCTCAACATGGCAAGGGTTGATGAGACTTCATCTAGCTTCTATTGGAGATACAAGACTGAAGTACCTTGATGAAAAATATGCAAAACCTGTTGGTACATTATCTATCAATGATATTGCTAAAAAGAAGACCCACAACAATATGATGATAGATATAGCATCTACTCTGAGTTATGAAGAATTTGATGACATCAAAGACTACAAATCCACCTTTGAAATGTGGGACAAGCTGAAAGAAATCTATGGAGGAGATGATAATGTAAGAAGAGCCAAATCAAAAAGTCTGAGAGAACAATTTGATCAAATGAGGATGAAAATATTGCAAAATATGTTGAAAGAGTTAAAGCATGTGTTAGTGCAATTAAAGCATCTGGAGGAGATATCAAGGAAGAAACAATTAGAAGTAAAGTTCTCAGAACTTTACTTCCCATTTATGCAATCAAAGTCTCTGCAATTCAAGAAAGAAGATGTGAAGCAAATCATAAGATAAATCTAGAAGCCATAGTTGGAAGATTGACTGCATGTGAACTAGACAACTATGAAAATTATGTTCTAGCTCCCAAGAACATTGAATCAGCATTTGAAGCCAAGCTTTCACTCAAAGAAAAAGGGAAAAAGATGAAGGATTCACAATCAGACAGTGATGAAGAATCAGAAAAAATTTTAGATAGTGATCTTGAAGTGTTTGAAGCTCTACTAGCAAGAAAATATTCAAGAGGCAAAGGGAAATATAAAGGTAAAGTTCCTCTAATCTATTTTTCTTGTGAAGAAATTGGATATATTGCTGCTAGGTGCCCAAATAAGTAGAACAAGGATAAGAAGAAAGGTTACAAGTACAAAGGTAAGAAAGACTTCAGATCATTCAAGGATAAAGGTAAGAAAACATGTTTGATGGCTAAAAATTCTAATGATTCTGATGAAGAAGAAGAAGAAATTGTTTACATTGCTATGAAAGATGAGTCTGATAATGATAAAAAAATGGCACTCATTTCTCATATAAGCATAAATGATACATAGATCATAGATAGTGGTTGCTCTCAACACATGATTGGTGATAAAACTAAGTTTGAATACTCTGAAGACTATGATGGTGGCAGTGTAAGATTTGGTAACAATGAACCTTGTA
Source organism: Cupressus sempervirens (assembly GCA_028749045.1). NCBI lineage: Eukaryota > Viridiplantae > Streptophyta > Pinopsida > Cupressales > Cupressaceae > Cupressus > Cupressus sempervirens. The sequence continues at coordinate 92,959,289 of CM053789.1, read as the reverse complement.
TAAGAGGAAAAGGAAGAATCTCACTAACCAAGGAACTTATATGTGATAATGCATATTGGGTAGAAGGATTAAAGCATAACTTGTTGAGTGTGGCATAGCTACACAATAATGAATTCAAAGTAGACACTAATACATTTGGTACCAAATTGCAATGGCAGTGCCATTGCAGTTTTTCCGTCACAACCTTGTTGTTGTCACAATTGCGACGGTCTATCATCGCAATTGCGATGATGACAAGGTTGTGATAGAAAAAATGCAACAACATTGCTGTGGCAATTTGGTACCAAATGTATTAGTGAGAATTTATGCATGGAAAAGCAAGATTGCTGGATGAAAAAGGAAAGCTGATTGGATCAGGCACCCAAAGAAAAGGTAACTTATTTTATCTTGAACTTGGCGAATGTTCGTGTTTCATTGCTGAAATTGAAGAAAGTTGGTTATTGCATAGGAGATTATGTCATGTAAACCTTGACAACTTGATAAAGATCAGTAAATTCAGGAAAGTAAGAGGTATTCCTAACATCAAGAAACTCGAGGTTGGTCTATACAAGAATTGTCAAACTGGTAAAATGGGAAAAAAAAGTTTTAAGAGCAAGAGCTATTAGTCTGAAGAAGCTCTAGAAATTGTGCATACTGATTTGTGTCGACCCATTGGCATTGAAAGTTATACTAGTGAAAAAATTCTTCATTCTATTTTGTTGATGATTACTCAAGAATGATGATTGTCATGTACCTAAGAGAGAAATTAGAAGCATTTGAAAAATTCAAATGGTATTTGGCCAGAGTAGAAAAAGAAATAGGCAAAAGATTGAAATGCTTAAGATCTGACAGAGGTGGTGAATTCATTTCACATGAGTTCAATAACTTTTGCATTCAAAGGGGAATCTAAAGACATGTTTTAGCACCTAGAACTCCTAAAAAAAATGAAATAGCAGAAAGAAGGAACAGATCTACCATGGATTGTGCAAGAACCTTAATGATTGAGAAAGACATTGCTATCAAATACTGGAAGGAAGCTATCAGCAATGCGGTTCATACCTTGAACCAAGTATAGCTGAAAAATGACTCATTCAAAACACCCTATGAATTATGGTATGGCTACAAACCCAATGTAAGTTATCCAAAAGTATTTGGAAGTAAATGTTACATTTTGAAAGAATCTAGAAAAAGTAAATTTGATGTAATGGGTGATGCAGGAATATTTTTGGGATATTCTTGCAAAAGTAAAGCATATAGATGTTTGAATCTATCTACTCACAAAATCAAAAAAAGTGCACATGTGAAAGTTGATGAGTTTGCAGAAAGATCTGAAGAAGAAAGCAAAAAGGTACCTAAAGACTACAGGAGATTTGTTTACATTGAACCAGATATAGTGCCAAGTATACCAGTTAATCAGGAATCCTCAACTCCAGAGTCTTCAGTTACCGAGTCACAAGAAGTTCAAACCGAGCTAATGCCTCCCAAGTTGCAAGAACTCGAGTTGCAAGAACTCGAGTTGCAAACAGAAGCCACCGAATCAACATCTACCGAGCCTGAGCAACCAAATCTAGAACAAGAAGTTGAGATACAAAATGATAATAATGGATGTCATTCAAAAGGCAAGGAGCCCGTGTTAGCCAAGTATGTCAGAAAGCATCATGCACCATACTAGATCATTGGAGATAAATTAGAAGGAATGATGACAAGAAGTAAGTTGAAAGGCACTTATTTACTTGGTGATTTTGAACCTAGAAATATCAAAGATGCATTAGGAAATGAAAGTTGGATTGAAGCTATGAATGAAGAGATAGAACAAATAGAGAAAAATAAAACATGGATTCTTGTACCTAGACCTAAAGACAAAAATGTGATTGGAACTAAGTGGGTATTCAAAAATAAGTTAAATGAAGATGGTAAGGTGTCAAGGAACTAAGCTAGAGCAGTATGCAAATGATACTCTCAAGAAGAAGGTGTAGACTATGGAGAAACTTTTTCTCCTATTGCAATATTGGAAGGTGTTAGAACCTTACTTGCATATGCTGCATACAAAGGGTTCAAAGTTTATCAAATGGATGTCAAGTTGGCATTTTTTAATGGCATATTAGATGAAAAAGTTTACATTGAACAGCCTGAAGGTTTTGTTAATCAAAACAAGAAGGACATGGTCTGCAAACTGCATAAAGCATTATATGGTCTGAAAAAAACCCCTAGAGCATGGTATGAAAGACTGCATAACTATCTTATTCCAATTGGTTTTCAACGGACTAATGATAATAATAGTTTGTACATAAAGGAAGGACTAGATAATAAGATTGTTTTAGTAGAGATATTTGTAGATGATACTTTGTTCACAGGAAATGATGATCTTTGAAAAGAATTTTCAGAACAAATGAACAAGGAATTTGAAATGTCAATATTTGGTGAAATCAAATTCTTTGTTGGTATTCAAATGCAACAAATTAAGAATGACATCTATATCACTCAATCTAAATAAATCAAGGAGATACTAAAAAAGTTTGGTATGGAAGACTGCAAACCAGTTGGGACTCCTATGTGTACTGGATTGAAACTTACCAAAGATGATGAATCTAAGGAAGTAGATCAGACATTGTATAGATCTATGATTCAAAAGTTGTAGTATGTAGTACATACAAGACCAGACATTGCACTTGTAGTAGGGATTGTAGAAAGATTCTCACCAAAACCAAAAGAAAATCACATGATGGTAATCAAAAGGATCGTGAGATACTTAAAAGGAACTAAAGATTATGGATTATGGTATAAACTTAGAGGAAATTTGACTTTAAAAGTATTCACTGATGCAGATTGGGCAAGAAATATTGATGACAGAAAGAGCACAAGTGGAGGAGCTTTCTTTCTTAGAAAAAGGTTGGTTTCTTGGACAAGCAAAAAGCAAAATTGTACATCTCAATGCAGTAGAGGCTGAATATGTTGCAGCAATAGTAAATTGCTCAAACATTGTATGGTTTAAACAATTATTGGAAGGTATGAAGCAAGAAATCAAATAACCTATTGTTATGTTTTTTGATAACACAAGTGCAATTAACATCTCCAAGAATCCAATGATGCATTCAAAAACCAAGCATATTGCCATAAAGTATAACTTTGTTAGAGAATTGGTGCAAGAAAAGGAAATAAGATTGGAATATGTCCATAAAAAGGAAAAAATTGCTAATATATTCACAAAGCCTTTACCTAAGGATGCATTCTTGTATCTAAGAGGTAAGTTAGGGGTCATTCCCCTATCTAAAGCTCACTAGAATATAGTTTTAGTGATGCATCAACAAGAATAGAATTGAAGATCTATCAGTTGATGCGGCAAAGTAATGAAGACATTGCATATGAATCAGTACATCAGGTAAAATGTTATTCAGTTGTCTTTGGCATACGTTGTCAAAGAGGGAGAGTATACTATCATATCTTTCTGAAATTTGCAAAATAATAAGAGTTTGTATAAAAGGGAGAGATTATTATGAAAGAGGGAGTTTGTTGTAGTTAAGAAGAAAGTGAAGTATTCTGTCAGTAAAAGACTTGTTTTCAAATTTTATTTTTCTATGACATGTTGTGTTGCCATCAATGCCAAAGAGGGAGATTGTTGGATACAATTGTTCAAATTGTGTGTTGTCTTTAATGTCACACAAATGTCATATCAGTCATGAGATAATGTCTACCGAGCTCAGAAGGTTAGCGAGGCAAAGGATAGTGTCTACCGAGCTTAGAAGGTCAGCAAGATAAATGACAGTGTCTAGCAAGCTCAGATGATCAGAAAGCAAAAAGAAACAATTCTTACCGAGCTCATTCACTCATCAAAGGAAATATGGCAGAAGCAGTTCTTACTAAGCTCACTCGGTCATCAAAGGAAATATGGAAAAAATAGTTCTTACTAACCTCACTCGGTCATCGAAGGAAATATGGCAGAAATAGTTCTTACCAAGAAAACTCGGTAGCCAAAGGATTTTAAGGATAGTGCAATGTTAACTGAGTCAAGAAGGTTAACTTAAGAAATTTACTGAGCAATATTTACCGAGCAAGGTCAGTCAGTAAAAGATTTCACTATTTTATGAAATAACGTTTGTTTGTTTAGAGTAATATCTGTGGCTGACTGATGTATGATTTATTGGTAAATGTAACATGTAAATGGGCCGACTTGACAATCTGAATGGTATAAGAGGTAAAGTTGCGAATTCTAAGTGTGTGGAAGTGTATGGAATAAATGTGATATGAAGGCTGATTATTGTGGAAGCGAATTTCGTAAGATGATCACAGATCATTGAGGAGCAACAAAGCCATTTTTGATCAAGGAGGATCTAATGATGCTGAATAAAGACCTATAGCTAGCAAATTTAGTTGCATCTTGTTGAAGTCAATTCATTGTTGCTTTCTAAACATTGTAGTATTGATTTCAAATCTCTTAACAGAGTTGGTTTAATAGGAATTTTGTAAATCTTCTAATAAGGTGACAGTTCAATTGAATTGTTCTAAAAGACCTCTAGCAAGGCCACTCTTAATAGGGTGATTAAATCCTCTAACAAGGTCACACCTAACAATGTGTATTGTAACCTTTAACACGGTTGGCTCCTAACAGGGCTCATTTCAGAAGAGCAAAAATTGCTAGCTAGTTACTTGGTGGTTTTTACCATATTGGGTTTCCACATTAAATCTAGTGTCTCTTGTGTTCATTTTATTTAACTTTCACATGCATATTAATAACCATGAATGCTAGATGATCAGTAACTAGTTAATCTACTGAGTTACAATATTTTTACATTGTTTACCGAATATAAGCATTAAAGACATCTAAGGGATCTGTGAATTATTTTTGTGATAACTGATTCATCCCCCCTCTTAGTTACTCAATCTATAATTCCAACAGTTCGCTGATGGCAGCGGGGCAAAGGTCGTACCATGTGTGGTCTGCCAGTTGTGGCTGAGCTTCGACCAGGCACGTGAGGCTCTTCGGTAGCTGCGGGGTGGCACTTTGGCGGAGCGGCCCTAAAATTCTTTTTAAAAATAAGTTTTTGAAAAAAATGCCTCGATATGTGTGCAACAGGCCATACGACCCTACTGGGCTAAAAAAAATTTGCCTCCCAGAGCAATATTGTCCAAATTAGGCAGATTTTATATGAAAATAGGGGTTTTGATGCCTTCTGGATCCATCTGTGATGTCTATTCGGCTTCAACTTGCTCCAAAAAGTAGTTACACCCCTATTTTGTAAAAAAATACCCAAAAAATTTCAGATCTATTTTGCCAAACCCTCATTCTCCTTTTCTCCAAATCACGAATAAGCTATATTAGATTTGGCTCTGATACCATGTAGGATTTGAGCAAATAAGCCAATCAAATCCATAAATCCTTCGAATCCCTACATGCAAAAACCTATCATAGAAGAAAAAGATGAGAAGAGGCAAGGGTTTTGCTAAAAAATGGAGATAGAAGAAAAGTTGCTCTCAAATGAAAAATGCATAAGAGAATTAAAAAGTGCAAGGCTCAACCTTATAAAAGTGAGATAGAAACCCTAAACTAAAAAGCTAGGTTGCACATTATTAATTAATAATTAATTAATAATGTACCTAAATGAAGCTTAACTAACTAGACTAATAGAAACTTATACAATTAAATCAATATGATTTAATTAATAAGCATAAATAAAAAATACTCTAATACTTCCCTACATGAAAACATGTTAGAAAACAATAAATCATGCTCAGATTTGTCTTTGAAAACTGGGTAAATGAACATTTGGGGGCACGAAAATTGGAGCATTTGTTCACTATCACAAGGAGAATACAAATTTGCGATTTGGGCTCATGACAAATAACAAGAAGCATTTGGCGAGCGGTCAAAGTAGGCTACTCAAATTTGTACACTAGAAACACTTGACAAAAAAGTGTTTTATGCAAATGGAATGGACCTAGGAAAGTGTGCAAACAGATTCGTCAAGATTTGAAAATTGACACACTTAAAGTATTTTCAGAGGAGAACATAGTTGTACTATCCATTCAATCTCACCTATCATAGATTCAAAGATACGACATCACGAACAAGGGTACTAACAACTTTGCACTTCTTGACACCAGTAAAAAGTCACAAATTGCATTTGGAATGGCATTTGAAAACTGATCAAACGGATTTGTCATAAGCTCAAAATTGAAACATAGAAAGTCTCTAACCTCCAGAATGCAACGCAAAAGGAATGTCATCATTTTGGTCAACTGGGTCAAAGTTATATCAAGTCAAACAGGGCTTCCCAGAATTCAAAATAAATTGCATCAGCATGACAACAATAAATGACCAACTTTTATGGATTCAAAACCTAGGCAAACAGATTCAAAATTACTCAAAGTTTAAACCATAGGTTCTTTGGTATGGAAACTAAACACTCCCAAAGCGATGAGTCATGAAACATTACTAGGTGCAAGATATTCAATTGCAAACACAACCTCTTGTCACTGTTTGACACTTAGGCAAAAATGTAGATTTGACAATTGCTCAAAACAAGACTTCACAAAATAGCTCAGAAGGACAATTTATCACCATGGAACATGTGGATATACTGAATGCAAAGTGTTAGAAACATTAAACACCTCTTAGGCCTTAATTATTAATCACATTCAAATAATTAAGAGCTCAATGTCTGTTCAAAAGATTAAACAAGCCAATGCAATACTTAAAAACTCAAACGCTGACTGGTTAAATGGAATATAATTTTTATAACATGTTGCCATTGGTGGAGGGAAGAACCCAGATAGATTGGACACGTTAGTATCTAGACTCAGTCAGTCTATACTTTTTAAGTTAATTTTATTTGTAAAAGTGGTTGGTAGATTCAGAACTTAAAAATGTGGACATTGACTAGTTAAATGGAAATTTAAGTTTTCATAGCACGTTGTTGTAGGTGGGGTCCTCTATTTCTTCTATAGTTTCGTGGAAGGAAGGTGTGGAATTTTTCCATAAATCTCGCCCTATATAGTTATTCACCAACGGGTCATATACTCTTCGATTGTCAACATCCCGGCTCAAAATAGAGGCAGATATTTCCATCCATTTTTTGACAAGTTTGAGATCGTTGCTTGGAGCCATGCATTCCTACGTGGATTTCTCTTCAAAAGTTGCCAGGCTTTAACAATAATAAATTTACCTATCAAAACACTATGCCGTACCTTTGCACAGGTTTCGTGTTTTTAAATAATAATAATCTTTTTCTATATTTTTAGTAGCCAACTAATATAGGATACAAATTTATTTAGAAATGGTTGTACAGTTGATCAATTTTCAAAAAATTCAAAACCTCGTGGATTTTTCTAAAAATTTTAACATTTGGTCTTTATGATCTGCATAGTTTGTAGTCTAAAACAACAAAAATTGGAAAAAAATCACTACATTTTTGTGAATCTGGAAAAAAAATTGACTTTGTTTTGTCTTTAGTGCATTTTGTCTGAAGATTAGCCTGTCATAATTTATTTTGAATCTCCATAGCCCAGCGTGTTAAAATTTTAAAATTTTGCAAATAATTATGTTGAAATATAATAAACTTATTTAAATTAAACGTTCACAAAATTGATAGAGTTTCTTTCATCCTAAATCTGTATACTAAAATTGAACTTAAATGCATTACAGCCAAGCATTCCTTCACCTTCAAGGACTGCTCCACTAAGTTTCGGATCTGCAATAATCAACATCCTCAAAACACTGTGGAAGAGGCAGGTACTATACTGTCGAATAATAGTTAGATTTCCTTTAATTTTCTTTATTGTTGCTAGTCATTGATTGTGAGTATAAAACAAGTTTATTTTGATTTTCAGATGCCCAGTCAATTGAAAGAGTTGAACATTTCTGAATGCCAAGATCTTGAAGAATTCCAGGCACCCAGCCAATTGAAAGAGTTGACAGAATTGAACATTGCTGAATGTCAAGATCTTGAGGAATTAATAGTTGTACATATGAGTTACTTACAAAAAATTGTACTTGCCCATTGTTTTAGGCTGAAAACTGTGCTGGGAATATCTGATCTTAAAATTCTAGTAGAACTAAAAATTTCTAGGTGTCCAATGGTTGAGCAGCTGAGTCTGGTCAGAATGAACTACTTGAAGTCCATTACAATTGATGATTCTTTAAAACCAACATGTTTTGAGTTGGTTGATTGCAGAAATTTGAAAATAGTATCAGGAATTTTAAATCTTGAAAAGCTTGTAACGTTAAGCATTCATGATTGTCCCATGCTTGAGGTGTTTACATCTCTTGTCGACCCAAGTAATTTGGAGACTATCACAATTAAGGGATGTGGCAAGCTTGAAAGTTTTTTCTTGAACAGATGTCAATGTCTGAAAACAGTAATGGTTAGATGTGATGTGAAAAGATTGTACAAATCAGATTATGAAGAACTTGAGGCATTCTCTTCTTCTTGAAGGTGTAACTTGTTTGAGGGAATTAGAATTGTCAGATTTTGGTAATTGGCCAACAAAACTTGAGAAGTTGGACGACAAAGCATACAAGCTTATAATCACGTCTACTGTTGACCAATCAAGTAGTTGGATCACAATTTTACACTGCAGTAAAGAAGTGGCGCAGAGTTGCATTTCCGTGTTGAAGGCACTAATTTCTTCAACACTAATTTGAAGACTCCTTTGAATAATCAACCATATCTCGTACTGCTTTGAGAGGAGATCACGACAGGAATATGTGTCTCTAAATTTTAAGTTTTGTTTAACCTACCTTAAGTTCTTTTTGCAAATAATATCTTAGGGTAAAGGGTAAATGAAAGTGGAGTTTGTATTCTCTTAATTGCAGAACATGTTGGAATAGCATTAGATGGGGCAATACAAAATGTAAATCCAGATCTCTTTTTAGACATTGATCTTCATATTTTAGAAAATGTATCTCTTGAACAAATAGAAATGACAGAGGAATCAAGTGTCAAGTGTAGCCATATATTGCTCTCTTGTTGTGGCCTCATAGGAAACTATACATAAAAATGAATCGATAGTTACTAAGTAACTATCGACTCATATTATGGAGTGAGTTCGTGAATTTGTATTCCCAAATTACAGATTATGGTGGATGGCATGAAATAATCAAGTTGTATAAGGAAGGTGTGAATAAAGGTGAAGAGCGAGAATTTCAACTCTATTACACACAATTATTGATAAGCTATACCAGCAGTCAAGCTTTCCATTAATTTGGGTGCTTTTGACTCTTAGGAAAATAAGAGAGGATATTCAATTGGTATGTGGGTAACATTTATGGTTGAAATATATTCTTTAATTTTTTGAGATGGAATGAGTTCATATTTAAATGTATTTAAATGTGGTTTTAGATATGTAGGTAATTTTGTTAAAACTCTCGCATATATTGAGATATAAGCTTATGGATTTGGAATGTTGAATTATTTAATTATAAATTATATGTTCTAATAAATATTAAATTTATTTATCAGTTAAATGTTCAATAATTAATTATTTAATTTAATATAATTATTATGGTATGCTAATGATTATAATATTAAATAGATTTATAACTTATTTTTTATTCTCTCTTATTATTGAGTACTATAATTTTATTTTCAATTTTTACAAAGTGTTGATCTAATTCATTTTACTAAACTATATATAAAACCTATAATGAATCAAAATATATATAATAAGAACTTGTCAATGTGAATGCTTAAAATCTCCTAAATTAATTATATTGGTGGAGAATTAAGCCTTGTTTATGAAAATGGTCTATAATGATGTCCTTAAAAAGTAACTCTAAAAATTAATTCAATATATTACTCCCCCAAAAATCACACTATCTAAATACTCTATAAAAGTGAAAACGTGAGAAAGTGAGACTAGTAGTTTGGACAAAATAATTTAAGAACATCCTTCAAAGTGTTTCCAAGGACTTAATTTAACTACATAACATCTATTGTAGCAATTAAAAATGGGATTTTTGTAAATATTGTAACCTAAAACTATTTTCACAAATCACAAAAATATTGCAACCTAAAACTTTTGCAACATAAAATAACCATATTTACCTTAAGAACTTAGATGCAAATGTCTAGGGGAAAAATGAGTTTTGCTATATCTATTCAATATACTTGAATATATAACACTAAATTAATCTAGAGGGGTTTGTGAATTGAAACTATCACTGTGTCTTTGTTTCACTACCTTTTATACATACATAAAAACATAAAGTGTGTGTGTGTGTGTGTGGATATAAAAACACATATGTATCTATGTTTTAGAATGTGATGTTGTTAATATTATTATTGCTTGCATTGCTAGTTTTTTTTAATGTCAAAATATCTTATACTTGGATGTGGAATGGATGTTTGTGATGATTTGATCAAGTTTTGGATGATGTGTCATAAAGATTTATCTTTAATTGTATTAGAATTGGTCTCATTTGTATTGATATATAAGTAAATCATTTGATTGACCCTGATACAATCTAAAATTTGTTGTGCTTCAGTCCAATTATTTGCAATATAACATATAAATCCTATTTTTTTATTCTGAAGATCTTAATGGTGGTGTAGTGTGCTATTATGAGTGAGGCATGTTCTATCATGCAAGGTGGTTCACTCTTTAGTCCTTAGGTACACTACATGAGTGATTTGGTCTGGTCTATTTCAAATTGAATTAGGTCAACTTAGTTATTGGCATGGTTTGATATAAAAGAGTGATGATTCTATTAATTGATATATGCTTTTGTATGAGCAATATGAAAAGAATTGGAAAAGGGACACTCTTTGTATTAATAGACATGTGAGTTGGTGCACCCAATAGAAGATTGTTATATCATTTTCAAGTGTTGTTGATTAGTGGTGATAGTGATATAGTGGTGGATTCATTTTCATTTCTTCTATTATGGTCATGAGTCTATTTCTATTATCAATGAGCCTTTTTATTTTCAAGGTAGCTAGTCTAACTGATAGTGACCCTAGTGAAATATAGCTTTCATGAGAATTAGCTTCACCTTGTTTTTTACCATCTTGGGTTTCCATGCAAATTTTTGTGTTTATGGTGTTGGTGTTTTAGGACTTTCATATTGATATCTTTTATAAGCTTTTTACTAATTTAAGTATTCACCAAATTAATATAAGTCAAGGACTTTTTTTATAATAACTAATTCACTCTCCCACATACCCCACACACACCCCCCCCCCGCCCCCCATCCCCTAGTTGTTCAAGCTTTTTTTAATAATTGGTATAAGAGTTTTGAGTCCTTGAAGAGAGACTAATATCTTGAGGAAAATCTAATGACACACAAATTGAATATTCCTATGTTTGTAAGATCTAATTAAGATACCTAGAAAGATAAGATGAGAGGATACACGATTTTGATTAGTTGCAGTACTTAGAAGATTGTAGAGATTTTTTTTTTTGCACCTTAAAATGGGCCTACTACTCAAGATAAAAATTTATCCTATAAGGAGAATGGAAAAACAAGTATGCAATATTTCTAGTGTTTTATCAACAATTTAGTTAGCGAAGGCTTTTTTTATCAAAGATTGTAGATATCAAGATTAAGAAAAAAGAAAGGCATGTATGAAGAAAATGATAGAGTAAAATTGTCCAAGAAACTAATAGCTAAGAATCATTATGAGATTGTAACAAATGGTTTTTCATATAAAAAACAAAGATGGTTTAAAACTATATTTTCCCAACAATCATTGAATACATAACTGAATTCCTTTTCATATGACATTAACTATTTTAACAATCAACGATTAACAGTAATAACCACATTGATCTAAGATAACTATATCAATGTTCAACTGAAATAACTATATTAATGATTAACTAAAAACAATTGTATGAATGATCAACTAAAACAACTAGATTAATGATTAACTAAAAATAACTGTATCAATGATCAACTGAAATAACTAAATTAATGATTAACTAAAAATAATTGTATCAATGATGAACTGATATAACTAGATTAACTATTAACTGAAAATAACTATAATTAATAATAACTATAATAATGATTAACTATCTTTTTCTACATACAAGTAAAATAAATGCTTATCATGGAAATAAGAAAAGAAAACATACAAGTATCATCTGATGAGTCTTTAGTTGGTTGTGCAAGCCCCAAATTTCAATAAGAGGAGAAGCATTGACTTAGGCTTAATCTCCCTACCTCGGACCATACTTATCCCCACACAATATATTGAATTAGAAAGGCCCTCCCTACCCCAGGATCAGGCTTGGGATACTCTTAGTCTAGCCACCTAAGCATTCTGATGTTTAGAATGTTTGCAAAGTTATGGATAGACATGTCTGCATAACTAGCACCACTAACATCAACTAATAAATAGATGGCAAACATGTCTTTAAACTACCTTGGCCAAGGTTTTCTGATGGGTTCAATGACCTGATCACCATTGCTTGACTTGACAACAAGGAAACAACAATAAGGACAAACATGAACTATTAAGTAAGGTTATTTATTTTATTTTATCATATTTTATTCCACTTCTGTGTCCTTTTAGATTTAATCTCACCTTCACCTTTTACATGGCTATACAGCTAGTGAGTCTGAAGTGCTTGAAATTCTGAGCAATTAGCTCTATTCATTAATTCTAAAAGGATTCATTGAATAATATATATTACCACAAACTGTGAATTGAAAGAATATGTTCTCTAAGACTAGTAGAAACATTATTGAATTCTGATTTTGAAATGGTATATTTAAATCAAGATTTTATTCCATTTTTTTTCAAAAGGTTCATCTGATAAAATCTAAGATGATTATATTTATAGTCTAGCTATTATGAAAGTCAGAAATAGTAGCAATTGATAAGAAAATATTTAGCAAAGCTTGGAACATGATTATTTACATAACCTGGGACTATTCTGAAAAAGAAAAGAAAGTATGAGCCTAGTTGGTAGCTATGGTTCTGCCCCTCCACAAATTTTCTTTAGACGTAGAAATTCAGTGTATAAATGTATCATGTCTTCTACAAACAAGACTATAAAAAAAAGGCTTGGAATACTATGGATGACAATGATTTTCAAATGATATCTGCAAGTTATCGATTGATGAATGGAAGTCAGAAATGAGAGAGGGAGTCAGTGTTGAGAAAGGAAGTCGGTTGCTTGAATAGATATCCCTGCCTCTCACTCTCAACTTCTATATTAAAATAAAAATAAAAATAACATGAATCTTGGCTCTTTGAATGCCAAGTGTTCAATCAATTTTTAAACAAAAGAAAGAATAAAGGTTGGAAGAAGATTTGAAGATTATAAATCAAAAAATATTATGATTTATATCTATCTACATATACGTAGATATATTAATGAGGTGGCATCATTTTATTATAAGAAAATGATATTATGGTATCACTTTATATTTATATCTATGTGTATGTACATAGGTATATATTATAATAATATGGTGAAAGATCATTCAAATCCTTTGAAGTACACATTATATTTTAATTAAATTTTTTTATGTTTTAAATTTTTTATTTAATAGCTCATGTGGTTCCTTTAGTTGTATCTTGAAGTTCAAGGCAGTAGGTCATTGCTAAGGTAATTTTTTAGGTCATACCTTTCAATCCTATTGACTAGACTAAGCTAATATCCCATTCCATTGACTTTGTTTAGCAATGCTTCCCCCCTTCATCTTCTCTTGCAATCACCCATTAAATACTTTGACCATAATAACAAGTTCCATAATAATTTCCATATAAAGATTTAAAATAATTTAATTATTAACCACAATTCAAAAATCAAGCAACTACTAAACATCACATAAAAAGTAATGGTTAATGACCATCTTCATTAATAGTTAATACAATGGATATAAATAACTACCTACTTCACATGATTATGAAAGAAAAACCCATTCACTCAAATGACTATGAGACAGATTAAAATTAAGTCAAAATTTGAGATTAAAGATACACTCTTTGCAAAGAAAACACATGCCAATCCTACAAGATGACAATGCCTGCTGCATTTTTTCAATGAAGACTCAAATGATGATTCCTCCCCAATGTATTCACCGTTCAATATTGCTTCCTTGAACTTCTCTTCACCAAATGTGGTAAAAAATATTAAGAACATAATTTCATTATTATCAGCGCTTCCATTTTGTAATTTTCTGTGGAAGATTTGCATCTGGGTCATCTCCCCTCACATCTTTCTTAACATTGACTGATTACTCCTATTTCCTTTTCCTCTATCTTTAGAGATTCCTTAGACATGAATGTGGAATGGCATCTTCATTCCTTCATCGCAGATGGGTTTAGCACAAGGAAAATACTTATTACCATCTCCTACATAAGCAATCTGATCAACATGGAGAATAATCTTGAATAGTTGCAGACTTTCCCTCTACTGAATTGATTTTCCCAAATACATCACCCTTCCTTTAGAGTTGGTGGGTATAGACCTGCACTCATTCATCTTGGGTAACACCTTAGTCTTATTACAAAATAAAGTATTCACCTTTGCAAGTGAAGTGAGTGACTCCCCTATGCCTTGGAGCTCGCTTGTCCATCCTCATCATGGAGCTCTTATTTTGATGGCACCTCCCAATATGGATTACTTAACGAATTCACTTACACCTTTTCCATTCTTGTACTTAGACTCAACACTTTCACATTGGGATGCAATTTGGGATGCTTTCCATATAATATATCCATGATAGAGACTTGAGCGACATTTCTCACTAGGGAACCATAGCAAGATTTAATCCTCCATAGCTGGAGGTTTCAAAATCTCACTGAAATGTTCAATTACCTCCTTTATTTTAAATTACTTTCACTATCTCAAATTTGAAAGGTGTGCAACCACATTAGAGAAATAATTATTATAACCAATGTAACGTCATTTAAAACCCTCATATCCCACATTATCAATATGACGGTATTAGTCAGGCTCCAAAGTGTGTCCGACTAAAAAAAAATTGTTTTCAAGCAACTAAATCCTCAAAATGATTTAATGCACATTTGACATTAATTGTAATCAAATTTAACCCTAACTGCATTAATGAAATATCCATTAAACTCATTTTACCATTCATCTACAAACTACCAATTTGGTGCCAAGGGGTCCTTTGACTGGCCTTAAAAACTAACAAAACAACGTGATCAGGCCGTAAAATCAAACATGTCGATTCTCTATTCTACATTCTTGCACCCTTCCAAATCTTGTATCATGAAGATCATTTAGTCAAAAGATAGTGACCGTCAAAGTTGTCCTCTCAAAACTGCCTGCAAGAAAACATGTCTGAAAACCATAAATCACTTTCAGTTTTGCTTTCAAAAATAGGTCAAACTAACACTTGGGTGAGTGAAAACGGGGTAATTAGTTCACTATCATGAGGAGAGTATAAATCTATGATTTGGGGTCATGAAAAATAATTGGGTGAATTCGGTGAGCGGTCAAAGTGAGGTACTCAAATTTGCAAAACTTGAAACAATGGCAAAAAGTGATTTTCTTAAATGGAATGGACCTAGGAAAGTGTGCAAATGGATTCGTCAAGACTTTCAAACTAACACACTTGAAATTTTTTTGAGTAGAACATAATGGTAAAATCCATTTGATCTCACCTATCACAGATTCAGAGTGATGATATCCTGAATAGGGGTACCGATCAATCTGCATTTCTTAACACTAGTAAAAATTTACAAATTGCATTCAAAAACTAATCAAATGGATTTGTCATAAGCTCAAATCTGAAACATAACAAGTCTTTGATCTTTAGAATGTAATGCAAAAGGAATTTTGTCATTTTGGTCAACTAGGTAAAATTTATAACATGTCAAATAGGGCCTCCCAAAATTTTGAATAATTAGCATCAGCATGACAATAATAAACAACTAACTTTAAATGATTCAATATCTAGTCAAAACATGTCAAAATGACTTGAAATCTAAAACATAAGTTCTTTGATATGCATACTAAACACTCCTAAATCTGTGAGTCATGAAAAATTACTCAGTGCGACATATTCAAATTCAAACTAGGCCTCCTGTTGATATTTGACACAGGCAAAAATGCAAATTTGAACATTGCTCAAAACGAAACTTTATAGAATGACTCAGAATGGAAATTTATCTTTATGGGATGCATGGATATACTGAATGAAAGGTGTTAGAAACATGAAACACCTCATAGTCCTCAAATAGATAGTTGGGTACACATGCATTGATAGTGCTTTGTGTAGACACCTAAATTAGATTACACTGCTTTGGTAATCTAATTTAGCCATCTCTAAAGGCATCATTAATTAAATTTCTATTTAATTAATCCTTTTTCATCCCCTAGTTGATTAATTTAATTAATCATCCATAGTCCTAATTGATAAATCAAATAATCTATTATTTATCAATTAAATCCTTTTCTTCTATCTAATTCCAAAAATCCCCATTTATTAAATAAATCTATTTGATAAATGAAATCCTCAAATTCAAAAACCCCTAACCTATCTCTAATCCTCCATTTAGCCTAATCCACCCCATCCACCCATATTAACCAAGCTTAGCCACTAACTCACCCACCCTCATTAATGCCATCCACTTGCACATCTCTAACATCCCTAATCTAATCCTAAACTCAATCCTAATCCACCCCCTAATGTTGTCACATTCCCTAAACAAGTTTAAGACTTTCCTAATCCAAATCAAAGTCTCCCCTCAAAAAGCCCAACCACTAAGTCATGAGTGCTCTTACAAAACATAAAAGACTCTTACAAGCCCACTCATGACTCTTACACCCATCTTCCACACTCTTCCCTCTTCCACACTCATTCCTCTTACATCCCTCTTACATACTCAACCCCACTCATCATGCCTTTAAGCAACCCTTTACCCTACCCTCTCACACTCATCCTCCTTGTGACAAGTGTCACCTTCCCATTGGTGCTAAACAAGCACAATCCATGTGCTCCCCTTTGAGTGCATCTTAGCCCTCCTTAACCATCTCTCCATCCTTGCATCTAAGCCCTCCATACCTCAAGCCCTTAGCCTATAAATTGAATCTCATCCCAAGCCATTTCATCAACAATCTTGGAGCTAAAGTTACCATGCTATTTTGAGAACCGAAGCCATACCCATACCCTTATAATGCCAAATTGAGAGCTCACAAAGCTACCAATTTGCTATTATCCATCTCCACCATTGAAGCAACTTTGAGCATTTTAGCATACATCCAAATCAAAGGACACATCTACAAAATCAAGGAAGCATGGAGTGTTTCCTTTTTTGAGTTTGCATTCCTTAGTTGTTTCTTTTGTCTAATCTCATATGTGAATATAGTTTTAGTTTGTGAATGTTTTCTTTAATGTTAATCTATTTGATAAATAAATCTATTTGATAAATGAAATTCTCAAATTCAAAAACCCCTAACCTAACTCTAATCCTCCATTTAGCCTAATCCACCCCATCCACCCATATTAACCAAGCTTAGCCACTAACTCACCCACCCTCATTAATGCCATCCACTTGCACATCTCTAACATCCCTAATATAATCCTAAACCCAATCCTAATCCACCCCCTAATGTTTTCACATTCCCTAAACAAGTTTAAGACTTTCCTAATCCAAATCAAAGTCTCCCCTCAAAAAGCCCAACCACTAAGTCATGAGTGCTCTTACAAAACATAAAAGACTCTTACAAGCCCACTCATGACTCTTACACCCATCTTCCACACTCTTCCCTCTTCCACACTCATTCCTCTTACATCCCTCTTACATACTCAACCCCACTCATCATGCCTTTAAGCAACCCTTTACCCTACCCTCTCACACTCATCCTCCTTGTGACAAGTGTCACCTTCCCATTGGTGCCAAACAAGAACAATCCATGTGCTCCCCTTTGAGTGCATCTTAGCCCTCCTTAACCATCTCTCCATCCTTGCATCTAAGCCCTCCATCCCTCAAGCCCTTAGCCTATAAATTGAATCTCATCCCAAGCCATTTCATCAACAATCTTGGAGCTAAAGTTACCATGCTATTTTGAGAACCAAAGCCATACCCATACCCTTATAATGCCAAATTGAGAGCTCACAAAGCTACCAATTTGCTATTATCCATCTCCACCATTGAAGCAACTTTGAGCATTTGAGCATACATCCACATCAAAGGACACATCTACAAAATCAAGGAAGCATGGAGTGTTTCCTTTTTTGGGTTTGCATTCCTTAATTGTTTCTTTTGTCTAATCTCATATGTGAATATAGTTTTAGTTTGTGAATGTTTGCTTTAATGTTAATGTTCTTTGCACACTAGGATTCTTGTTCTACACTTTGTATGACTCAAAAGCTTGGAATGGTACTCAAATCAGGAAGATAATTTTGAGTCCAAACAATGGATCAGTTTGGGGATGCATGTCCCTTGTAGCCATGGAAAGGATTTAGAATCATTGGAAGAAGTAGACCACACACTTGATATCAAAAACTTCTCTCAAACAACTTTATTGAAAGCAAGAAAATCTACTCCTAAACTATACAAATGATGGCCTTGGGCCACCAAAACTTATCAAAACTTCTTACCTCTATCATATATCTAATTTTCATCTCTACTTTCAGGAGGCAAGCTAAAAATATATTTTTCATGAGTTTCACCAACATAATAAACATTATCTGTTAGCTCATTTGGCAAAACAAAATAAGTTCCATCATTCTTGTAATACCCCAAAATTGGCTCAGTGCCATTATACCAATTCTGGTCTATTTTTGATAATTTCTAAGTCCTATTCTAATAGGCAATTCTTATTCTCCTACTCGCTACTTGACTTAATTGTCAGATGCAGAAAACCCAAATCTGCATTCATCATACTCTTTATTTAATTCCTATAGTACGTACTCATATTAGTCGCATAAAACCTATTTGATTTAATTATAATTTAATTATTAAGTATTTATACTTTAATTAAATTAAATTATATCCTAAGGCTAATGTACTATGGAATTAAATTTATTTAATTTAATAAATGTGCCTATTTTAATTAATTAAACAAAATTATTTAATTAAATGTGGAAAGCTATTTCTAATTAATTAAATAATATTATTTAATTAAATAAAAAAGGTAATTATGAGAGCATATCTCATTTTATTAAATTAAATATCTTAACAAAATCTCTCTTCAGTTCAAAAAAAAAAATTTCCAGTTCACCGTGAATAAAAAAAGGAATTAAATTAGTTAACTCCTTATTTTACTCAAATTAAATCTGTTAACTCCCTTTAATTTGGGAATCTCCCTTTATGACTGAACCTCATCTTCAATCCTGACCTTTGATCCGAATCGATCTCAACCGTTGATGGATTCCAGGAAAGTCTATTTAAGAGACCCTCATCTCTTCATTTTGGAGGATGAATTGATTTGCTATCGAATTGCTATTGAAATTCATGCTCACATTTACTTACATTTCTTGCATACATTCTCATTCTTAGTTTAATCTCATTTTATTTTAATCATGCATATGCTTAATCTAGTTTGCTTTATTTTTTCTTGGATTACATTGCATTTTTCATTTTAGATTAATCTGCATACTTATTCTTAGCTTAATTCCATTGTCAAATCCTTCGTTCTTAGAGGGTCTAGTTGCCTGCACCTTGATTCTGAGGATATTAACAAGCAAAATCCTTTTAGATAGAAGGCAACAGGTCACTTTGCAGGTCAATTTTCGAATGAACAATCCAATGTTCATTTTGAGATGAATTCGCATGCAATGACTGTGTTGAAGTGTGTGTGTTAGCATAGGCCGCATTTTCACGCATACATATTTGGGGCCCATCGTGGGGCACGAAAATCAATTTTTCTTGCCTCTTTTTGTATATTTTAATCATTTTTTTGTTCTCTGTCCGTACTGTTCCATACAGATTCAGGAATCTTCACACGAGATTGTTCATTTTTGCGCGAGGATCTAGAATCTTTGTGCAAAGATTCTTTATGCATTGTGCGAGATAGTTCTTGGGTGCACGAAACTTCGCGCGAGCCGTAAAATAATTTCGCGTGGATCTAAAATAATTTCGCGTGAAACTTGTTCCTTCGCGTGACACTACGCAAGATTTTGTGCAGGCAATAACAGAATTTCACACGATCCTAAAACAATTTTGCACAGGCTCCAAACATTTTCACACGAGACATAAATAACTTCGCGCGAGACTCTGCTGACAGATGCTATTTTTTGCATTGATTTTCATATTTTCTACTAACTCCTCACTGTTTCTATTTTTTTTGTGTTTTCTAAAATTTTGCAACAGCAATACAGAAGACAACAATAATGTAAAAAAAAAAAGTTTTCATAGGTTTTCATAGGTTTTAGCATTTTCTAAGCTTTTTTGTGGGTATAAAAATGAAAAAAAAAAGTTAAATTTTATTTTCCCATAGTTAAGCTACAGTTTTCACTGACATGTTTTCTCTTAAGCATTTTTATTTCCATTTTCTTGATTTTTTTTGCAGCATAACATTGGTTTGTGGGACAATTGGAAAAGCAGGATAAAATTGCTAAAAATAGGTAAAACATCTACTAAGCGCGTTGCAAGGATTACCAGGAAATTCTCTTTGACTGATAACACCTCATTTGGAACTAAAACGAACATCTCTTGTGTCAAGCTTGTGTGTATTTCCTTTCATGTTCTCATTTTACAACACATGCATAATTTGATACTAGGTTGTGATCTCTATTAGTTTCATTTAGCGGGCTTAGTCTTTAGTGATAGATCTAATTAGCTATCTTGGGTTATTGGACTCGCTAATCCACTAGCCCCTTGTTCCACCCTATTGTTGCAAGCTCAGAACCATGTTAAATAGGGGAGGGGTCTACAGGACATAAGCTTTAAAGGCTCCACAAGGCAACCCTTTTGTGCTTTCTAGAACTCACTAATTTCTGAGTTGTGGACTCATTTTGGCTTGTGTGAGGGGTTAAATGTTCCACATCTTTGGACTCACCTCACATTAGTTAAAGTGTTAAGTGTACCACCTTGTGCTTTTTTTATTACTTTTAGATAGATTTATTTTCAGGAATTAACATCTGTACACACATAGTAATTAAGCCCCCATGAACACTATTCGTGGATCTTGAGGGAGTGGGTTCCTAGTGAAACTCCTCTCTAAGATGGATTCCTTGTAGGTGGGTAGGATACTTTGAGCATCTCGTAGATAGATGAATCTTCAACTTGTTGATTGAGGCATCCTTTCTCCGGAGAGGTTGATAGATCATTGGGAGTTGATATCATAGATCTTTAAGAGATACTCTTAGTTTAGCGTGTCAGATTAATCTGTCTGCTTTGATTGGGTTAAAAGTGGAAAGGTGTCAAAACCTTGAATCTAGAAGCTAAGTCCCCTTGTGGTACACTATTGTGAGTCGGTCACCTTTAGAGAGGGTTAACCATAGCAGACAATCCCTCTATAGGGCAAACTGCATTGACGAAACCTCAAGCTGTAATAGCCATTTTTGCCATGGTAGTGATAATCGCTATAGAAATGTCCTTGTGGAAGAAATCTCCACGATTGTGGTTCGTTGTGGGTTGTCAGATTTCCCCATAAACTCTTGAAGATTAAGTTCTCAAACTATGTCAAAACCTCAGTGCAGCAGGATTGGAGGTCACCCCTGTGAGTCATAAAAGTTGCAGAATCAAACCATTACTAAAAACCTTAGAGAGGCCAAACTTTTTCATTTTCTAGGAATGTGTGCAATGATTGCAAAACTCTTTGAAAACATACACAATTAGCTCTCTTAGGGATTAGCACAAACTAAGTCGCTTGATTGTTCATGTGCAAGGTTGCTTTTGCCCTTGCTCATTGTTTTCAGACGTGCTTGATATCACCTGCTTGCTATTCTACATGCCTGTTTATCTGCCTAGTTACTAAAACGAATCAACAATCTATCCAAAATTGTCTAAAATCTTCAAATTCTTTTCAAAATCTAGTTTAGTTGTCAGTCTGATTTCCATTTTCGCACATAGTTTGCAAACTTTTGCGCGAATACTTGTTGTCCTACTACTTCTTCACGCAGCTTTGTCCAAGTTCTCATGCAAATAGTTGCACATCTCCATGTGAGATCTTTATGCTATCCAAGTTAACCTTGCACTACTTTGCATGGCCTACAACACATCCTCATGTGAAATCTTTATGCTATCCTGAGTCTTTGCATGGCCCTGTGTACTTTCTCATGCACCTTTCAGAGGATCTTCATGTGAGATCTTGAGTCTGAACTGTCAAGTTAGTTTCTTAGAGCTATCTGTGCTCTGTACCAAGTTTGTTTCCTACATCGATTTACTATTTCTCTATCTAAAAATAGTCCCAAATAGTGGCATCCTACTTAGCTAATGACTTGTGATCCATACTTTAACTAGTCTTGTCTCTCAGTTATCTTGCTCTTGTCCTTTAGTGCTTGTTGTACTCTGTGTCATGATAGTCATAATATTTGGCTGTTCTAGCCTTCAAATCAGACTATTCATACCTTAGTATACCGCACTCCTATCTTTCTTTTCAGAGACTACATTCTAGTGTGGTCCTTGTCTAAGCTGTTGCTTTTTGTCATTGTCTATGACTGTGGCAACTTGACTTATGTTCTAAAACTTGGCTGTCAATACTTGAAACATAGTACATCAAAATGGCTAACAACAAATGTGCTAAATCCAGTATTTCTAGTGAGGAAGAAGGGATTCTAATTACAAACATGAAGAAACAAATTGAAATGATAAGTGCTCAACTTCAAAGACTAAAAGAAGAGGAAAACATATCATCGAACAAATTCTCCTTGAGAGAAATTTTCCCTTTCTCCTATGACAACCAAAAATCACATTCTTGTGATCTTGAATCCAAGACATCTAAGAACACCTCACATATGCCCAAGGAATCTAGGAATATCTTTGAAAACAAACCTTGGGAACCTAAACCAAAGCATGATTTCACACCTTTGGGAAAATCTTATGAATTAACCTTGGAAGAACTTCTTGAAGAAAAACTCATTACTTTACCTAAGCTCACTTTGGCAAGAGTTTCCTTTATGAGTAACTATTGTGCCTATCATAGACATAATTTACATAAAACTTCCCATTGTAAGGAGCTGAAAAATAAGATCCAAGATCTCTTTGACAATGGCATAATTCAAAAATCTAAGCTCTCAATTGCTAAAGATTCTACTCTCAAGAAGGATCAACCTCATAAAACCATGTCTAGTAATGGTTCAAACACAACTTCTACTTCCTCCAACATACATCCACCTTCTAAATTGTCCAATCTTTGCAACACATATTCACCAAAAGAATTCACTACTCCCCCAGTTGACTATGTGTACCCTCAAGGACTACCTTTAAAGGAAACTCAAGCTAATCTTGACTTAGCTGCAAACCTCTCCCATACTACACAAAGAAAAGATCCTAAACCTCCATGTCTTGCTCCTCCTATTATCCCCAATCCAACTATTCCTCCATTGTCCCTTCAAGAGCCTATTATGGAGACTCTAGAAATATATTTGAATATAGATTCAGATACTCCCTCATCCTTGGATTTGGTTTCATGTCAAGAGGACCACTTAAATGATGAAGAAACAAGTGTTGATCAAGACCAAGATTCCTTCATCCCCTTTCAAGTCTTCCAAGATCTCATGCCTCCATCTCAAGAGCCACATAGTCCTCCATCTCCCATGTCATGCACCTCTACTAAGCAAGATCAAGATATTCCTTCCACCATCCTTAAGGAGATTATAAAAGACCAAGAGAAGGATACTTTTCCTATGTTATCAAAAATTCCTTTTGAAGAGAAAATTGTTCCCTCACTCTCTTATTCTACCTTGCTACATTCACTTCCAAACTATGCTCAAGCTTTAAATACTCCTGTCAAAGGTATTGCTCCTATAACAGTTACTCATAAATCTATTGATGGCTTTGGTCATATTGCTCACTCTAAAGATGCTGATATCCATACTCATGGTCCATTCACATCTTCTAAATCTATCCTTGGTCCTTATCAATCTAAGCTAAATCCTTCAAGTCTTCCATCCATATTGGAACCTTATGTTCCTCTATCTCCTACTTCCACTCTTAGCCCATTACACGTTCCTCGTACCCTACCCCAAGATCAACAAAGATACACATACTTGAACTCTTTAAATTCACCTTTCCATCTAAACCAGTCACATTGGCCTCATTCATCCACAAGTCCCAAGTCCTTTGGAAGTAATTTGGATGATCAAATCAAACAGAAGTGCATGAATCCATCCTCAAAAGTTCACACTGTCTCCTCTAATCGACATGTGAATGTCAAGAAGGAAAATACACAAAAGAGACCGCAAAGGTCAACTATTCAAAGAGCTCAACCAAAGAAAGTATGGGTTCTTAAATTTGTTATTGAAGAAATGCATTCCAAAGCATCTAATGAAAAATCAAAAGCTATATGGATTCTCAAGTCTCTTTTGAAGGACTTGAATATCGAAAAAAAATCAAAGTTGACATTCAAGCTTCCAAAGGCTTCCACTCCATCTTCTTCCCATCATCTTCCTAAAAAGGTTTCAAAACCTTCTACCCCTCTCCAAAATGGCTTATCTACCTCATATATCTAGGCCTCAATCTATTTCATCCATATTTCCTCCATCATTCCACTACCCTTCAAGGTGTGTGTCAATGTTGATCTTTCCTAATATCTCATCCACCCTCATGAGATCCTCTAAATCTTATGCCTGCTTACCATCCTTGCTTGTTTCAGTCTTCCAAAACCAACAACCTTATCCTCCATCTAGCTCTCATTTTCCTATCTCCCTTCCATTACCCTATTAGCATCTTTGAGCATACCTTTCTATGGTCTTGGCTTATCATAATTTATCCTTCCAATAGGAGCACTATTCAAATTGAAGAAGGCTTGAATTCTTTCCAAAAACTCTAAAAAAATTTTAAAAAAGAAAAAAAAAAAAGAAAAAAGAAAAAATGTGCCTTGGTGAAAACCTCAAAACAGGCGCCTTGGTAGCAAAAGTAAAGAAAAATAAATCTGTCCTATGGTAAAAACTACTACTTGTGGCACCTTGGACAAGTACCATGATGAAAACCTGATAAATAGGCATCATGCATAATTCTTCCATCCATGACATCCTATCATGATCTTACTTATCCTTCAAATGTCCTTGTCTCAAGTCAGTCACTCATAACCTCCATAACAAACTTTTCTATCCTATTCAATTAACCCTTTGGTCTTGATCAATGAAAGAAAGAAGAAAACTTAGTTCTTAGCAATCTCTTGACATGGTCATTTTTGTGGATTACTTACATGATATATTGTTATATCCTTTTCCCTAGCTTGGGTAATCTTGTGAAGGCTTTCCTTGAGGGTAACATTGACTGCTTCATATTCCTTTCCTATCCATCTCTGCTTATCCACTCACTTGCTACTACATCTCATCCTACACCTTTCTAGACACTAGAACAAAATCAAGCTAATCCTTCTTGAGAGTTAGTAATCTCTGACAAAGTTCTAAAATTTTGAAAAAAATCCTAAAAATTTGAAAAAGTCCTGAAAAAAATTGTTACCTAGGTGAAAACCTAGAAATAGGCACCTTCGTAACACCAAAAAAAGTGAAAAAACTCAAAAATACAAAAAAATTGAAAAATAGAAAAGTGCCATTGGTGAAAACTTGGAAATAGGCATCATAGTAGCAAAAAAAGGAAATCCTGCCAAGAAGGTGAAAACCTGGTAAATAGGTGCCTCTTGCTCTCAATGCTCCATCTTGCAGCGCATCTTCTAGCTATTCTATACAGTCGCTTTCATGCTTTTACTTTCCTACTTTTCCTACTCATGTATCCATGGGTTGAGTCTTGTCATAGCTCGGGGGCATTCCCCCTTAGTGTCACTATTTTCGAGATTCTCATAGAATCTCCTTCGCGACAGTCACCAGTGGTCCTCACTGTGTCTTCCTACTATCGCTAGTGTCACTATTTTTGAGATTCTCATAGAATCTCCTTTGCGACAGCCACCAGTGGTCCTCACTATGTCTGCCTACTATTGCTAGTGTCACTTTTTTCAAGGTTCTCCTCATAGAATCTCTTTCATGATAGTCACCAGTTGTTTCAACTACATCTGCCTACTGTCGCTAGTGTCACACTTTTTGAGATTCTCCTCATAGAATCTCTTTCGTGATAGTCACCAGTTGTTTCAACTGTGTCTGCCTACTGTCGCTAGTGTCACACTTTTCGAGATTCTCCTCATAGAATCTCTTTCGCAATAGTCACCAGTTGTTTCAGCTGTGTCTGCCTACTGTTGCTTAGGTCACGTCTCTAGCTTCATTTATGAAAGATCTCTATTGCGTCAGTCACCGATCGTTCTGGCTGTGTCTGCGTAGTATCGTCCAGTCCTCTTTAGGTTCTTCATCATGAAGATTCCTCTTTGACATCAGTCACCAGTCGTTCTGACTGTGTCTTCCTACTGTTGTCACCCTACTAAAGAGATTTGTTTCAAATGTATTCTAGACATTAGCACTTGACATCAATCCCAAAACATTGAACTCAAAACTGATATACTTTTTTGGATATGCTGAGCATTTTCTTTGCTTTCTTTGTTTTTCTTTATCATATCTCCTTGAGCAACTCAATGATGTCATCTTTGACTAGAGAAGTAATGACTGGAGGCATGATCTTTTTCTTTGGTTGTTGTTTGTGGTTTAGTTCCAATAAGTTGATCTACTCCTATAAAAGGGGTGTCCACTATAAGAGCCTCCATCTCGTATTAGATGGTCATGTGTACCACAACTCCTTTTATAAGAATATATCAATAACATTGGTGCTTCTCCTTGTTTGTTGGAGTGAACTCTTCATGCTACAGTAAATACTAATACTCGTCCTGCTAAGTGAACGTATGGGTCACTGCGAGTATATCTAGCACACTTCTATCTCAGGTTACGAATGCAAGGGTTGTTGCAGATAGAATGAATACTAAATGCCTAGCATAAGAGGGATCTCCTATGTGTTTGGTGTGCCTGTCATGCAAGCAACATTCAAGTCATCCTAGTGTCTATGCTTTGATGCTTATGTTAACTTGCTACATTAAAAGGGACAAATGTTTTGGTCATTTTGGCTTCTTGTGCCTCGAATGCTTACATTTAATCCTGACAAACCAATAACGTATGTTATATTCATATTTTCATGATTGCAATGTTAGTGGGAATTGTATGACCTACGAGCTTTGTTCTATATCCGGTGATGATTAAATATTGAGGCTTGGTAACCAGACCTAGGGTTGATTTAACATAGTCTTGCATTACATACTTCACTTGCATAAGCATGCGATTCAATTGCAAATCTACTTTCACCTTCTCTGATGAGGGATTACTGATCTCTTCAAAGTATCATGTTCTTTCATGAACTGCACAATGATTGATTAATCACCCTCTTGGCTACTTTGGTTTCTCTGAACCCATTTTTCAAGATCGAATTCAAAATCTAACACACTTAAGTGGCTCAAATGCATTTTAAAATTTTTTGTGCAATCCAAATCATTTTGATACTTTGCAATTCTTGGAATCTTTTCAACTCAAACTTGTTCTTTTGGACCTCGAAATCACTTCGGATCAACTTCCAAATTTCTTCAGGTCATTCTGATCTCTTTATATTTCCTCAGATTATTTTGATCTCTTCAATTTCTTCTGATCATTATGATCTCTTCATCTCTTCTTTCGATCATTCTGATATCTTCTATATTCTGCTGAATCTCAAATTTCTTCTATTTCTCATGATATACTGCTTCAAATCATATTTCTGGTGTGTCATCTTTAAATTTTGCTCCTAAGGGGGCAGGATGATTACATCATTAAATACTTATTGCTCAGGGCATCTAGTTCCCATCTTATGTCCTTATCATTTGGGGCATCTCATCGCTCGGGGCATCTTTGCTACCTATCTTATCTTTTCATTGATTGATCAACCTTATAACAACTCTTCTCGAAGTTTGATGGATAGGTATTGGGACAGTCTAAACCCCAACTCATGAGGATCAAGCTCCATTTTGGAGATGATTCTATGACTCATGATTGGACCTTGTTATCTTTTATCAATCTTAGGTATCTAGGTGTTCTATCTAGATCCTTGAAGGTTAAGCTCCATTCTGGAGATAATCTTCTAAATGCTTTCAATCTTAGGTATCTAGGTGTTCTATCTGGATCCTTGAAGGTTAAGCTCTGTTCTAGAGATAATCTTCTAAATGCTTTCAATCTTAGGTATCTAGGTGTTCTATTTGGATCCTTGAAGGTTAAGCTCCATTCTGGAGATAGTCTTCTAAATGCTATCGATCTTAGGTATCTAGGTGTTCTATCTGGACCCTTGAAGGTTAACCTCCATTCTGGAGATAATCTTTTAAATGCTATCAATTTTAGGTATCTAGATGTTCTATCTAGATCTTTGAAGATTATGCTTCATTCTGGAGATAGTCTTTTAAATGCTATCAATCTTACGTATCTAAGTCCTATACTTGGATTCCTTAGGATTAAGCTCTATTCTAGAGATGGTCCTTAAAAAGCTTATCAATTGGTCTCTGTATCATCATCTTCGAAACCAATCTCATCTTCACATCATGCTTTTTGATTTTCTTTGAATTGAATGTGTTGCTCGCACATTCATTCAAAGAGGGGCAAAATTTAATACCCCAAAATTGGCTCATTGCCATTATACCAATTATGGTCTATTTCTGATAATTTCTAAGTCCTATTCTAATAGGCAATTCTTATTCTACTACTCGCTACTTGACTTAATTGTCAGATGCAGAAAACCCAAATCTGCATTCATCATACTCTTTATTTAATTCCTATAGTACGTACTCATATTAGTCGCATTAAACCTATTTGATTTAATTATAATTTAATTATTAAGTATTTATACTTTAATTAAATTAAATTATATCCTAAGGCTAATGTACTATGGAATTAAATTTATTTAATTTAATAAATGTGCCTATTTTAATTAATTAAACAAAATTATTTAATTAAATGGGGAAAGCTATTTCTAATTAATTAAATGAAGTTATTTAATTAAATGAGAAAATAATCTTTAATTAATTATATAATATTATTTAATTAAATAAAAAAGGTAATTATGAGAGCATATCTCATTTTATTAAATTAAATATCTCAGCAAAATCTCTCTTCAGTTCAAAAAGGGGAATTCCCAGTTCACCGTGAATAAAAAAAGGAATTAAATCAGTTAACTCCTTTTACTCAAATTAAATCTGTTAACTCCCTTTAATTTGGGAATCTCCCTTTACGACTAAACCTCATCTTCAATCCTAACCGTTGATCTGAATCGATCTCAACCGTTGATGGATTCCAGGAAAGTCTATTTAAGAGACCCTCATCTCTTCATTTTGGAGGATGAATTGATTTGCTATCGAATTGCTGTTGAAATTCATGCTCACATTTACTTACATTTCTTGCATACATTCTCATTCTTAGTTTAATCTCATTTTAGTTTAATCATGCATATGCTTAATCTAGTTTTCTTTATTTGTTCTTAGATTACATTGCATATTTCATTTTAGATTAATCTGGATACTCATTCTTAGCTTAATTCCATTGTCAAATCCTTCGTTCTTAGAGGGTCTGGTTGCTTGCACCTTGATTCTAAGGATATTAATAGGCAAAATCCCTTTAGATAGAAGGCAACAGGTCGCTTTGCAAGTCAATTTTCAGATGAACAATCCAATGTTCATTTCGAGATGAATCCGCATGCAATGACTGTGTTGAAGTGTGTGTGTTAGCATAGGCTGCATTTTCATGCATACAATTCTCATAGTGCACATACCAATCGACATTTACTACTCATGCTCACTATGAAAATATGGATCAACATGCTCATGTAAACTAGAATCAATTTGAAAACTATTATCTACATATGGCTATTATAGGCTATCAAACAGAAATACAAAGGATTCATATTCTACTTTCTTCAAAAAATTGCGTGTGTCAAAAGAATGCAACTCACCTTGTGTATCTAGATGTGAGGAGTATGTCAAATCTGATCATTTTCTACTTGCAGCCATGTTACTCACAAAATTATATTCACCATTTGTTGAAGCTCCTTCACACTCAAACAACAAATTAATCACAAAGTATGAATACTTATCTTGACAGTGTTGATCACAATCATTTTCTTCATCTGAACAACTTTTAGAATGAACCTTGAACTTATCACTACAAGAATTATCAGCACATAAAGAAAATCCATAATCAGATTGACAACTTTCACTGTTTTCCTCTTCATCACATGTAACATCAAAACATATTGCAACGATACCAACATGAGATGAATCTAAAATAGTGTGAAATTTCCCTTCACTAAGATCTCCTACATCTAGCAAGTTGTCATGCGCAAAGACATTTGAGATACTATCATATACACCTCCAAAGCTTGATAAAAATAATTTGGATTCTAAATCTTTTTCCACATGAAAATTTGGGGAAGTAACTTGGCTGAATGAGAAAATGTTATGAGGGAAAATATGAGAATCCTTAGAAACAATTACATGCTTTTCAAAATCACAAGCTAACAAAGATGAAATTTTCTCAAGGCTCAAGAAGACTGCCTCATAAATCTTCTCTTGGTTGTGACTATCATTTGGATGACATAAAGAGCTTACAATAGAAAAATTATTAGTATAACAATGTGGAACATCAGAATTATTACAACATTCATTCTCACCATGGCAAGAACTACCTCCACTGCTGTTATATAATTCTTCAACTTCACATTCACTATAACAAGGTTCATTTTCACTTTGATATCCATCTTCATCATGCTGACTGCAATTATTTGATTCACTAACATTTGAATCCATCTCTTCACACTTGAAAGACAAATTATCATTGTATTCATTACTACCTTGACTTTCAACACACCCATTATTATCATTAGAAGATATAACATGAACTCTATAAATATCACTTTCCATCTCCTTAATGAATCTTTAAACTTGAAAAAACTCTTACAATATTATAGGTGTTGGACAATTAATTGAATTAGGAACTAGAACATCAAGGAAAACACTAGGCATGGAAGATTCCTCAAGTGTAGAATGAAAAGACATCTTGCTTATTATTGATTTAAGCTTTAGATAACATTGTTTAGCATTTAAACCTTGAGTATTTCCTACTTCAATTCTTATGATACTGACAATCTTATTGTAGATATGTTTATTCAACATAGAAATGTTGTTAACCATAGTCTCCAAACTTTCAAAACTTTCCAAACTAATCTCACATCTGAGATCTAACTCCATTTTAAAATAAAATTTCTACCTCTTTCTTCTAGTTCTTAAAATCACTGAAATGAGGCAACTATTTCTAACTCTTGGCCTTCCATGAAAATGAAACTCATGAAAAGCTAACTACCTTAGGTGCTGATGCAAGACTTTGATCTACTTATTTGACATGGGTGCATATTAAAAATCCTTCATGCCATTGATAAACCTTTATAGAGCCACCACTTCCTTGAAAGAGGATAAAGAAATCACTATTGTGATTGATGTTTTGACACTTCACTTTCTTATAAGAGTAGATTGCAAACAATACTTTGAAACTTATCAAGAACTTTAAACTTCTTTTTTAGAAAACTATCAAAATCTTTAGATGTTCCCATACAACTGAAAGTCCTTCAAAATATTATAATGAAATCAACTAGGAACACACTAGTATAGAGATTTAGAGTCGCCACTCATGCATGTGAGAAATAAAACATAATTTGTCACTTGAAAAATCTAAAACAAACCTTTAGATGTAGGAGAAATGAAAATCATCAAACCACTCTTATAGATTTACAAATTGGAAGAAGGGAAAAAAACCTTTTGTTCATTCTTGACACTGATTTCGCAATAGCACTTTGAAAATAAAATCTAGCTGAATTGATTGAAGGTGAACTCTCTTAACAATACAATTTACAATCAATCTTCAAAGCTACTATTGTAAATGGATGAAATATTACTAGGGTGCATGACTTAGAGTAAGAAACTAGAAAGAACATCAGAAAATGTATTGCTGCAACATTTTTTGTGCACTTATTCTACTATATTGAATCTTCCTTTTTTCAAATTATCAAGGTTTTTCTATCATTCAAACTCAATACAGTCCCTAGAAAATTCA
The DNA here is from genome assembly GCA_028749045.1 of Cupressus sempervirens. Taxonomy (NCBI): domain Eukaryota; kingdom Viridiplantae; phylum Streptophyta; class Pinopsida; order Cupressales; family Cupressaceae; genus Cupressus; species Cupressus sempervirens. The sequence continues at coordinate 92,927,224 of CM053789.1, read as the reverse complement.
CCATTTTGTTGGTTTTTTAAAATGTCATGGTTTCAAATTACCCCGATAAGAACATAATACATCTAGGGGCAACTACTTCCCATCTGCAACATATTCTTTCAGACACCAGGCTAACCATAAGGCTACACCCTCCTTCTATTTCAGGCTCTACAAAACCTAGGTAGGTGGACCTATAGATTCCTCATATGGTACTAGTATTCAAAGCATAGACTAAATCTAAACAAAACAATTTAAACCCTTATATCTTTTATACTTATGCAAAGATCATAGACATGAAATAACTAATAACATGACCTAAGAAATTGATAAGCTAAGTGAGGGCATCCTTTCAGCTCTTAAACAAAAAGGGAAATGGAAGATTATAATTTTGATCTTAGCAAATACCCAAATATGCAATAGTAAGAACGAGATGATCCTATAGCTAATCAGTGCCTTGTCTATTGGGTAGTTTCACAAATCACACACATACATCTATGATATCAATGACATACTCCATACATCAAGATATATCATATCTATGTTATCACTTTGTGAATTAGACATTAGTGTTCATAAATACCTCATTCTCGTGAAGTATCCTTCTCAAATAACTAGCAACCTTATCAAATACATCAAACATTTACTTGGCCCTTTATTCCAATAGAAAAAAATATAATACATACAACCTTAAGGGGATGGAAATTGGTCTAAGTTCTTTTTTCCTAAACCTCAAAATGTTGAAGATTATAGAGATAGGAGATGAGAATCAAAATGAATCTAAGGAGATTCTTGCCCATTGTATTCATTTCTTTGAAACTATACATTCAAGATGTATGCAAATAACTCATGAAAATCACTAAATAGATCAAAACTATCTATATTAGCTTAACTACTACTATTCATACAAGAGAAATATGCTAAAGAGAATTGGTATCATAGCCATGAGAAACTTTCTCCAAGATTGGAACCTCTACAATGAATGAGAAAGAGAGAGATATAAAAATGAATGTAATCCTAGATCTAATCTAGAAGTGACATGTGTCCACTTAAATCTTCATTCTCTACTATTGTAAAATATCTCTCATCTTTCTATAACTAAAAATTTATATGATTCTCATCATTGTTTTGTAACAAACTAAAAATATCTCTTCCAAATGATGAAAACCCTTGCTTTTCTAAATTATTTGAAATGCATATGAGATGCTGATAATACATCTATTGAATTGACTTTGAAATGGTAAAATCAGCCCCTAACTACATTCATATTGCCTCTTATGTTCATCCAGTTCACCATTTCACTGGAAATCAAATTTGAATTATCCTAACTAAATGAAACTGAAAAATTGATACTTGAGACAAAACCTTGAATAACATGAACCAGTGGATTCTTGTGCAAAAAATAACTCCAAAAATGGAAAATATATTATCTCCCAATTTTAGTGATAAATAATAATTCTATATCCGCTTACCAGAAATGCCCAAAATCTCAGTTTGAAGATCTAGCTCCTAGATTGGTTTAGAGGTTTAAATCTCATTTTTTCAAAAATTTAAAATCTCCAAGATATAATTCTTTTGATTTAAAAAGACGTGCATGTGATTTTCTTGAGGAAAATAATAAAAATTGATTTTCTAAATTTTTTGTTTTCCTTCCATTTTCAGTCTGAGTCAAACTAGGTTTGACTGACTAGACACATGACACCACCAAATTGGTTTGTCTCTACATAGTCATCTACCTATACCATCTAGGTTCCATGTGGGACCACTAGATTGGTCATCATTCTTTTGACTAGGCCCTCTTCCACCTGGCAACCTTTGGTTGCGTCACTATGTCGCTATCCTAGTTAGCACAGTGCCACATCATCGTGACATAGCGACATCATGACATGTGGCACTTCCATCCACATCATTTGCCTCATCACATATGCCATGTAATCATGACATAGCAACATCATGAAATGTGGCACTTCCATCAATGTCATCTACCTCATCACATGTGCCACATCATTGCTACCATGTCACTAGCCCTGCCACATGGTGTCTCTTCACTAGTTATTATCTTCATCAGTGACATAGTGACCTTACACCACATGTCACTATTCACTGATGTGGCCACCTCAAAATCTATACCAAGTCTAGGTCACCTGGCCACATGTCATAGTTGGATTCATCCATCTAGTGTCTAGTGTCACTTGTCATCATCTTGTTTGTCTAGTGGGTCTACATCACCTCGATAGACATGTATGTACAAAATTTCCTCATATTTCATTCTAGTGGTTGGCCCTAGGCCCCATGTGAGCTGCTCTTGCCTCCAAAGGTGTTGTCTTTAAGACAACTAGTAATGTTAGAGTTTGGGTATTTAAACAACTTTGAAATTGTATGTGTGATGAATGTGGAATTAAAGATAGACTCTTTGCAAAGAAAATACATGTCAATCTTGCAGGATGGAAATGGCTCCTACATTTTGTTGATGCAAACTCAAATGACAATTCCTCTCTAGTGTATTCACCATTCAATAATGCTTCCTTGAAATTCTCTTCACCAGTCGTGATAAAAAACATTAAGAACATAATATCATTATTATCAGCATTTCCATTTTGTCATTTTTTGTGGAAGTTTTGCATCTGGCTCATCTTATCTCACATCTTTCTTGATGTTGACTGATTACTCTTGTCCACTTTTCCTCTATCTTTAGAGATGCCTCAGCCATGAATGTTGAATGATGTCTTCTTTTCTTCATTGTGGATGGGTTTATCATAAGAAAATTACTTATTACCATCTCCTACACAAGCAATTTGCTCGACATGGAGAATAATCTTGAATAGTTGCAGAGTTTCCCTCTATTGAATTGATTTTCCTAAAGACATTTCCCTTCCTTTGGAGTAAGTGTGTACAGACCTACACTCATTCATCTTAGGTAACACCTTAGTCTTGTTACAAATTAAAGTATTCACATTTTCAAGTGAAGCGAGTGACTCCTCTATGCCTTGGAGGTCGCTTGTCCATCTTCATCATGGAGCTCCTATTTTGATGGTGCCTCCCAACATGGACTACTTGAGGAATTCACTTAGAATTTTTCAATTATTGTGCATAGACTAAAAAATTTGACATTAGAATGCAATTTGGGATGCTTTCCATATAATATATCCATGATAGAGACTTGAACAACATTTCTCATTAGGGAACCATAGCAAGATTTAATCCTCCACAGCTGTAGGTTTCAAAATCTCATCGAAATGTTTAATTACCTCCTTTATTTTTAATTATTTTCTCCCTCTTAATTTTTAAGGTGTGCATCCACATTAGAGAAACAATTATTATAACCAATGCAACATCCTTTAAAACCCTCATATCCTGTCTTATCGATCTGATGGGATTAGTCAGGCCCCAAAGTGGGTTTGGCTAATTTTTTTTTCATTTTCAAACAATTGAACCCTCAAAATGATTCAATAAGCATTCAACATTGCTTGTAATCGAATTTAACCCTTACTACATTACTGAAATATCCATTAAACTAATTTTAACATTCATATGCAAATTGTCAATTTCATGCCAAGGTTTCCTTTGACTGGCCTTAAAAACTGACAAAAACACCTGATCGGGCTTTGAAATCAAACATGTTGATTCTCTATTCTACATTCTTGCATCTTGCCAAATTTCATTTGTTGAAGATCATTTAGTCAAAAGATATTGACGATTAAAGTTTCCCTCTCAAACCTTCTTGCAAGCAAACATGTCAGACAATCATAAATCATGTTTGATTTTTGCTTCAAAAATAGGTCAAACTGATACTTGGGGTAATGAAAACTAGGGCATTAGTTCAGTTTCATGAGGAGATTATAAATCTATGATTTGGGCACATGATGAATGACTGGGCGAATTTGGCTAGTAGTCAAAGTGAGGTACTAGAATTTGCAAAACTCAAAACACTGGCAACAAAATGATTTTCTCAAATGGAATAGACTTGGAAAAGTGTACGGACAGATTCATCAAGACTTGCAAACTAACACACCTATAGAATTTTCATAGTATAACACAACAATAGAATCCATTTGATCTCAACTGTTACAAATTTGATGTTATGACATCCCGAACAAGGGTACCGATCAATCTACATTTCTTGACACCATTAAAATTTTACGAATTGCATTGGAATCATGTTCAAAAACTGATTAAATAGATTTTTCATAAGCTTAAATATGAAAAATAACAAGTCTCTAACCTCTAGAATGAAATGCAAAAGGAATTTTCACATTTTGTTCAACTGGGTCAAAGTTATAACTGGTCAAATAGGGCCTCCCAGAATTCTGAACAATTAGCATTAGCATGACAACAATAAACAATCAACTTTGAGGGATTCAAAACCTAGTCAAAAAATGTAAAAATGAATTGAAATCTGAAACATAGGTTATTTGATATGCATGCTAAATACTCCCAAAGCAAAAAGTCATGAAACATTACTGGGTGCAAGATATTCAAATGCAAACTAGGCCTCCTATCATTGTTTGACACTTAGGCAAAAATCCAGATTTAAATATTGCTCAAAATGGAACTTCACAAAATGACTCAGAATGACAATTTATCTTCATGGGACACATGGATATGCTGAATGAAAGGTGTTAAAAACATAAAACACATCTTAGTCCTCAAACAGACAGTCAGGTACACATGCATTAAAAGTGCATTAAAGGGCTCAAAAGCTTGGAATGGTACTCAAATCAGGAAGGCGATTTTGAGTCCCAACAGAAATAAGATGCAAAAGATAGAATATCAACTTGATCACATGTTGATGTGCCTTCAACATGAAATGATGGAGTGCACACACCCTCCTACGTAGAACATGGTGTCTCTTCAACTTGAGATAATGATGTGACTCCAATATTAGAAGATGACGTAACTTTACAATTTAGTTATCTTATTGAGTGTAAGTGTCTCATTAATTTTCTTTGTCTTTCCAATTATATATCATTTTTTTCTTTCTCTTTGTGATTCTTGTTCCTCTTTGAAAACCATATTTTCATTAATTGGTTCTAATTTTCTTTGGTCACATAGTACTCTCATGTTTTCCATTTTAATTGCCAAATCTCTCTCCTCTTTCATTGTTTGAATTTTTGGTTTCTTCCTTGGCATGATGATAATGTTTACATGCCAAATATTTAAAACACATGAGTTACACTTATTTCTATGAATATAATATATTACAACTTGCCAACTTAGAATACAATTTTTCTCTATAATCACAATGTACATTTAAAAAGTACTTCACTACCTCAAATATGCTGCAATGTTGATTAGTAATTGAAATAGTGTAGAAAATGGTTGAATTTAGTACTTCCAACAACAAGAACAATGCTTTGTGACTTCCAAAACTATAAAACCCATATGTTTGCCATAAATATATAATTAAGAAGATTGTGAAATAAAGATTGTGGACCTGTCTCAATAGTCACATTGCTATTTAAGTAATTGTTGTGTATTTTTGTAGTGCACTTACACTATGTAAATACACATTTTCCTCACTTCCTCTCCATATTATCTCATATAGTTTGTCATACCCACTTCTCTCTCCATCATATCCTTTTCTCTTTCACTCTCTCTTCCTATCCTATTCTCTCTCACTTTCTCTCTATCTTATCTAAGCCTCTTTATTTTCCTATCATATTATCTCTTTCTATCTACCCTATTCCTAAGAGATCTTCATGCCCCTTTCTATGTATCTTATGTTTGAAAATAAAATTGAGATAATTTTTATGTTATCATTGATGTCAAACCTTATTGGTAAGATAATTTTCTATTTGACTGGAGTGTCATATCAAGATGATTGTTGAAGAGGATTTGAGAAGATGGACATAACAAAAGGTCCTAGAGGAAAGATTGAGTTATGAGGAGCTAAAATGAGCATTTTATTTTGACAAGATAAAGTGATTATTTAATCGTATCCTAAGTGTAGAAGACAATTGTACTAAAGCCTAGGAGAAGTGATAAAAGAATGACCAAATACCTAGAGTTGACCAAGCAAAAGAGTAGAGGATTAAGGAACTTGTAGTTTATGCTAAGTGATGCTAGAGTTGACCAAGTGTCAATATATGTTGAGAAAATATAGAATTAATGATGGGGACACAACCCAAGAATAGAATGGACACAACAAAAAAGGGAAATTGTATTAACTAAAAAATAAGCTAGTACATTCAGTATAGAGAATATAAAATTCAAAACATTCCCTAAGGGCTTACAATAGCATAAATGTGGAGATAATTTCTCCTTTCAGTACATCCTCTCAAACTCCATTCCGAACTGCCTTTTACAATGCCAGGAATCTCCTTAAATAGACCCCAGAGGGTTCAAGACTAGGAATACATTCTAGAAAGTACTAGTAGGCATCCACCGACCAAATAGAAGGCTCCAAAAGATGCATTAGAAGTTGGCGCAAATCTAGAAGAATATAGAAACGGTAATCAAACTTCTGGGAGGCATAACCTTTGAGCCGTAGCTCTGATTGATGAACCGTTTACACTTTTGAAAAGCTCTCAAAGAGTTCTATAGCCCTATGGACTAGCTTTTCTCATCCCCCATATTTTGGCCCTTTTTGAGGTCATTTAATGCCCCTAACCTAACTTTGAAGCATTCTTAGGAGGTCTCCAAAACCTAAAAAATTGCAATAACTTTCAAACCGTGGGGCCTTTTGACCTGATTCTTTTTCTAGAATGCTCTAAATCACAATTTCATTCATCTGGCCAATTCACACCTTCTAGTTTACCAAAATGATGGTCCAATTACATGCTCCTATTTTTTTGAGATTTTCTAGCACACTATTAGTGGAACTGTGAGAGTTGGAATCTTTATTTGACCCAAATGGGTGTCCAAAAATGAAAACACATGAAATAGAAACTAAGTCTAAGTACATTTTTTTTTGGTGACATAAGATTGCCCTTATACCTCTGGATGCTCCTGCATTAGACACCCAGGGTAGATTGAAAAGTGACCCTTTCACTTTATGAATGGTAGAGGAAATCCCAAATGGGAAACCTCAGCTGCTAAAATCCAAGTTGAGTCCTCGATCGATCGTCCTTTCCACTTCACCAAATACTCTTCATACTACCTATTTCTGGTACTTCTACCCACACAATGATCTAGAATGTCTTCTATCTCCTCCTTCTTAGAAGTAGGAATTGGACATGGCTCTAACACTGGCTTGTCATCTGCACCATCATCATGATATTTTGTTAAGTCTGCAATGCTGAAAATAGGAGAAATGTGAATACCATCTGGCAGCTCCACCTCATGCATTTCCTAAGTCATGTTTCTTCAAAATTTTGTAGGGGCCAAATTTTTTCATTTTCAGCTTGTTGTAAGTACCAACTAGAAATCCTTCTTTTCGTAAGTGCACCATGACTAGATCCCCTACTTGGAATTCCTTATGTCTTCTCCTTTGATCAGCCCTAGCTTTATCCTCTTGATTCATCTTGGTAATGTGTGCCTGAACCTCCTCATGTAGATGCTTGATATGTTCAGCAAATTCTTTCGCTTCAACACTTGTCCTCTCCCCTTGCTCTATCTTCCTCAATTCTGGTGTAGTCCTTGGGCTATCCCATATACAATTTGGAATGGTGATTTTCCAGTACTCCTATTTATAGAGTTATTGTAAGAAAACTCTACTTGTGGTAGAATCAAATCCCATCCCTTGGGCTTATCCTCAACTAAATATCTCAGCAAATTGTCCAGACTTCTATTTACCACTTTTGTTTGGCCGTCAGTATGTGGGTGATGCGTGGAACTGAATTTCAAGTCTGTTCTCAACTTTTTCCACAATGTCCTTCAGAAATACCCCACAAATTTAGTATCTCTACCAGAAACTATACTCTTTGGAAGACCATGTAGTCTAACCACCTCTTTGAAAAACAAGTCTACAATATGGACAACATCATGAGTTTTGTGGCATGGAAAGAAATGTGCCATTTTGGAGAACCTATCAACCACCACAAATACTGAGTCATTACCCCTTTGTGTCCTTGGAAATCCAAGAACAAAATCCATACTAATGTCCTCTCATGGCCTTGATGGAACAAGTGATGGCTGATATAGGCCAGTATTGTGACTAGACCCCTTGGCAACTTAACAAACCTAGAAACTTTGTACAAACTTCTTCACATCCTGTGAAATTTGAAGCCAAAAATAATGTTCTCTAAGAATGGAAATGGTCTTATCTCGACCAAAATGTCCTGCCATCCCTCCACTGTGTTTCTCCTTAATCAGATTTTCCCTCATGGAACTCCTTGGAATGCACACTTGACTACCCTTGAACAACATGCCATCCTGAATCATATAGTCTAACCACTTGGTTCTATCTACGACAATAGCTTCTTTACAAGCTTTCCATGCTTCAGCAAAATCAGGATCCTCGGGGTACAAATTCTTGAGTTCATCAAACCCAACTACTTCAACCTGCATTACTGTAAGCAACAACTGTCTCCTACTTAGTGCATCTACAACCCTGTTAGATTTTCCACTTCTACGCTTCAACACAAACGTATAACTCTACAAGAACTCTACCCACTTCATATGCCTCTAATTCAATTTACCTTGGCTATTTAGGTACTATAATGCCTGATGATCAGTATAAAAAACAAATTCCTTTGGCAATAAATAATGCCTCCATTTCTTTAAGGCCTGAACTATTGCATAGAACTCTTGATCATAAACAGAATACTTCTTGTTTGCATCATTCAATTTTTCACTAAAATATGCAATAGGCTTACCTTCTTGGCTTAATACAACCCCAATAGCACTACCACTGGCATCACAATCCACCTAAAAAACCTTTCTAAAATTTGGAAGTGCCAACAAAGGTTGTTCTGTTACCTTCTTCTTCAGCAATTCAAAACTTCTCATAGCTGATGTAGTCCATTTGAACTCTTTTCTATCCCCTCTTATTGTATCAGTTAGGGGTGCACATATGCCACTTAAATTCTTAATAAACTTCCTATAAAAACTAATCAAACCATGAAATGATCTTACCTCAATAGCAGACCTTGAAGTAGGCCATTCCAAGATGGCTTTTACCTTCTCTGGATTCATTTTGAGACCTTCAAGTGATATAACAAACCCCAAATAGACTAACTCCATTTTTGCAAAGATACACTTCTTTAGATTAATTAACAGTTTCTCTTCCCTTAGCCTTTCAAGGACACTATGAATATGCAGCAAATGTTCTTCCAAAGTCTTGCTGAAAATTAAAATATCATCCAAATAGACAATAACAAATTTTTCCAACTTCTTAAGTACCTCATTCATGAGCCACATGAAGGTGCTTGGGGCGTTCGTCAATCCAAAGGGCATGACTAACCACTCATAAAGACCCTCCTTGGTCTTGAAGGCTATTTTCCACTCATCTCCTTCTCGAATCCGTATCTAGTGATAACCACTCTTTAGATCTATCTTTGTGAAGTACTGAGCTCCACTCAAGCAATCCATAAGATCATCCATCCTTGGCAAAGGAATCTGGTACTTGATGGTTATCCTATTTATAGCTCGAGAATCTGTACACATCCTCCACTCTCCATCCTTCTTTGGTGTGAGTACTATAGGTATTGCACATGGACTTAGGCTCTCCCAAATCAAGCCCTTCCTTAACACCTCCTGAACCTATCTGTTTAGCTCCTTTGTTTCAGTAGGGGTCATCCTGTGAGAAACCTTGTTAGGAAAACTGGCTCTTGGGATTAAATCTATCTGACGACTGATTTGTCTTATTGGTGGCAATCCATCTGGAACATTATCAGAGATAATATCTCCAAACTCACCTAGTAAATCTGAAACTTCAAGTGGTATTTCACTACTACCTTCTTTATCTTTCCTAGGAATCAGAGCATAGCACATACGTTGATGTTTCATGCCATCTAAAAACTTTCTTCCATCAACAAGACAAATCCTAGCACTGCTACATACCTTTTCGCCTTCCTTTTTCATGGGCTTCAATTTGTGGTGAACTCCATCCTTTGTTAGAGAGTCTGTGTTTGCATGACCATCATGTATTGCATGTCTATCAAACTGCCATGGTCTACCCAACAAAAGATGGAAAACATCCATCAGAATAACATCACAAAGAACTTCATCATGGTAACTCCCAATTTTGAATTTTACTAAACATTGTTCACTTACCAAGACCTTATGATCATCTTTTACCCAAGCAATCCGATTAGGCTGGGGATGTTTCTCCCTCTTGAGCTTCATCTTAGAGACCATCTCTTCTGATACCAAGTTATCAGTGCTACCACCATCAATGATCACATCACAACATTTATCCTCATACTTTCATCTAGTATGGAACAAACTCCTCCATTGTCCTAGTTCAATCTCACCACTGAATAGGACCCTTTCATTTACCAAGGTCTCTCCTCTTTCTACATCCTTTGAATGTGATGATTGTGCATCCTCATCCACATGAGCAACCCTAGCTTGGCCCTCAGCTCTCCTATCTATCCTTCCTTGTCGTTGAGGGCATTCAAAGGCATGATGACCTTCTTCATTGAAATGGAAATAGGTACCATGGAAGCCTCCTCTTCCTTGTCCACATCCTCTACCTCTTCCTCTCTGATTTCCAAAGTTTTGGTCATGGGAGTGGTTGAAACCCTCATTCCTCTAGTTCCTGCTAGTACCCTCATCTTCATTTTTCTTTTGGGTTTCATTGTGGCCTCCAGATGACCTATCGCTTCCCCTTCCTCCTTGACCATGCCCTCTTTGTCTTCCTTCAAACCTTTTATTCAACTTCTCTTCAACTCATAGGTAAAACTGGTATGCCTCTTCAACACTGGTCATTCTTACCAGACTTAATTCCTCGTGGATGTTAGGTCGCAACCCACTGATATAACGAGCAACCTTCTCCTTATTTTCTTCTGCATTCCCTTCTCTAATCAAGAGTTGATAAAATTCCTTTGTATATTCTTGGACCAATCTTCCTACTTTCTTTAACCCATGCATCTTCTTAAACAAATCAAGCTCGTAGTCCATAGGAATGAACTGCTTCTTCAGTTTGTCCACCATGCGATCCCACCTTGTGATCTTCTCCTTTCCCCTTCTATTTCTTTCCAATTGAACCTCTTGCCACTAGATTTTGGCATGGCCTTTCAGTTTGGCCTTTGCAAACTTAACCCTATTTGGGTCCTTGATATCCTCATACTCAAAGTATTCTTCTAGTTCATTGATCCAATTGATCAACTCATCTGGTTTTAGATTACCTGAAAATACACCCACTTCAGTTGTAGGTCTTTTCCAAAACTTAGTAATGGACCTAAAAAGCCTTTCCTCTGCATGATTTAGAACTTCCCCATCCAATTCCCCTTCCAGTCCAATTTCATCTTCTTCGTTGTCATCTTCACTTTCATCACCTGTGGCCACAATTGTTCCTCTATGGAGCTCCTCCTGCAATGCTTGTACCTACCTTTGGAGGGCTCTAACCTCCTCTAAATTAATAGTTGTAGCCCTTTTGACACACTCTCTTCATGGAGGCATCTTCTTAACTCAAACCCACAACCACACAGTCCTAGTGCAAACTGCCTCACAGTCGGCGCTCTGTCTACACACTCAGGAAAACCAGCTCTGATACCAGTTGATGGGGACACAACCCAAGAACAAAATGGACACAATAGAAAAGGGAAATTGTATTAACTAAAAAATAAGCTAGTACATTCAGTACAGAGAAAATAAACTTCAAAACATGCCCTAAGGGCTTACAATAGCATAAATGTGGAGATAATTTCTCCTTTTAGTACCTCCTCTCAAACTCCACTTCGAATTTCCTTTTACAATGCCAGGAATCTCCTTAAATAGACCTCAGAGGGTTAAGGACTAGGAATACATTCTAGAAAGTGCTAGTAGACATCCATCAACCAAATAGAAGGCTCCAGAAGCTGTGTTAGAAGTCGGCGCAAATCTAGAAGAATCCAGAAATGGTAACTGAACTTCCGGGAGGCATAACTTTTGAACCGTAGCTCTGATTGACGAACCATTTACATTTCCGAAAAGATCTCAAAGTGCTCTACAGCCCTATGGAGAAACTTCACTGGTCCCCCATTTTTTGGCCCTTTTTGAGGTCATTTAATGCCCCTAACCTGACTTTGAAGCATTCTTAGGAGGTCTCCAAAACTCGAAAAACTGCAATAACTTTCAAATCGTGGGGCCTTTTGACCTGATTCTTTTTCTAGAATGCTCTAAATCAAAATTACATTCATTTGGCCAATTCACACCTTCTAGTTTACCAAAATGATGGCCCAATTACATACTCCTATTTTTTTGAGATTTTTTAGCACACTGATAGTGGAACTGTGAGAGTTGGAACCTTTATTTGACCCAAATGGGTGTCCAAAAATGAAAACACATGAAACAGAAACTAAGTCTAAGTACTTTTTTTTTTGGTGACATAGGATTGCCCTTATACCTCTGGATGCTCCTGCATCAATTAATCAAGAATCAATATTGACAAAGTGAAAATAAATGTGTTGAATAAGAAATTTAGTAGGAACCGAGTAATTCAATGATGACCAAGTGTCAGATTCTGCTATTGGTCAAGGGAAAACATTGTATGCATTATGAAGAAATCATGATTTCTAGTTGACATAGTTGATTTCTTAGAATATGTGAAGCATGTTGAAGATAATAATGGATGACCTAGAGCATTTAATTCAAGGGAAACTATGTTTGAGCATTTCTATGCAACAATTTGAGAAGATTCTAGAAGAAAAAATAAAAGAGAAAATGTTTGAAGGATATGATAAATCTTACCAAACCCTAAGATCTATAGTGATGTTTAATAAGCACAAGTTTAGAACTACCCATTTAAGTAGGTACAAGGGATAAGATTATCAGAGGTTAGCAAAGCTGGTGAAGACCTGATCAAGGTTTGAGCTACTATTGATGCTATTGATTGGTGAACTTGAGAAGGAGGCTAAGAAGAGGTTAAGAGTGATTGTTTGAATTATTTCCAAGTAGATCAAAGACATAGATGAAAATAGAGGCCAGTTAGTGGATCAACATATGAACCAAACTATGATCTATATTTACAAAGTGAGTTGTATTTTTTAGATCAACCTATTTTAACTTTCTAACCACTATACACATTTTGAAATACTTTAATCAAGATTGACCTAACTATCTAATGTAGGAGTATCCTATGTGTGAAGGCAATCTTACATCACCCAAAAAATATTTTTATTTTTAGCCTTTTCTATTTTAATCAAGTTTAGTGGACACGGGGGTTACTATATTTGGTAACATACTATTTTTAGTAATTTTGTCATATGAGCTTGGAATGTCCTAATTTTAGAGGTAAATATTCATCTTGGATATATTAGCCTACTAGTTGAAATTCAGTGCCATATCATGTGTATTCATGGATTTATTATCAATTTTTGGTTCACAATTTTGGTATATAAACTTCAGGCTCACCATTAGAGGTGTTAAAGTGCCTAGATGAGGATTGAAAACTTGATGAATGGGTGCTTGCATAGTTCTATGCTTGTAGATCAGGATCTGGGGTTTTCAAAAAGTGGTTATAATAGCCAATCAGAACAACAGTTCGAGAGTTATGGTCTTCTAAAGTTAGGAAAACAAAAACATCGAAAATAAATGTCAAAGGTGTATTTTTTTGACTTTATATTTATTTTTAGGGTCTCCTAGCCCTAGGTATTAAGTTTCAGTGTCTAGAACCTTTTCGAGTGGCATAAAATTGCTTATTTAAGAAATGCTCGAACATTGTCTAGGAAAACTTTGGGTGATTGTTAATAGCTTTTTCCTACAGATTACTATAATAAAGGCACCCATGTGGGTTAGCATATTGTAATTTTGAATTTTGTAATTTCACATTTTTGGTGATAATAAGAAGCTCGTATTTTGTTCTTGCAAATATTTTTTGTTTCTTTGTTTATGGTATTAAGGGGAGCACCCTTTATCATTTCCATATATAAATCCTTTGATCATGGTGACATTTTAATGGAATGTTCTTAAGCTCTCCAACAAGGCCACTCCTAACAAGGTGATTAAATCCTTTAACAAGGTCACATTTAACGGTGTATTTTGTAACCTTTAATAGGTTGGCTCCTAAAAAGATCACCATAGAAGAGAACAAAATTGCTAAAATGTTATTAGTGGATTTTCCCAAATTGGGTTTCCACATTAAATCCTATTGTCATACTTATGTAGATGTGAATATTAAGAGGACGGGGGGGTTTGTTGAATTAGTATTCTATAAATTTGAGGCAAAAATTGGATATTATTAATTGTCTTATAACTTTTATATGAAAGAAGACTAATTTTGTTGAACATAGACATAACCATGCAACATGAGAACTCATAACAACATATTTTATTAACTAGAGAAACCCTGGGCAAGACAAAACTCTAGTGTGGATGGTACCCACAAAATGATCCACTAATGAAAACAATCTAGTTAACGATATTGACTCTGTTAAGAATCTATTACATGCATATAGTGTCTTGGTATTTGTTAGAGGACATCAACCTTGTTAGAAGCATCAACCCTATTAGGAGTTATTATGTATAGATAAAAATGTATGCATGAAGAGCCCACTACCCAAATGTGCAATATACAACATAATTCCTTGATACAAAAGGATAGATACAAAAACCTCTTTGTTTGTTGTTGATATCTTCGATATCTAATATAACTGTCATTACTCTTCACAAAACTTTCATACCTTTGACCATACATTATAATTTCCATCATATAAAGTTTGCATAGTCTTCCTTAGAATCACACATAAATTTCCATATTGTAATCTTCTTATATACCTTTACAATTTACTCAATTTTGTCTGCCTTCAAGCTTTCATATGCTTTACAAATTATATTATTATAACTTTATGACTTAAGTTTAACATCTAGAATTTCATTCCTAATTAATTAAGTAATTATTTTGTAAACAAAATAATTCCTTAATCTATAATTATTCATTTCTTGTCATGCTCTGTCCTACTTGTTCTCTTCTATGATTCGTAAAACTACTATATCTTCTTCCATACTGACTGTACTGACTCTTTGTCATGCATACATCAGCATGATACTCTATTATTCATATACTTAATTTTTCATGTGCCAATAATATCTCTATCAATTCTGCATATCAAAACTATATCTTCTTAGATAATTTTCTAAGTATGACTATTGTACCTTCAACTTCGCATTATGCTCTCTTTACAGTATATATATATATACATACATACATACATGTATGTATATATATATATATATATATATATATATATATATATATATATATATATATATATATATATATATATATATATATATATATATATATATATATATATATATATGTATGTATATACATATATCTATGTATATATATATGTATATATATATATGTGTATATATATGTATATACATATATGTATGTATATATATATGTATATGTATATATATACATATACATATATATACATACATATATGTATATACATATATCTATGTATATGTGTATATATATACATACATATATATATATATATATATATATGTATATGTATATGTCTATGTAAATGTACATATATATACATATACATATATATGTATATGTACATATATATACATATACATATGTATATGTATATGTACACATATATACATATACATATGTATATGTATATACACATATACATATACATATGTATATTTATATACACATATACATATATGTATATGTGTATGTACATGTACATATATATGTATATACATATATATATATGTATGTATATATATATACACATATACATATATGTATATATATGTATGTATATATATACACACATATACATATATGTATATATATATACATATATGTATATATATACATATATACACATATATACAGATATACACATATATACATACATACATGCATACATACATACATACATACATGTTTCCATAAATGATAACTACAACTTATCTACCTAGCCAAATTTTTAACAATCTCCCCATTTAGCAATGGTGGCAACATATGCAAATATTGGCTAAGTCCCAAAATGTTGATAAAAAACTTTCAAAATCTTGGCCTTGACAAAATTGTTGGATCTCATAATTAACTATATTTCCTAATGTCTTCTAAATACATTATAGCTCCCCTTTGTATTAGCATTTTATATTCCTTTGTGCTACTACTAGTTACTACTACTCCCCCTTTCTATATGCATGATGCAATTTTCTTATATTACTCCCCCTTTGACATCAATGAAAAAGGTGTCAAAATTGATACACTGTTCAAAACTTTGGGTTTGTACCTTGACATTAGGTGGATAGCCGTGCATTATAATCATCAAAACTTGTCTGAAGTCTCTTGAAGCTCTTTTTCCACAAGCCTTTGAATCCCTCTAATCTGATGAGAAGAGCACATAGCCCATAGGATGAAATTTCTACTGCATTTAAGTGTAAAGAGACAAATTTCTCAAAGGATGTCTTTTCTTGCAGACACTTCTCTACTTTCTTCTCAAGGGTTGTTATCTTCAAAGATAGGCACTCTCTTCAAAATGAGAATATTTTTTCAAATCTCTCCTTGTTCATCTTAATAAGACTTATTTCATTATAAGTCTTCCCTATCTTTGCCTCAATATCTTCAACCCTTTGATCAATCTACTGAAGTTGATCTACTAGTTCTTGAATTTATTCATGCTTCGTCCTCAACTCTTCTTCACTATCCTTAGTGAAATTGAATGATAATATGGACTTTGCATACATTTCCTTTCCTTCCCATTCACATTTTCTTATCTCTTTTATATATGCATGAAGATCTCCCAAATCATTTTTAATGTTTTGACAAATAATGTCAAAGAATTTCTCTAATTCCTTGGCTCATAGCTAGAAATATTGTCCTATCACTTCTGATGGAACAATACTTTGCATTCTATCCAACACATATACTAGACTCTTTTCTAGAATGTGCACTCTATTTATCTTCTCTAGTAGCTTACCAAAAGATGACATTAGCCTTTTCTAATCATCATCATCATCATCATCATATGATTCTATTTCTATCTCTTTTGCCTTATTTTCTTTTTGTTTCCTTTCCTCTTCTTCTCTTCTTCTTTCATATGTTTCTCTTCTTCCTCTCTCCTCTTCTCTTCTTCTTCTTTTATTTTCTTATTCCTTTTTCTTTTTCTCTTTTTCTTTTCTTTCTACTTCTTCTTGTTGGAGTTGAGGAAAGCCCACTCCGAAGATGCCCAAGATCACCTACATGCGAGAACCTATCAAAGAGAAGCCAAGAAGGGGAAGAGCATGGAGCAAGGGAAAAACCCTAAATGGACATGAGATAAAATTATGAGAACACAATGAAAATGTATTTACAATATGCACAATGCCTTATGTTGTTATGAAAATACAAAGAGGGAGCCCACTTATAAAGAGCTCATGGAAGCTTGTAGAACAAGCTAGAAGGTGGTAGAAGATAAGATTGACAACTAGAAGGGAACAAACTCCCGTGTTGTCAACAACTAACCACTACATGCATTAAATATAAAATATTAAATAAATGCATGACCTAAGTAAGCTTAAGCAAATAGAATAAATAATTAATTATTAATTTTTTACTCTAACACCCCCCCTTAAGTGCAACTTAGGGAAATGCCTTAAGCTCACAAAACTAAGATGAATGCATAATGGGTCCCGGCAACGAGGCCATTTTAGGTACCCAACTACAATGCAAGAAGATGCAACCTCTATAAATGGGGAAAGAGAGAAAACCACATGGGAAAAACCCTCCCCCAAAAAGAGGTAAGAACCTAGTGAAGAACATAAGAAGTCTCCAACTAGGGAAATTGTCCCCTAAACCAGGAACAATGAGAGATCATGAAGAAGCAACATCACTGAAGCATGAAGAAGATGTAAATCTGCCAAACTACTGATTAAAAGAACCTCTATGGAAGAAGAAGGCATGAACCGAGCATGTCTATATGGTAGATGATCCATCTCACTGAAATGCATAGTTAGCCAGCCACTGCAATCGCCTTGTATATAGGATCAAACACTAAATACATAGTTCACACTATCGAACCATCAAACCACGGATGCATTAGAACAACATCATAGCCCCCCCTTAATGCAGATGAGGTGTGATGACAGGAAACTAAGAAGGTGGGCCAAAATCTCCTGCAAACGAACCAAGAACGAGGAGAGAGGGAAAGAGGTACAGACACCAATAAAGACACAGTCTAACTAACTCTGCATGGGGCTAATGTCATGGAAGGAACACTCACTTGAAAAAGGGAGAATGCTTAAAACAGCAAACAATAATCCCCCCCATGGTGCTTTATGAAAATAGTGCAAGTACACCTGACTCAAAAAACCGTTCATGATCCCCAGAATGCAAAAGTGACACTTTATCTCAGTGCGCAAAAAAAAAAAGTGCTTCAAAATGATAGCTACAATGATTAGAATGGAAAAAGAGCTACAACAAAAGAAAGTACAGCTGAAAAGAAGAGAATCCATGCCAGGAAAAGAATCCTCGGGCCTAAAACAATCAAAATATCCACCATATATCTAAAATGCCAAAACTATGATAGAAAGAGAAAAGGCTAGAAACTAAAGAAAATGACTACATTTCTGAAAAGATGATAAAACCAGCTTTCCAAAAATATAAAGTTTTCCAAAAACGGGCACGGGATGCAAAAGATATGCATGCCAGAGTCGAAAAAGGACTTCAAACTTCAATAGAAAAAATGGGCAATGAAAAAGAATCAAAACCTAAAAATACCTACACCAAAGTCTCCGTCTGGGAACCAGCTTTTCGACACTTCTTTAGGATCATAAAAATACCTCTGCATGCAAAAGTTATGGCCAAAAAACATAAGGTAGGTCCAAAATGACCCTAGGAGAGCTACAAGAAGGTGCTAATGCAAGATGACATCATCCTGATGTCAGCAAAACACAGCATTAAAATTGACGGCCTACAGCCTGTCATGGCAAAAAAGAGTGCCACATGGCATGCCATGTGGCAGCCACATGGCAAAAGTGCTAACGTGGCAGGGTCCACGTGGCACCTCTGCCACATGTCTCACGTGGAATAACTCAGAATCTGCTACCGTGGAGCTGACACAGGTGCTGACTGTGCAAAGGACGTTTGTTGGCACTGCTTACTAGACTTGGCAGAGTAGCGAGTGGTGGAACCAGGTGGAGCAGTAGAAAACACAGTTCCATAGAATGAAAAATTGCACGCGGCGTAGGAAACTCAACAGCCGGTGGGTGGCGCTGCTGCGGTTCGCCGGCGCTGCCACCAGCGGCGGAGGTGCGCAGGCTGCGTGGTGGTGGCCGCTGGGTGGCTGCCTAGAGGAGTGTGCCAATTTTTATTTTTTTTATAAATTTTTTTTTGACCCTGCGTTCGTATGATCCGTACGCCAGACCTTGGAGGCTTCAAAAAATCCCCAAAATTGTCCTATGTCCAAAATCGAAAAGCTTTATGTGAATCCTGATTGCAAATGGCCTTTCGAATCCAATGGTGATGTTTGTTTGGGCCCAATGTGCTCCAAAAAATTGCTGATCCGTTGATTTGAAGAAAAATTGCACAAACAAACTAGGGTTTGTGACTCCAAATCATGACTTCAAAATTCTTCAACGAAGCTGCAGCAGGAAGGCTCTGATACCATGTTGGAGTTGAGGAAAGCCAACTCTAAAGACACCCAAGATCACTTGCATGCGAGAACCTGTCAAAGAGAAGCCAAGAAGGGGAAGAGCATGGAGAAAGGGAAAAACCCTAAACGGACATGAGAGACAATTATGCAAACACAATGAAAATGTATTTACAATATGCAAAATGCCTTATGTTGTTATGAAAATACAAAGAGGGAGCCCGCTTATAAAGAGCTCATTGAAGCTTGTAGAACAAGCTGGAAGGTGGTAGAAGATAAGATTGACAACTAGAAGGGAACAAACTCCCGTGTTGTCAACAACTAACCACTACATGCATTAAATATAAAATATTAAATAAATGCATGACCTAAGTAAGCTTAAGAAAATAGAATAAATAATTAATAATTAATTATTTACTCTAACACTTCCTTTCTTTCCTTTTCCTCTTCTTCCTTTCTCTCTACTTCTTCCTTTCTTTTCTTTTCTTCTTTCTTTTTCTATTCCTATTCTTCTTTTCTTTCTTTTTACTTCTTCCTGTAATATGAAAAATATTGATGAATAAGGTTTTAGAATAATGGACATGAAAGAGACCCTAAACCAATTTTCTACACATACATATAAATTCTTATGATATGGAAACTAAATCTAGATGAGTAATATTGTATTGAAGAAGTAAAAGGTACTTACCTCCAAAAAGAATCAATTGAATCTTTGTTAAACGGTCTTAGAAATTGTTGATTTTCACAATCTTGAACTGAAACTGTGAGATCTACAAAACCTAGAGATATTTTTCTTTTAAGAGCTAGGTTGACCTTGACCTAGAAAGACAAAGTTGACCTTGACCTAAACTACTGCGATGATAATTTTATTTGTGGATATCAAAAGTTTGTCAAAAAGGGTATCCAAATCTGAACTCCAATTCATTGTCATGTATCTGTACCTGTAAGATAAATGATTTTTTTTGTTTGGATGGGGGGTTTGCCTTTCTCAAACCCTAGTTTAGAATCAAATTTGAAATGTAATTGAAATTGCAATATGTATAAACAAAATAAATGGAACTATTTACCTTGCTTATGTTGAAATCCTTGTGGATGATTTGAATCCTTGAATCCACAAGAACAAATGCTCCAAATTAGTGCAGAAATGAGTGTAGGATGTCTCAAATAAATGGCATTATATCTTCAACACCAATCTTAGGATCTCAGTCTAGAATGCTAGGAAAATGCAGAGAGGAGGTGGTAAAGGGTGCAAAATTAAGGGAAAAAGCCAGATCTAAGCTGAGGACCCATTCAAGGCACTTGACATGACCACAAATCACCTACTAGGAGGAATACATGTTCTTAACATGGAAGTGATTCCATTTTAGGATGATACATTATGCCCCCACTTTAGCAAGAGTATGGACTCTATGCAAACTCTTGGGAAAGGATATCATAATGAAAATACAATCTCATAAAAATGAAAGGGACAAATACATCCTCAAGCCCCCATGGACTCAATTCTTTGTTAGCTCCAAGATCACAATAAGAGAGACATCACTAGAAAAAAAGAGAAGAGGGAGAGAAGAGTGGTCTCATTGTGAACCGCAAAATGAATAGGATGGCCCACCAAGAAAAAGATTTATAGTCACCCCATAAAGTTATGTTCCTTTTTGTGGCTTTGTGTTTGTATGTAGTGTGTCTTCTAATGGATTTTATAGAATACCCATGGATCTATATTCTCATATCACCATATAATAAATTTGTAAAATGTGTATCTCTTCAAGATTTAACAACTTATGTATGTTACCATATGACGATTTAACATATTTGAAATTGGAAATGTGTGTCTCTTCAGGATCTAGAAACTTATGTGTGTTACCTTTGGAGGATTTAGCATGTTGTAAAAAAAAAGGTTAGAATAAAAATGCATTATATAGAATGAGAGAGGTCGTATATATGCCCCCTCCTTAAGATGGAAAAAATGTATACAATTTTGACATGTTAAGGAAAGAAAAGAATAAGGGTAAAGCCTTTGTCAATGTCAAGACAATATCTATAGACAACACCCATTCTAAGCCAAGAAGGTCATAGCTCCTATAAGGCCTCGAAAGGGACAAATGCAAAGAGATACCATGCAAGAAGAGTAAAAGTAACCCTTGTAAGGTATAGTTCACAATTCAGCTTCAAAGGTGAGACATTTATACACAATGGAAATCTAATGTCAAATAATAAAATATGTTATGATTAAGGACATAGATCCTCAATGCAAACCAGAATTTTCATGAATGATTGGATATCACATAATAGATAGATATTTCTTAACAAAGGAAAAGTGGATCCCAAAAGGATAGAAAAGAAGGAGATGGCATTCTTGCCCCCTAAGCATAAGAATAAGGATGAAAAGGAACCTATTATATTGTTCACAATACTATACAAGTCAACGAGCCCCCAATGATTAGGCTAACATTGTTTACATAATGTAGAGCTCCATAATAGGAACATAAATGTTATTTAGAGAATACATGATTGAAATAAAACTCATTGTCACATGATATATAAATAACCTCACTATCAATAAGCTATCTAATCTTATAATGTACATTTTGACATTCATTAGTAGAGTGATCATGAAATCTATGATGTAAAAAAAAAGGAAGAATCTTCAAGTGTGAACTATGCTGCTTTTTACATTTATGTCTAGTAATCATCATAGAATGAAGGAGTTTAGAAAAAAGAACTTCTTGGTCAAAATCCTTCATAGTTTCATCATGTTTTGAAGTGTTATTTGAGTTGTTGTTAACATTGATTTGTTGTTGAGGATTAAATTTCAATCCATAAGAATGCTTATGCCCCCCATTATGTAAGGCAATTTGAATTCCTTATTTATTCTTACTACATTCTTGACCATTGAATCCTTGTTTAACTAGGAAATCTTAACCAAAACCATAATGAGAATCCATATTAGAAGGAGTCAATAGAACTTCACTAGTCAATATGTCATCATAAGTAGGTTTGATAGTTTCATTGTGGATAGAAATAGTGACAAAGTTGTTATGAAGAGATTTAGGAGTACAAACTTGTTATTCAAACTCTCTTTGTGACTTCATAAAGTCAATATTAGAAACCTTATACTCTCCAATAAAGGTAGGATTAAAAGCCAAGTTTCCTCAATCATCACCAGGAAGAGCATTAGAGGAAGAAGGATTACTATTGGAAAAAGGAGTAGTGTCATTTTGAATATTTAGAGAAGGATTTGGTGCATCATCTACATGAAGTGTAGAAATCATGTTGCTATGTATAAACATGACTTTATGGTGAAGGGTGGAAGGGATAGCATACATCTCGTGCAACCAAGGTCTACCCAAAAGAAGGTTATAATTGAGAGGTCTAGTCATAACATGAATAGGTGTATTCAGGATGACTGGACCTACTTTGATAGGTAAGGTAATGATTCTCAAAGTGTTCTTAGAAATGTTATCAAAGCCATGTATAGGAACATTATCAAGTTGAATAGCAGAAAGATCGGCTTTAATTTCTTTGAGCATGTCAATGCTACAAACATTAAGCCCAAATCCATTACAAATAAAGGTCCTACAAATGATAGTTTTATTAATAGTAACAATCACTATAAGAGCATCATATTGATTTAGAACTTCTTTAGAAGGTAAATCCTTTTGAGTAAATACAATATTAGGAGCATTCAAGGTAGTATGCATGGATTGTATGAAGTTATTGATGTTCTCTTGATTCGAAGGTGGAGTGGGAAGAGTCACTGGAGATTTTTGCAAGGCTTCATAGTAGTTAGCTAAAGTTTGAAGAAGCTCCCATAAGGATATATTCTCAGGGGTGTTTTGCAATTGGTTTATCAAATCATTCTCCTTGCTAGGAAGATGAGGTCAAGGAGGAAGAATGGATTGAGAGGGTGGAAATGAAGTAGAAACCACTGAATTAGGTTGAATGTTACTCCGTGTATGATAGGTATGAGCTATAGAACATTGGTCACTGAAAGACTCTAAAGATTCCATAGACTTACCTTTGATAGAAATGTGAGGAAAACCTTTGATAGTTAACAAAGGTTTTGGATAAACCATGTTAGTTCTTTCAACACTAAAAAAAAATTCACAAGAAGGAAGCAAAGAAGACATCCTAGGAGGAGATGAGGTAGGATCTTGATTCTTCATAAGATCATCACTAAGAGCATTAAGGGAATTCATATCATTCTCTGCTAATATCTCATCACTAGAAGGAATCCCAAATGAAGGTAAAGAATTTATAATGTCTGCATAAGGGGAGTGTGTTTTAGAAAAAGAATTATCATCATGTATGAATATATCATCCATTAATAAAGCACCCACTTGTTTCAAAGCTTCTTTGTAAGGAGGGGATAAATCAATATCTTTATCCAAGGGTTCATCCCAAAAAGTAGATTCATTCATAATAATTTCATGAGGAAGAGAGTAATCAACATCCAAATCCAAAGGTTCATCCCAAATAGGAGGATTATCATCCCTATCAACAAGGCATTGGAAAACACTTGAAAATAACTTGTGCCACATGATAAAAAGTAAGGAAATTCATAGAAAATAGATGTAGATATATCCAAATGCATTCAAAATAAATTTATAAGGATGAAAAAGAAATCAAACACCAAAAACACAATAAAGGCATTTAATTCCACAAAGCAATGTAAATGATTTTGTATTTTTAAAGAAATTTTGTTATGTTTTTTGTATTTTTTAAATATAAATGCAAATTCATAAAAGAAATCTACTTTTGTAAGCATGTAAAATGTAATTCTAACACATGATAACCACATGATAAAAAGTAAGGAAATTCATAGAAAATAGATCTAGATATATCCAAATGCATTCAAAATAAATTTATAAGCATGAAAAAGAAATCAAACACCAAAAACACAATAAGTGCATTTAATTCCACAAAATAATGTAAATGTTTTTGTATTTTTGATCTGATGGACGAATCTAGACTAATTATAGTATTGAATTCTTAAAATAAAAACACAACTTAGCAGAAGTCTTAATACATTTATACATAAATGAAATTATGCATCAAAATTTAAGGTGAGAAACAGAATTGAGAGAGAAGAAGATAGAGAGTGCAAACAAAGTTTGATTTCAGAGTTTTCCACAAATGTGACTATGTCTCAGGGTTTGCTCCAATAGAGTACGACCGATCCTATTAATCTCTAGAAATCAATTACAATTATGCCCAAAGACCATTTCTTCTAGCACTTCGATAGCATAGCAATTCTTCGAAGTACAAAAATGGCTCTAAAAATCTCCTTAAAAAAATCTCCCTATTCCTTTGGAAAACTTCACCAAGAGCAATTTCTCTCCAAGTCTCCCTTCAAGAATTACAATAATTCTCCAACTTTGATTGCCTTCAAAATGACAGCCTCGCCCCCTTTTTATACAAAATAATTTTCCTAAATTGGCTCAAAACCAATTAATCCATAATTAGACATTTAAACCATAAGACACCTATGAATAACCCCTTTGCCATGTTTATATTTTGGCATTACATTCATATTTGGGGTTAGTTATTAATAGAATAACAAATAAATCCTATTTAAGAAGTGGGTGGTTTGTTTGTTTCAAAAGTTAAATAGAAACTCTGCCACATGTTTCTCAAGTCCAACGCATGGTGCAGTGGTAGTTATTATTTTTCCATACCCGCAAGGTCATGGGCTCAAACCTCATCAAGTGATTTGTCAGCATCCATAGGTTAAATAGAAAATCTATTACAAGGTTATTAAATGCTCCACGTGGTCTAGTGGCAAGGAGGGAAAGTAGGGAATGAGAGGTTGAGGGTTCAAACCTCTTCAACAAATTTTTAAACCACCAAATTTGAGCTTGAGGTGCCATGTGGCACTATTTTATTTGCTCATATTTTTGACATGTGTCATCACCTAAGCTATTGATATCATAATGACATCATCACCATTACATTTTGCCTCCAAAATTCAAATGGCCATAACTTTCACATATGAAGTCCATTTTTGATGAAACCAATGCTGTTGGAAAGCTCTCATCAGGCTCTTCATTTTGAAATCCATTGCTGACCACTTTTGAGATGGTCTGATTTTGCCCCTTATCTAGCCCTCTAGTCTACCTATTGACAAAAACTTTTACTGAGCATAACTTGCACGAACGAACTCCTTTTTGCTCCATTCAAGTTGCATTGGAATCAAGACGCTGAGATCTTTTTGATGGTGTGAAAATCTAGAGATTTGAAGACACGTCAATTTTCACTAAAAATATCCACCAAATCATTTTTTAAAGAAATTTTGTAATTTTTTTTGTATTTTTTAAATATAAATGCAAATTCATAAAAGAAATCTTCTTTTGTAAGCATGTAAAATGTAATTCTAACACCAAAAAGAAAGAGTTGTCTATCGCAAGTTCACCAAAATGTAAAATGAAGGTGAACATACAACATAATATGAAGGGAAATATAACACCAAAAATAAAATAGGGCATCTAATTCCTGAAAAGAGAGGGGTAATCTAGTCGGGTTCATGAAAATGTAAGATGAAGTTGAACACACAAGATAATATAAAGGAAAATCTATTACTAAAAAACTATAATAGGGCATCTAATTCTAGAAAAGAGAGGGGGTAAGCTTGTTGGGTTCACAAAAATGCAAGATAAAAGTGAACACACAAGATAATATGAAGGGAAATATAACACCAAAAAACACAACAGGGTATCTAATTCCAAAAAAGAGAGGGGGTAAGCTTGTTAGGTTCACCAAAATGTAAGATGAAAAATATGGATGAATAGGGTTTTAGAATAATGCACATGAAAGAGACCCTAAACCAATATTCTACACCTACATATAAATTCTTATGATATGAAAAGTAAATCCAAATTACTAATATTGAAATAAAGAAATAAAAGGTACTTACCTTTGAAAAAGAATCGACAGAAAACTCTGTCAAAATGGTCTCAAAAACTATTGATTACAAAACTTCTAAACTGTGAGATCAAAAAAATCCAAAAATATTTTTCTTTTCTAAGCTAGGTTGACCTTGACCTAGATAAATAAAGTCAACTTTGACCCAAAAATTCAACCTTGACCTGCACTGTTCTGATGGAAATTTTGTTCATGGATCTCGAAAGTTCACAAAAAGGGGTATCCAAATCTGAACTCCAATTCGTTGTCCTATACCTGTAAGAAAAATGATTTCTTTTGTTTGGATGGTGGGTTTACCTTGGTCAAACCCTAGTTTGGAATCAACCTTGAAATGTAATTTAAATTGCAATATGTATAAATAAAGTAAATGGAAATATTCACCTTGCTTATGTTGAAATCCTTGTGGAGGATTCAAATCCTTGAATCCACAAGTATGGATGCTCCAAATGAGTGTAGAAATGAATGTAGGATGTCTCAAATCAATGGCACTAGATCTTTGACACCAATCTTGAATGGATCTTAGCATAGAAAGAGTCTTAAATGAATGTGGATGGAGAAATATTCAACAAGAGGGCTCCATATAGATTGAATCCTTCAATGGCTAACAATAGATCTCCTTGATGAATTGGATCTTGAATGCTTGACTGATCAAATGCTTGATAATGTATCATTTGATTTAATTCTTGCCTCCTTCTAGTTTCATGCCATCTTTCATTCATGTGTCTTATGGTTGGATAGAATTAGAGAAGGAGGCTTCCTTATACAGTGATCTAGGGTACAAACTTCTAGAGAGGCCGACATTGGAGAATTAAATCCCAATTAATCTTAACCCATAGAAATGGACCTAGATTAAATTTAATTTAGGAGTTTACCATTTTAGAGACCAAATAAACCGACCTAAAAGTGGGAAAACAATTTTTTTTGAAACTTGACATCTAGAAATCATGAAACCTTAAAATTTGGACCTAGGGTTAGTGTTGAGGTCAACTCTAACCTAGGTCAGGGTCAAGGTCATCCTCGAATTGGATCAAGTTCAAGGTTGACCTTGACCTTAAAGTTTGACCTTGATCCTAAGGTCACAAATCTTAGGATTTCATTCTAGAATGATAGAAAAATGTAGAAAGAAAGTGGAAAAGGGTGCACAATCAAGGGAAAAAGCTAGATCTAAGCCAAGGACCCATTCAAGGCACTTGAGATGACCCCAAATCACTTACTGTGAGTGCTAAACATTTTTAACATGGAATTTCTTCCATATTAAGATGATACACTTCCTTTGTTTTATTTTCCTCTTCTTCTTTTCTCTCTACTTCTTCCGTTCTTCTATTTTCCTCTTGTTCTAATACATTCCTCTCTACTTCTATCTTTTTCTCTTCTTCCAATTTCTTATCTTCTTTTTCCTTTTTATTTTCTTCTTCTTCTTCTTCTTCCTCTTTTTCTTCTTCATATCTAGTGTAACTAGTCAAATTTCCAACATTGGTACCATAATCCTTAAAAGGATCTTCTAATGTATCAAGTGTTACCTTGATGCTATCAATTTGCATAGTATCCTTGCAATGGTGACTTGCAATGTTGTTTTTGTTGTTTCTTTTTTATTCACACATGTCATCATTTGTATTATATCCTTCTCTATTTCCTCATTAACTTCTTGATAGTTGCCTCCCATGATTACTATAGCTCTAATCTTGTTCCTAAGATAGGATTCAAGAATTCTTAATAAACTTACCAGGTTCTCTTCATTATCAATCTTCCATAATTTTTTGAGTCCATTTTCTTTGATTTTTTTGTCTTCCTCTTATACTCTCTTCTACCTATTTATCAATCTCTTATACAAATCCTTAGGAATTTGATATTTTATTTCCTCAAACTTTTTATTAGGCACTATCGTATGTCTAATAACTACATTCTCAAGCTCTAACCTATCAATTGTAGTGTATAGATGATAAAAATGATTTGGTTTCAAAAAGTTACCTTCATCTATTATTGTGCTATTCAACTTCTTCAATTTTAGGCTTCCAAGACTTTTTCCTTGTTCTTGTAGCTTTTGGTTGCTTCTCTCTTTGTGACTCAAGATTTTTTAAAATTTTCCTCTCATCCTTTTCTTAGTTTTAGAGGTCATTAGTTACTTGTGCCTATTCCTTGGTCTGACTTCCATAGCCTTCATCATTTTCCTATTAGGGATATTAGTAGATTCCTATTTGATTTCTACCAATGTGACTGATTTTCTCTTTACTTCAACAACTTCCACTTCTTCTCCTTCTTCTCATGGTATAGAAATTAGAATGGTAGGTGTGATAGGTGGTTGGTCTTGTGACACTACAGCATAAGGTATATACGATTTCATTGTCTATGATTCTACCACAATTATACCTTGTGATGGTTTTACTGGTACAAGTGGTTGAAAAATCATGATTCCTTATTGACCAATATACTTCATTCCAGTAATTATCTTCTTAGCTGAACTCATTTCTTCATATTTCATACATGCTTCCTAGATGGATTTCTTGAGTATAGCATCAACCTTCTTCTTTTTTATTTTCTTGATCACCTCTTAATTGCATTATCTCATCATAAGTTCCTATTCTCTTGAATTCCTCATCTTTATATGATTCAAGGATAGCCTTTACATACCATTTCACTCTAGCCTCTATAACCTCATAATCAAGTGGCTCAACATACAAAATTCTTGGTTCTACTACTTCAATATAGGTAAAATCTATATCTACCATTAAATATATGTCATTCTGGAAATTGTCAAATATTGTGGGTGGAATTATAAATGCTCCTCTTATTTCATTCCAAAAAGTATTTACAATCAAATCTGCACTATTATGAATCTTGTCAATAGAATTTCTTTTATGAAAATATGTTATCTTATCCATTGTCTACTTTTCATTGTTCAACAATTTTGATACTAACATAAAAGGAAATATTTTTAGTAAATGAAAGAATATACGAGTTTTTGGTGATTGAAACCTAAACTAGTTGTTTTTTAATTTCTTAATCCTTTCAAGGTTTTCCATTAACTATGCTATTAATATCTCACTCATGTTGATCTTTACTTTCTCAACACACACTTTATCAACTGCTTGTATGAATCCAACTACCATGTCATCATCCCTAGAGCTAGAATATATCTTGGTTGTTGTAATTCTTGTCACAAATCTTACATCATCTTTTTTTATCTAGAACTTCTTTCTTAACATTCTTCTCATTAGCAGGGATAGAGCCGTCATTAAAAAGTCTAGCCACTTCATGGATTAACTTAGTTGAGATTTAAACTATATTTTCACCTAGCCAAAATTTTCCATCATGCATTCTATTGATTATTATCTTAGTCCATTCTTCATTGTCAAACTCGTAGAAATATAGAAATTTAACTAGGTCAATATTCTTAAGATATTCATATCCTTGTTTGAAACTCATGTCTTGGTTTTAAATGAGACTAAATTCCTCAGATACATGTTCCTCTCCAACTATTTTAAAATTTCTCTTAATGTAATTACCCACATCTTCTAAGTAGATGGCTCCATCTAGAATTTTTGAAAATGCCATTGTATGGTCATCTACTAAGGGTTTTATAGGATTAATCTTCAATTTAGTTCTGGCCTCCTCCTTAACATTATGAATTAACAACCTATCCATCTTAACAACCAAATTTAGAACACATGTCACAGCTTAATTCTTCATAGAAAATGTAAAATACCTTAATTTAATCCTTAAAAAGGCTTTGTTGTACTTTACAGTTAAAACTCTTTCAATTCACCTTCAATTCACTCTTTGCTTCTTGTCAATTCTTCACACACCTAAATGTTACAGAAAATCTGATTTGCAATGTTTAAATCCAATTGCATTGATCTTTGCATTAATTATGCAAGTATGCAATTTGTAAAAATTTGTTTCTAAGTACTCTTAAACTTGATTTCTTTTGCGCACTCACATTGTTCTATTAACCATATCTTCAAATCATCATAAAATACCTCGTTCTAATTGTGCAAGTCTTAATTTTCCATCTCCTACCTTTTCTATCTTTCATGTGCTTATTTCAATTATATAAGATCCTTAATTCAATTAGGATGAATCACATATAATTTCTACCTTCAGTCTTCCCTTAGGTGCATCAAATGATTGTTCTTCTAATACTACATGTGAACTAGATGGATCTTTGATTTTGACAAATATTATATATGCTCTCTCAACTCATCTTTCTGATTGTTATTATTTCTATCATTCATCTTGATATTTCTATTGGTGTTCCTTCTCAAATTTGGGTTTCTATTGATGTTCTTCATATCCGTTCTGTAGAATTTTCTATATGACCAAAGCTAATGCATAATTGACATATTTTTACATTGTTTATCTAACTAGGTCTAGGCTAGTTAATAGGTGCTCTTTAATTTTTTTCATTTGTAACACACAATGTTTTTACTTGTTTCATTAGTTCCTTCATTTATCTCCTTATTTCTCCTGTAGGGTTAATACTACTAAACATTCTACTATTGCTATTATTATTATCAAATTTAGGTTTCTTACAATCAATTTCTCTATGACCAAAACTATGACAATTTTAACAATAAAAATTAGTAATATGTTTAAATGGCTTACCTATGCATTCCCTTTTCATATGACCAATTTTATTACATGCAAAGCATGTTCATTTAAATTTATACCTTACTTCCTTGGGTGATTTACTCTGCTGAATTGGTTAGGTTCATCAGTTTGCTTAGGTTGGCCAACTTGTTCAATCTCCTTAGGTGAATTATCAAATTGATTTGGCTCAACTTTGTTTAGTTCTTTCTCTTGTGTAAGCTAGTGAATTTAAGGACTAATATCATTTCTACTTTTAGATTTCTTGGCTGAATTTTCTACAATAAAGTATCCAAGACCAGTTTTATCATAGGAAGGTATTTGAAAGTATAATTGCTCATCAATTTTCTTAGTACTAAAATATAACTTCTCTATTTGTCTATTAGTCTAGGTTCTCCTTTAACAATAGTGTTGTACTTCTCAAGTTCAAATGTAATTTTTGTAAGATGGGATCTTAGATCTACATTTTCCTATCTCAGATCTACCTCAATTTTTCTATCATATTTCTTTAAACTTAACTTTAGCTTAGTGACCTTCAATTCATGTTTCAGGATGTCATTTTCTTTCTTCAATCTTTAAACTTCACCACTATCTGTAATTTGATCTTTAGGGTCCTTTATGGAATTGAGATGATCAATCTTATCTTTTAGCTTACTAATGTAGTCTTTTTCATCTTCATATATTTCTTTCATGTTATCTCTTTCTTCAATGAGGATGTCAATATGTTCAAGAGCTTCTTCTAATTTCTTCTCTAACTATTCCATATCCATAGGGATCTTACTCAAGGTGTTAAGCCTCTTTTACATACCTATTCTCTAATACCAATTGTTAGAAATAGGAAATACAAAGAGGGTGAGGGAGAGGGGTGAGTCAGTATTCTACAAATTTTAGCCAAAAACTAAATATTATTAATTTCCTTATAACTTGTATATAAAATAAAATTAATTATGATAAATAGTAAACATAACCATGCAACAAGAGAACTCATAAAAACATATTTATTAATGAGGGAAACCCTGGACAAGGGAAACCCTGGCGGGCATAGTAGCCACTAAATGATCCACTAATCAAATTTATCTAGTTAAAGATATTGACCTTGTTAGGAGTCTATTACATGCATATGGTGATGTAGTGTAGGGTAGATGAATCCCAAAAGGAGATGTCCTAGCCCCCAACTATATAACCACATAGAAGAAACACAATATCAAGAAACAATAATCCAAGATCTAATACCAATTCACAATAATTTTTTTATAAAATAGAACTGATGACATGCAATATGCCCAGTTATAAGGCCTTCTAGGTTAGGGCCAAATATAAGTAGAAAATTAAAAAATCAGCTCTACAAGATCCAACAAGATCCAACTTACAAACCAATCTTAGCTAGTCTAGATACACAACTAGATAAGAACACTAAGAAGAATCCATACTTGTACCCTCAGGTCCACCAATTAGTCCTCTAGTTCCCAAGCCACAACCCTAACTTTCCAAAATTTTCATCTCTTTTCATTCCCAAATTGAACTACTAAAAGGCTCAACAAGACCCTTATTTATACTTGCCAAAATGGCTTATAGAACATTCTAGAACATAAAAAATAGGAAGGCTGACCCAAAAATGATTAGAAGACATCCCAAGGCAAGATCTCATCATAAACATCATGATCAAATTAAATTCCACAAGTTTGTTGGCACCAAAAATGTAGAAATCACATCCAAAATGATGACACTTGACATAAATAGGAAAACTTAGCATAAATAGGAAAACTCATAATCCACTAGCTATAGTAACTTGACACCCACTAAGTGCTATAGTAACTTAGAATCGATTAGAGCTATAGTAACTCAGCATGAACTAAGTGCTATAGTAACTCAACACCAATGAGAGCTATAGTAACTTGGCACCCACTAAGTGCTATAGTAACTTGGCACCAACTAGAGCTACAATAAATTGACACCCACTAGCTAGCTCGATAGCAACATAAGATCCAAAACCATTGACACTCAATTTGGGCGTGTAGGATTGCAAAAAAGCCTAGGATGCTCCTGCATTAGACACCCAAGGTTCAAAAGATGTTCTAATAACTAGAATAACATCTTCTAGAATTCAAAACATAAATCCTGAACTGGATCTTCACATACATATCCTCCAAACCTTCAACTTGTACACTCTTTCTCTTGTTCTTCTTTTGCTTCTTCACATCCATATAAGGTGTGCTATAGGTATACTTTTCATACTAATCTCCAACCTTATCAAGATCTACCAACTCAACTCAGTTGCCAATACTCAAGTTCCTCCTATCGAGCTCTTCATTCTGCAAAGGAATTAGGGAAAAATTCCGACTACCTTTCTCAATAGTAGACACATTCTTGACACAATCATGCACAACCTCGCAATCATACTACCAAGGTCTACCAAAAAACATATGAAAACTATTCATGTCCATAATATCACATAGCACTTGATCCTTATATTGCCCAATCTAGAAATCAACAAGGAATTTCTCCCTCACTTCTAAAGAATGTTCACCTTGCAACTAACTTATCTTATAAGGATAAGGATGTCTCACTCTCTTGAAAAAAAGTTTCTAAACCATCTCCTCAACAATAATGTTATCAGTACTACACCATCCACATCACCTTGTAGACTTTACCACCATACTTACAACAAGTCCTGAACAAACTCATCCTCTGATAAGGATCTAATGTCCTCACTCCAACTAGTACTGATTGAGCCAAAAAAATTTCTCCTTGCTCAAGGTGACTTTCTTGAACTACAACATCATTCACAATAGCATCTATCCTACCAATCGGACATTTAAAAGATCTTCCCCTTCCTTCCCACATTTGAAACAATTACCTCTGAATCCACCTCCTCCTTTTCTCCCTTTTTGATCAATAGGTTTTGGTTCACCATTTAGACTTGGTTTAGCTTGTGCCAAGCTATCCTACTTCTCCTTCACTCTAGCATTACCATGACTTTTCCTTTTCAAATTATCTTCTACCTTCAAGGAATACTGATAAGCATCCTCAACTGATGAAATATTTAGCATACCAACCTCATCCTAGATACTAAATCTCAAACCATTGATGTATCGAGCTACCTTTTCCTTTGATATTCTTAGTGACCAGAGTAAATAGTCGACATGTAGAAGTCCACAGTATAGTCCTTTACAGTCATATCCTTCTATTTTAGATTCTATAGTTTCTTAAATAACTTGAGTTGATAATCAACAAGAATGAACTTAGCCTTCAACTTGGTCACCATAAATCCCCATCTAGAGATGTTCATTTCACCTTCATCTTCTCTATCTCTTTGTAGTTCTTTCCACCAAAGAGCAACATGTCCTTTCAACTTAGTTTGTGCCAACCTTACTCTAAGTGGATCCTCAATATCCTCAAGCTCAGAGTAGTCCTCCAATTCACCAATCCAATCAATAAGGTCTTTAGGAGTGAAAGTACCTGAGAAATTAGAAACCTCCATCTTATGCTTCAACTTCAACTGAGATCTAGCTCTACCAAACTAACCAACCCTATTTCCCATAGGTCTCTCCACACGATCAGTTTTGTCCTCACCACTAGATCCAACAAATTTCTCATAACTACCTTCAGTACCCACATGCCTAGGTACACCACCTAAAGCACTTACAATTTTAGTGATCATGTCACTTTTCATTAATGTTATATGAGATCTAACATTGGCTTTAACCTCCTCCATCTTAGATCTAAAATCTACTTATCCTTCTCTAAGATCTATTCTTCTACAACATCATTAAGATTAGCAATTTTCCTAGGGTCCAATCTTCTTGGAGGCATCTTCCAAAATTTCAACAAAGCCTAAGCAACAAATCCACAAATCCAAAAGATCAATCAGCCACAAGATCAACCTTCTTTGCAAATCTTGGTGTAAACTGCTTCAACTTTGGTGATGTATCAACACACTCAGGAATAACCTTCAACTCTAATACTATCTGGTGTAGGGTAGAAGAATCCTCAAAGGAGATGTCCTAGACCCCAGCTATATAACCACACAATGGAAATACAATAGCAAGAAAAAATAATTCAAGATTTGATACCAACTCACAATAATTTATTCTTAAATATAACTAATTACATGCAATATGCTCAGTTGTAAGGCCTTTTAGGTTAGGGCCAAATACAAATAGCAAATCACAAAATTAGTTCTACAAGATCCAATAAGATCCAACTTACAAACCAATCTTAGCTAGTCCAGATACATAACTGGACAAGAACACCAAGAAGAATCGATACTTGTACCCTCAGGTCCACCAAGCAATCCTTTAGTTCCCAAGTTGCAACCCTAGCTTTCCAAAATTTGCATCTCTTTTCATTCCCAAACTGAACTGCTAGAAAACTTAACAAGACCCTTATTTATAATTTCCAAAATGGCTTACAGAATATTCTAGAACAACAAAATAGGAAGGCCAACCCAACAAAAGTCAAGACACATCCCAAGGCAAGATCTCATCATAAATGTCATGATCAAAATAAATCCCACAAGTTGGCTCACACCAAAAATGCAAAAATCACATCTAAAATGTTGACACTTTGCATAAATAGGAAAACTTAGCATCTACTAGCTATAGTAATTCGACATCCACTAAGTGGTATAGTAACTCCACACCCACTAGAGCTACAGTAACTTAGCACCAAGTGCTATACTAACTTGGCATCAACTAGAGCTATAGTAACTCAACACCCACTAGATAGTTCAGCAGCAACATAAGATTCAAAACTAATGTCACTCAGCTCCAACATGTAGGATTGCAAGAAAGCCTAGGATGTTCCTACATCATATGGTGTCTCATCCCTTGTTAGAGGACTTGGGACTTGTTAGAAGCCTCAACCCAATTAGGAGTTATTATGTAAAAATAATAAATGTATTTAAGAATAGTTTAGTTGCCATACAAGAAATATACTATGTAATTCCTTGATACAAAAGGATAGATACAAAAGCCTCTTTGCTTGTTGTTTTATATCTTCAATATCTGATATAACTCTCATTTCTCTTCATAAAACTAGCATAACTCTAATCATAGCTCATAATTTGCATCATATAAAGTTTGTATAGTCTTTCATAGAATCACACATAACTTCACATATTGTATTATTCTTATATACCTCTACAATTTACAAAATATTGTCCAGTCGATCTTCATGCTTTCACATGCTTTACAAAATATATTATTGTAACTTATTGACTTGGGGTTAACATCTAGGATGTCATCCCTAATTAATTAAGTAATTATTTTTAAAACAAAATAATTCCTTAATTCATAAAATTTCATTTCCTATCATGCTTTGTCCTTCTTGTTCTATGTTGTGATTAGTAAAACTATTATATCTTCTTCCTTACATACCATACAAACTCATGCTCACACATCCAAAAGTATGACACTCTAGTCTACATGTTATCCAGCTATTATAACAATTATCAACCTTATCAATCCTTAGCCATATGATAAATATAATCAATAACCATAACAAGATACTCATACTCAATAACATCATATATGTTAACTAGGGAAACCCTTGATTAGAGGGAAAACCCCAGTGAGGATGGTACCCACAAAATGATGCACTAATATAAATATTCCTCGTTAGAGGATGAACCCTATTAGGAGTGAATAAAAGTGTTCAGTACATATACATCCCTATTAGGAGCATTTGAATCTTGTTAAGAAATTCCAACCTTGTTAGCAGCTATGCTAACCTTGTTAGGAGTTGTAGAAGGCAAATAGACATAGTTTCCAAATAGCTATAGGGGAAAGATCACTAAACTCACTATATGCATCAATTATGGCCTATTAATCAACCAAACTTCAACATGATCCTTACATGTGAAACCATCTTGGAATGAACATTGAATCATTTTCCTAAAATGATTTGGCAAATAGATCTATTGCCTTCTAACTAGATAGATTATACTATTTCTCTTAGAATGAGAAGCTAGCAACCACACTTCTAGTATGAAGGATTTTTAGAGCTATATGAGAATGCAATATTATACTAGATGAAATGTAATTAATCTAAGAATGAAAGAGAGAAAATTATACTATATGCATGCATTTTAAAATCTAGATGATATTAATATGCTAGGAAATGTAAAAGGTATGAATGTATGAGAAAGTGAATATTTCAGCATAAATTTGTTACAAAAATCAATTCAACCCTCGTAATGAGGAACTGAAGGATCCTTAAATAGAATATCAAGATTGATTGATAGTCAACATCAATTGGAATGAATAATCAAGATCAAAGATGAGACTCAATCAGAATAGAAAATTCCTTGTGCAGATGAAGTTAACTATTTCAGATCTGAGTGTCAGGGAGAGTTAACTAATTCTCTTCTAAGTGAGAGAGAAAGTTAACTAAGTCAATTCCTTTTTGAGTTCTAGTTCCCTTATAATTTCCATTTATGAACTAAAGAGAATATTTGGAGAGAGTATTTAATTTAGTAAAATAGGATATGACCTCATAAATGCATAAACTTTAATTAATTGAATAATTAAATTCAATTATTAAAATGAAGACATTATTAAATTAAATACATTTAGTTCCTTTGTACATTAGCTAAAGAAGTAATTTAATTTAAAGTATGAACACTTGTAATCAAATTAAACTTAATAAATAAGTTTAATGTAGCTAATTTGAGTCGAGACTTAGGAGTTAAACAAACAATGGGATTAATGCAGATTAGGATTTTCTACATTTGACACTTAGGTCAAGTAGCGAGTATCAAAATTCAGAATTTCCTAGTAAAATAGGACTTAGGAATGATTAAATAACCATAATTGGTTAACATGACAATGTGCCAATTTTTGGGTATTACATTTGCCCCTCTTTGAATGAACATGTGAGAAACACATTTGATTCAAAGAAATTAGAAATATGAAACATAGATCAAGAAATGAGATTGGTTCTAAAATTGATGATACAAAGACCAATTGATAAGCTTTTTAAATTTATCTCTAGAACAAAGTTTAACTTTCGGGGATCTAGATAGAACACCTAGATATTGAGATTGATACACTTTTTAAGGTTATCTCTAGAATGAAGTTTAACCTTAGGGGATCTAGATAGAACACCTAGATACCAAGATTGATAAGCTTTTTAAGGTTATTTGTAGAAGGAAGCTTAACCTTAGGGGATCTAGATAGAACACCTAGATACTAATATTGATAAGCTTTTTAAGGTTATCTCTAGAATGAAGCTTAACCTTAGGGGATCTAGATAGAACACCTAGATACTGAGATTGATAAGATTTTTAAGGTTATCTCCAAAATGAATCTTAACCTTAGGGGATCCAGATAAAACACCTAGATATTGAGATTGATAAGATTTTAAAGGTTATCTCCAGAACAAAGCTTAATCTTAGGGGATCCAGATAGAACACCTAGATACCGAGATTGATAAGCTTTTTAAGGTTATCTCTAGAACAAAGATTAACCTTGGGGAATCTAGATAGAACACCTAGATACCAAAATTGATAGAAAAAATAGTTTCAAACTTCATAGAATTGTTCCCAAAATGAGACTCAATTCTCAGGAGTCAAGATTAGACTGTCCTGACACCTATCCATCAGAAGATGACAAGATTAATCATGATTAATAGAATTATAACTAGAATGAGGCTTAATCCTTAGGAGTAAGGGTTAGACTATCCTGATGGCTAGCCATTGAAAGGTGATTGCAATGTAGAGCTTAGAATTATCTCAAGAACGAAGCTTAATTCTAAGCAAGAGTTAGGATTATCTCCAAAATGAAGCTTAATCCCCTAGAGTCTAGATAGAACATCTAAATACTAGTCCATAAAAGATAACAAGTCCTATCATGAGTTATATAATCATCCCTGAAATGAGGCTTGATCCTCAAGAGTCAGGGTTAGACAGTCCTCATACCTATCCATTGAAGGATGATTGCAATAGAGCTTAGAATTATCTCTAAAATGCAGCTTAATCTTGATCAAGAATTTGGAATTGTCTCTAAAGTAGAGCTTAATCCCCTAGAGTCTAGATAGAACATCTTAATATTGGTCCATAAAAGAAAACAAGACCTATCATGAGTCATAGAATCATCCCTAGAATGAGGCTTGATCCTCAGGAGTCGAGGTTAGACTGTCCCAATATCTATGCGCCAAACTCTGATAAGAACTGTTATAAGATAGATCAACTAATCAAAAGATAAGATAGATAAAATAGATGCTAGATAAAGGGGAACAAGATGCCCTAAGTGGTGACATGCCCCTAGTGATCAGGATGTAAGATTCAGATTGAGTTGAAGTCGATTTTAAAAGATTCAATGATGTAATCATCCTGCTCCCTTGGGAGTAAAATTAGAAGATGACACACCAGAGTAGTGATATAGAGTAGTATATTGAGAGATACTAAAGAAATTAGATATTCAGAAGAATGTAGAATAGATTAGAAGAATCTGAAGAAAATTTGGAGTTGATTCAAAGTGTTTGCATGGTCCAAAAAACCATGTTTGACCAAAGTTTGACAAAAGTTGACTTTTTCAAAAAATTTGGAAAAATTGAAAAGAATGTGATTTGGAGATATTCCAAGATTCACAAAGTATCAAAAATATGGACTACACAAATGCTCAATCACATCGATCCCAAAAATTTTAAGTGTGTTTTTTAGTTGTTTAAGTGTGTCAGATTTCGAATTTGATCCCAAAAAATGGGTTCCAAGTAGCCAAAGTAACCAAGAGGGTGATTAATCGATTAGTTGTGAAATCATGAAGAAACATGATACTTTGAAGAAACCAAAAAATTCCTCATCATGAAGGATGCAAGTAAATCAGGGATTGAACCATGTGCTTATGCAATGCAACCCTAGGTCTAGCTAGAAAGCTTCAAAAATTATCATCACTCAGTGTTTAGCTAAATCCCACATGTCTTAAAATTCCCACTGACATTGTAATCATGGAAATATGAATAGGACATATGTTCTAGTTTTGTCAAGATTAAATCTAAGCATTCAAGGCACAAGAAGCTAGAATGACCAGAACATTTGTCCCTTTTAATGTAGGAAGTGAAATAAGCATTAGGGCATAAATGCTAGGATGACCAGAATGCTTCTTGTGTGTAGACACACCAAACACACAAGAGATCCTTCCAATGCTAAGTAATCAGTAAGTATTATGTCCGCAATGACCCTTGCATTCGTAACCTAAGATAGAAGTGTGCTAGGTATACTCACAATGACTTGTATGTTCACTTAGCAAGATGAGTATCTATATTTACTGTACCATAGAGAATTCACTCAGGCAAGAAAGGAAAAGAGCCAACCTCAATGAAGAGTCCAGATAAAAAATGAGTCAAGGTACACATGGCCATCCAATATGAGATAGAGGCTCTTATAGTGGACAACCCTTTGATATGGATGCTTCAGATCATTGAAACTAAACCATCAAAAGAAAAGAAAAGAAAAGATCACGCCCCCAATCCTTGCTTCTCTATTTGAAAGTGACATCATTAAATTTCTCAAGGAGACATGATAAAGAAAAAGAAAAATAGACAAAGAAAAGCTCAACATATCCCAAACAGATTAATCATTTTGAGTTTAATATTTGTGTTATAGGATTGATGTCAATTGTCAATGTTTAGAACATATATGAAAGAAATCTCTTAAGTAGGATGACAATAGTAGATAGACATAGTTACAACAACTGGTCACTGAAGTCAAAGAGGAATCTTTAATAAGAAGAACCTTGGTAGGAAACTGAGTGATAGTAAACAGACACATTTAGGACAACTATTGATTGACATGAGAGAGATCTTCCATGAGAGGAATCTCAAAAGTGATATGAGCGATAGTAAGTAGACATAGTTAGAACAACTAGCGACTATCATGAAAGATATCTTCCATGAGAGGAATCTCAAAAGTGATACTAGTGATAGTAGGTAAACATAGTTAGAACAATTGGTGACTGTCGTAAAAGAGATCTTCCATGAGAGGAATCTCAAAAGGGTAAAAGCACAAACATGTGTCACCTTTTATAAAGAAATGTGATATCAGAATGTGGCAGTTCAACATTAATGACAAAAAAAATGGTATTTGTATTTAAAATATGAAGATGATGTAGACTAATGAAATGTGTAGAATTGGATGAATCTTATGCCTATAATTTTTATAATTTTTTTGAGTAAGAATTTATTCATTTTATTTTATTTTGAAGTCTCTTTTTTAACTATAAAAAATATAGGGTGTAGTTCCCATCAAAGAAGTATGTGCAAATCATCTTTTTTGTTCTGATTTGAAAATATTTTATAGATGACATGTATAGCTAGTGAACAAAAAAAGAAATAATTATTTTTTATGTATATTTTCTTTGTTATAAGTACTCAAGTTTGACCTTGTCAGAATCTAATAGTTTTTCCTCCTATCAAAACTTCCTTATCAAATC
Source organism: Cupressus sempervirens (assembly GCA_028749045.1). Classification (NCBI taxonomy): domain Eukaryota; kingdom Viridiplantae; phylum Streptophyta; class Pinopsida; order Cupressales; family Cupressaceae; genus Cupressus; species Cupressus sempervirens. The sequence goes on along the minus strand of CM053789.1, from coordinate 92,885,673 downwards.
TATACCTTCTTGAAAAAAAGTTACATATTTGTGAAGAGGATTCTCTCCTCTAGTGATAAATATAATTTTTATTTTTTTTGATATGATTTACTATTTTTTTCCTTTTTTGAGGGGCCATCTTCTGAAATGTTGAAATATCGACTTATAATATTTTGAGATTATAACATACTATAACTAATCAAAACACTCAAAAATTTATATAATAATGATATTGAATCTGAGATCTATAAAAGGGTATTTTTAGTTTTTGAAAAAAATTGAGTTTTGATAGAGAAATGAGATTTGACCAAAACAGGTTTTTGTATCACAAACGGTGACACTGGTCTGTGTTTTTACCCAAAAGTGATACTAGTGATAGTAGGTAGATGTAGTTAGAACAACTAGTGACTAATGCAAGAGATTCCTATGACACTATAGGATGTTGCCCCTAAGTTATGATGAGATTCAATCCATGGATGCATGAGCAAAACAAGCAAACTAAATTAGGAAAGTAATTGTACAAGAGCCAGAAGATGCACTATGAGATATAGCATTGGAAACAAGAGGCATCTGTTTACTAGGTTTTCACCTTCTTGGTAGAGATTCTATTTTTGCTACCATGATGCCTATTTTCCAAGTTTTCATCAATGGCAATTTTTTTCTTTTTATTTATTTTTATTTTTTTGTATCTTTTTGTATTTTTGATTTTTCAAATGTTTTTGGTACTACCAAGGCACCTATTGTTAGGTTTTCACCAAGATGGTAATTTTTTTCCAAGATATTTTGCAATTTTTACACTTTTTTAGAAATTACAAGCTCTCAAGCAAGATCATATAATTTTGTTCCAATGTCTAGCAAGGTGTAGGACAAGATGTAGTAGCAAGTTGGTGGATAAGTAGAGATGGATAGGCAAGGAGTATGAAGTGAGTGAAAGTGATCCTCAAGAAGTGGCTCTCCAAGAGTACCCAAGCTAAGGAAAATGGATATAGCAATATCAACTCATGGTGTAATGAAGGATATCATGTAAGTAATCTGAGAAAATAATCATGTCAAGAGATTACTAAGAACCGAGTTTTCTTCTTTCTTTCATTGATCAAGACCAAAGGGTTAACTAAATAGGATAGAAAAGTTTTTTATGGAGGTTATGAGTGAATGACTTGGGAATGAGGATATCTTAAGGATAAGTAAGATCATGATAGGATGTCATGGATGGAAGAATTACATATGACACCTATTTACCAGGTTTTCATCATGGTATTTATCCAAGGTGCCACAAGAAGTGGTTCTCACCATAGGATGAATTTCTTTTTCTTTACTTTTGCTACCAAGGCACCTATTTCCAAGTTTTCACTGAGTCACTTTTTTTTTTTTGGAAAAGAATTCAAGTCTTTATTCAATTTGAATAGTACTCCTATTGGAAGGAGAAGTCATGATAAAACAAGACCATAGAAAGGCATGCTCAAAGATGTTGATAGGATAATGAAAGGGAGATAGGAAAATGAGAGGTAGATGAAGGATAAGGTTGTTGTCTTTGGAAGACTAAAACAAGAAAGGATAGCAAGTAGGAATAAGATTTAGAGGATTTCATGAGATTTTAGGCAAGATCAGCATTGACACACACCTTAAACGGTGATGGAATGATGGGGAAATCATGGAAAAAATAGATTGAGGCTTTGATATATGAGGCAGCAAAGCCATTTTGGAGGAAGGTGGAGTAGAAGGTTTTGAAACCTTTTTAGGAAGATTTTGGGAGGAAGATAAAGTGGAAGCCTTTAGAAGATTGAATGTCAACTTTGATTTTTTTTCAATATTCATGTCCTTCAAAAGAGACTTGGGAATCCATATAGCTTTTGATTTTTCATTAGATGCTTTGGAACACATTTATTCAATAATAGATTTAAGAACCTACACTTTATTTGGTTGAGCTCTTTAAATAGTGGACCTTTGTGATCTCTTTTGTGTATTTTTCTTCTTAATATTCATATGTCAATTAGAGAAGACATTAAAGAAGACATAGTGAACTTTTGAAGATGGATTCATGCACTTATGTTTGAATTGATCATCCAAATTGCTTCGAAAGGACTTGGGACTTGTGGATGAATGAGGTCAATATGACTAGTTTAGATGGAAAAGTGAATGTAGAGAGTTCAAGTATGTGTATCTTTGTTAATCTTGGGGTAGGGTAAGAGGAATGTATAATGAGCTGAGAGTGGATGCAAGAGACAGAGGAACATAAGGTCCCAATATGGATGGAAGACTTGATTGTTTTAGCTTAGATGGATAGGTACTAAGGATAGATTTAGAAAATGTGAATGGACCATGAATAGGGATATCAGCATCTTTAGAATGAGCAACATGACCTAAGCCATCAATAGATTTATGAGTAACTATTATAGGAGCAATACCTTTGACAGGAGTATTAAAGCTTGAGCATAGTTTTGAAGTGAATGTAGTAAGGTAGAACAAGAGGGTGAGGGAACACTTTTCTCTTCAAAAAGAATTTTAGGTAGCATAGGAAGTGTATCCTTCTCTTGGTCTTTAATAATCTCCTTAGATATGGTGGAAGGAATATCTTGATCTTGCTTAGTAGAGGTGCATGACATGGGAGATGGAGGACTATGTTGCTCTTGAGATGGAGGCATGATATCTTGGAAGATTTGAAAGGGGATAAAGGAATCTTGGTCTTGATCAACACTTGTTTCTTCATCATTTAAGTAGCCCTCTTGACATGAAACCAATTTCAACAATGAGGGAGTATTTGAATTTGTACTTGAATCTATTTCTAGAGTTAACATAATAAGATCTTGAATTTTAGAAGAAAAATTATGTGGAATGGACTTCATATGCATAATAGGGCATGAAGACATATGATCTATGAAGGTAGTGAAAAGACATGCAACCCAATATTTGTTGGCTTGAGTTTCTTTTAAAGGCAGTCCTTGAGGGTATAAATAGTCAATAGTGGGAGTAGCGAGTTCTTTATTTGGTGAATATGTGTTGGAAAGATTGGACACTTTAGAAGGTGATTGTATGTTGGAAGAGATGAATGTCACATTTAAACCATTACTAGACTTGGTTTCATGATGTTGATCCTTCTTGAGGGTAGAATATTTAGTAGATGAGAGCTTAGATTTTTGAATTGTGCCATTATCAAAGAGATTTTGGATCTTTTTTTTCAGCTCCTTACAATGTGAAGTTTTATGTAAATTATGTCTATGATAGGCACAATAGTTACTAATAAAGGAAACTCCCACCAAAGTGACCTTAGGTAAAATAATGAGTTTTTCTTCAAGAAGTTCTTGCAAGGTTAATTCATAAGATTTTCCCAAAGGTGTGAAATCATGCTTTGATGTAAATTCCCAAGGTTTGTTTTCAAAGATACCTTTAGATTTCTTGGGCACACTATTTTATAAGGATTTGGTTTCAACATCATAAGAAGTTGATGACTCATTATCTTTAGAGGAAATGGAATAACTTTGGAAGGAGAATGTGATTGATGATGTGTCTTATTCTTCTTTTAGCATTTGAAGTTGAGCGCTTATTGTTTTGATTTGTTTCTTCATGTTTTCAATTACAATCCCTTATTCCTCACTAGGAAAATTAGACTAGGTGTATTTATTGCTAGGCATTTTGATGTACTATATTTCAAGTAGCGACAGCCAAGTTTTAGAACATAAGCCCACTGTAGATAGAGGAATGGCATAATGTTTATAGCTATAGACTAGACTTGGATCAAGTTTTGGAAGAGGGATAAAACACATTTGCACTCCTTGTTGCAAAAATCATTTACAATGATGAAAAGAAAAAGCCTAGACAAGGACCACACAAGAATATAGCCTCAAAATGAGATAAGAGTGTTGTACACCTAGGTACGAGTCATCTGAGTAACATGGCTAGAATAGCCAAGAGTTTTCACTATCATGATACAAGGTACGATAAAAATAATAGGAAAAAATAAGATAACTGAGTGAGGAGACTAGTTCATATGTAGATCACAAGTTGTCAACTTACACAAGAAGTCACTATTTGACACTGTTCGTAGATAGAGAAGTGGTAAAATGTTGTAGGTACAAATTAGACTTTGAGTGCAGATAACTCTAAAAAAACAATTTGATAGTTTTTGGACAAGATCTCATCTAAGGATTCACAAGGAACCATGCAAGAAAGTATAGTGAACTAGGTGAAGACTCAGAATAGCAATATTTGACTAGTTTTCTCGCATGAGGACTTGCAATGAGTTGTGCAAGGAGTTGTCAATTTGACAAAAAAGGTAGAATTTTTGCATAAACGACACTATTTTGCAAAATCTCGTGTAGAGATTTACAAAGAGTCATCTGAGGACTTACAAAAAGTTGTGTGAGGAAGTGCTGATAGGGTGTTTTCTCATGCAAAAATTTACAGAACTAGGCATGAGAATCTTGATAGACTGATAGTTTTTTACTGAACTTGAAGAGATTTTTAAGGGTTTTAAATAGTTTTGAATAGATGGTTGATTTGTTTTGACAATTTTTAGATAGATATAAAGATAGTTTTCAAGTTTTGGATAGCATTTTGATTTTGAAAAAGATGGTTGTTTTCAGATATAGACAAGAAGCAAGTAATAGTCGCAAACAATCCAACTGAGGACAAAGCAACTTAGAGGGATAGGAGAATCTTGACTTTTTATTTGTTTGGAAAGTTTGGACAAGTTTAAAGACTCAAAAAAATCATGCTTTATCCCTAAAACCAAAAATGATAGAGGAAGCAAAACCTTTGTCTCACAACTTATGTGCATGCATTCACTTCACATAGTTGTGTCACCCCACTAGAGGGCACCTCTTTTTTTGGTGTAATCTAAGGACTCAATAACATATATGCTAAATGAGCACCATTATGGCAGGGGTCAAGCACATATATCAACTTCCAAGATCTAGGTACATGGCTATGGTGAGTATCTATAGGAGAGATTCTTCCCCCTCCTTGGACATAAATTATGCCCCCTTTTGGATATGAACTAGGTGGTAACTAACTAAGAGGTTTTTACTATTGGAATTCTTTACAATAACTAACAGGGTGAGAGGCGGGGGGAGGGGGGGGGGGGCACTGAATCAGTTATCCAAGGTCTAGATCTACAACTAAAACTTTTCACAGTTTAGTGAACCCATAAAACATTTTTCCTTATGCATCTATCCATAAGACTATGCAATAACTTAAAACTTTTAGTTTATTGTCAAATTAGTTTGTAGAAATGTAAAGCATGAAACATAATAGATTCAACAAAACACATAACACAATGATTTATGTGGAAACCCAATTTGGGAAAAAACACTAGTAACATGCTACCACTTTTCACTCTTCTAAAGTGATGCCCTGTGAAAGACCAACATTGTTAAAGGTTATAATACAAACTGTTAAATGTGACCTGGTTAAAGGATTTCAATCACCCTATTAGAAGTGTGCCTTGTTAGAGGACTTTAGGCCATTCACTTGGAATACCACATTGTTAAAGGATTTATAAATTACTGTTAAGTCAACCTTTATACAAAGGATTTACCTAAATTGATTACAATTGCTAGAGAGTAATAGTAAGGCTTCATCTGATACAAACTTACAACTATACTTGCAAATTTCAAATCTTAGTGTCAGTCCTCCATTTTTCTTGGCTTATACTCATTGCAACTTTGATAGCTTGTTCACCCCTCAAGCATTCATCTCTTTAAGCTTTCTTGCTTAACATGCCATTGCAGACTCTTCTCTTAGGTCATTTGATGAAGCAAAATGCTTATCTCTTCTTCTCCCTTAGCTTCTCGCATCTAACAACCTTGCTTCATGACTAGACATTCCTATAAATAGGAAATTAAGATATTTTTTGGCTCATTCTCCATCGTCCATTTTAGGGTTACAATGGGTTAGGTAGGATACAACATGTCTACCCCATATCTTGTCTATTCTAGAAGCATCCTCTAGAATTCACTTTGAATTTGTCTCAAAATGGTTTACCTAGAATTATATGCCACTAGCTCATCATCCTTATCTTCAACCTAGTTCACAAAATTCAAGATAACAAACTTCTCAGCTCAAATTCATCGAATCTATGATCTTTAAGATAATGCAACAGCTCGACACTATTTTATTTCTGATGCTCAACACATACTAGGTTACTCGACATCCTCTATGAAATCACTGAGCATCAACTAAAATTTACTCATTCTCAGAACCTACTAAACTTTACTTGGCACTAACTAACTTGCTTGGTATGCACTAACTTTTGTCGACATCTACTAGAATTTGCATTTGCTCGGCTCCAACTGATTTTCTACTCAGCTTGCACTAACTTCTCAGCACCTACTATCCACTTAGTCAAGCTTAGTAGACATAATCTATATTACATTTTCTTCTATTCTTTCTAAGTGTAGCCAACATTTCTAATCTCAAGTAGATCATCAATGCATCATGTTACCACAATCTTAACTTATTCATGTACATCATTACATAATCATAACTTAACCTTTCCTCTAGGTGTTGTTGTTATATCTATTGATCAAATCTTCTTCATCAATCAACTACGTAAAAGTACTTGAATCTTATAAGCAATTGTCTTACCAAAAAATAATAAGTTTATTAGGTTTGACATTAGTGACAAAATAATGATTGAAACATATAACAATCTCCATCATAACAATCTCTCATATAATCTTTTCAATTAGATTTAAACATTTACTTGGCTTCTATTCATATTAACACCCAATGGCTTCACAAGTGAATTTGAGGCCAACAGCCCACACCAGCATCTATAAGTGCACACACTTGACTAGCAAGACTAGGGTTGGCACCAACTATTGCAATTTATAGAGCCTCTTCTTGATATGCGATGTTAGAATGAAGAAGAGGAAATTAATATGGCTTTAGAGTCTTTCACTCTACAAAGCTTCTTTATTATGGTGCGTTGGAATCTCTAGCATAAGGAGTGTGCTCACTTGGGTTGTTCCAGAAGGTTGGATCACTTTGGTAGGCTCTCTAAAAGGTTTACTTAGACTAGTGGTTTAGATATAAGGGTCCAAGTTTTTGATTTCCTGCAAGGGGACAGAGCATACTCCTCTACGTCATCACCTTACCCAAACACACAGAACATGTTCATCACCAATTTATCTTATTGATCCCAACTTGTCTTTTCTCAATATTTTGATCTCTTAAAAACAAATCATCATCTCTTTGTAACAAATACTCTTATAAGAGAACCATTAACTTTCTTGCCTCCCTCGGGTACTAAAGGTGTCTAGGTTTTTGATTTACTCTTAGGCATCACTTACAAGTAGCAAAGAACACACTCCCCTATTCCTTTCTCTAGACCCCTACAAATTTTACAAGCCCTATTTAGACTATGTGTAAGAAAGAAGCAAAATAAAATACAATTTTTAGGTGGGTTTGAATTGATCCTTCGATATGTGTATCTTTGACAAACATCTTATAATCAAATCATCAATACTATTTTAAGGATTCATAAATAAGGTGTCTTTGATGAGCATCCTACAAACTACTATTAAGCTACATCAGAGATTAGATATCATCGAATAAATGCTACAAAAATAACCATAAGATCAAAGAAATCATGAAACTTAATTAGAATGGAAAATTCCCTATGTAGATGAAGTTAAATATTTCAAATCTGAGTGTCATGGAGAGTTAATTGATTCTAGTCTGAGTGAGAGAGAGAGAGAGTTAACTGAGTGAATTCTATTTCAAGTTCTAGTTCACTCAGAATTTCCATTTCCAAATTGAAGACAAGATTTTGAGAGAGCATTTAAATTTATAAGATAGGATATGACCTCATAAATGCATAAACTTTAATTAATTCAATAATTAAATTCAATAATGAAAATGAGGACATTGTTAAATTAAATATATTTAATTCCTTTGTATAGTAGTTAAAGAAGTAATTAAATTAAATTAAGCTTAATCAATAGGTTTAATGTAGCTAATTTGAGTTGATACTTAGGAATTAAATAAAGAGTGCGATTAATTAAGAGTAGAGTTTTCTGCATTTGACACTTAGGTCAAATAGCAAGTATAAGAATTTAGAGTTGCCTAGTAAAATAGGACTTAGGAATGATTAAATCGACTAGCATTGGTTAACATGGCAATGTGCCAATTTTGGGGTATTACACTCACTCTCTAACTAATCTATGTATTATTACTTGTAGAATTATAGAAATGAATTGTACTCGTGCATCGTCTTCCTCCAACTTGTCGAATAGATTGCTCTTCTTCTTCTGATATCAATACAAGATCACCAACTTCACATCCTATAATCCCTTTGATCTCTTACTCACACTTACTAGATAGTATACTTTTGTTCACACTAGCCACACACTTGATACACTCACACTCACACTTCCAAAAAAGGAAAATATCCTTATTTTATACCATGTCCTCAAAATATTTCCTTGAGTTAGCCTTGAGGGTTTTCCAATTAATTATAATAGCACCATATAAAGATAATTAATTATTTTGTAATTATATAACACTTAAATCGTAGTAATTATAACTTCTCACTTGTGCGACTCTATTCCTTGTACACTCACTGACATCACCATCAAGATATCTTTTGTCATTGTCTAACCTCACACATGAAAATCCATCTTTGTTAGGAGATACAATCCATCCATAAAAAATTTCTTATTAGTTACTCTATTTGTATACTGCTCTCTGTAAATCAAGCAAATCTTCTATTGAAAACTTACAATTGGAACAATTGTTGTTTTGTCATTGATATCAAATCTATTTGATTGATGAAGAGGATATGAGAAATTACTCATAACAATAGCACCAAGAGAAAATTTTTATTTATGAAAAGGAAGCCACAATGGACATTTGATTAGTTAGCCCTTGATAAGACAAAGTGATTATTTATATCAAGAAAGTTAAGCTAAGTCGAGCAATAGAGTAAATGGTTAAGGAATGTCAAGTGATGCTAGTATCAACTAATCCATAGGTACTATTGGAAATATATGAGTAATTGAGAGGGGGAGTGAATCAGTTACCACTAAAATAAATCCCAGATCCCCTAGATGTCAAAAATAAAATTTAAACTTAAAAAATTGATTACTACTGTTACTTGGTAAACAAAATAAAAATGTTGTAACTCGGTAAATGCAGAGTGTGAAGTACTTTTAGCTGATCTTAAAATATTAATAATTAATTTGCAAGCATAAGATAAATAACATGAACACAATAGACACTAGGATTTAACTTGGAAACCCAATATGAGAAAAACCACCAATGTAACTAGTTACTATTTTTTACTCTTCTAAAGTGAGCCCTATTAGGAGCCAACCTAGTTAAAGGTTACAAAACACACTATTAGGTTTGACCTTATTAGAGGATTTAATCATGCCATTAGGAGTGGACTTGCAAGAGGTCTTAAAAAAATTCAATGGAACTATCACCTGGTTAGAGGATTTACAACTAGCTGTTAAAATAACTCTATTAAGTAACAATGAAATGCCCTAATTGTGATGCAAATGAATTGCTAAATCTAGATCTCCATTCTGCTCAAAAAATTGATCCTTCCTGATCGAATATTACTTTTCTACTTCCACAAGGATATCTGCTCATCCTTCAAATTTGCTTTCACACATTCCTTCTCAATTCAATCAATACACTTGCATACATAGAAAATCATAACTTGACCTTGTATTTATATTGTCCAAATAGCCAAGTAAGCTCAATACAAATTATAATCATCAATAATCATTAGCATAGTTAGCTAGAATGAATACAACAAAATCTTTCATTATCTGACCCTACTCAGTAAACACTGGTTCTGAAATGATTTCCTGAGTTAACCAATAGAAGCTTTGTTAACACTGCAAAATTTCACAAATCCTTTGGAAACTAAGTCAACTCAGTTAGTACTAACTCTGACCAACTTTCCTTCGTTAATCATGGGAACTCGGTTAACACTGCTTGTTCAAAGTATTTTTGTAACATCAAATACAACACACAATTAGAGAATTGTATCCAATAATATCCCTCTTTGGAATTGATGGAAATACAACATGTCATAGCAAAATGAAATTTCTAGAGAAAGAATAAAGTAAGGAATATATTCTTAGTTTCATTCTGATTCTCATCATGAGAACTCCCACTATCAATGTGAGCTCCTTTCCTATCTTTAGATTATAAAGTTTCTATGATAGTAAACTTCTTCCTCTTAGAGAAATTTCTTATGAGATATGATAGTATAACTTCTCCCTCTTTGACAACACATGCCGAAGACAACACATACCAAATTAGTATCAATGTACCCTGAGTACTAATTGATATGCAATATTCCTTTAACTGTGCAACATCAACTAATTGATCTTCAACTAGGTTCATGTTGATGTATCACTAAAACTTTACTTAGTGAGCTTTAGATAGGGGAATGACCCTTAACTTACCTCTTAGATATAGGAATGCATCCTTAGGTAATGGCTTGGTAAATATGTTTGCAATCTTTTGTTTTGTATGGACATATTCTAGTTTGATTTCTTTCTCCTATGCCAATTCTCTGACAAAGTGATATTTTATAGCAATGTGCTTAGTTTTGGAATGCATCATTAGGTTCTTTGATATGTTAATTGTGCTGGTATTATCATAGAACATGAAAATTGGCTCTTTGATTTCAACCTTCATGCCTTCCAACAATTTTTTAAACCAAATAATGTTAGAACAATTTATTTCTACTGCAACATATTCTTCTTTAGTCATGGATTAGGATGTGCAATTTTTCTTCTTGCTTGTCCAAGATACCAACATTTTACCAAGAAATAATTCTCCACCACTTGTACTTTTTCTGTCATCAAGATTTCCTACCCAATCAACATCGATAAATACCTTTAGGTCTAAGTTTCCACCAAGTTTGTACCATAAACCATAGTCTTCAATACCTTTTAGGTATCTCAAAATTCTTTTGATTTCAATCATATGATTTTCTCTAGGTTTTGTCGATAATCTTTCCACTATACCAACTGCTAGAGCAACATTAGGTCTTGTATGAACTACATACTACAAGTTCTCAATCATTGATTTATACAAGGTTTGATCTACCTCTTTGGAGTCATCATCATCTTTGGTAAGCTTTAGTCTAGTACACATGGGAGTTCCAATAGGTTTTGAACCTTCCATACCAAACTTCTTGAGTATCTCCTTAGTGTATTTACATTGAGTAATGTGAATACCATTCCTGCTTTGCTGCATCTGCAATACAACAAATAATTTAATCTCACCAAATGTAGACATTTCAAACTTTTTGTTCATTTGCTCTGAAAATTCTTCGATTAGATCATCATTCCCTTTAAGTAGAGTGTCATCCACAAATATTTTTTCCAATACAATCTTGTTATCTTGTCCTTCCTTGATATACAAACTATTGTTATCATTAGTTCTCTAAAAACCAATCTGTATAAGGTAGTCATGTAACCTTTCATACCATGCTCTAGGACCTTGTTTCAGACCATACAATTCTTTTTGTAATTTGTAGACTGTGTCTCTTTTATCTAGATCAACAAAACCTTATGGTTGTTCAATTTAGACTTCTTTGTCAAGTATACCATTGAGAAATGTAGATTTAACATCCATTTGATATACTTTGAATCCTCTGTGAGTAGCATATGCAAGTAGAGTCCTAACACCTTCTAATCTTGCAACAGGAGCAAAAGTCTTACCATAATCAATTCCTTCTTCTTGAGAGTAGCCTTTACATACTAGTCTTGCTTTATTTCTTGATACTTGTCCATCTTCATTCAACTTATTTCTGAATACCCATTTTCTTCCAATCACATTTTTATCTTTAGGTCTAGGAACAAGAGTCCAAGTTTTTTTTTCTCTATTTTTTCTATTTCTTCATTCATAGCTTCAATCCAACTTTCATTTTCCAATGCATCCTTAACACTTCTAGGTTCAAAATTAGCAAGTAAACATGTACCTTTTATCTTACTTCTTGTCATAGTACCTTCTAATTTATCTCCAATAATCTGATCAGGTGCATGATGCCTTCTGACATACTTGGCTAATACGAGTTCTTTGCATTTTGAATTAATTGCACTATTTTGATTTTGATTTTCAACTTTTGGCTTGGGTTTCTCAAACTTGGTAGGCATTGGCTCGGTAGCTTTAGAATGTGACTTAGTTTGAACTTCTTGCAACTTGGTAACTGAGGAAGACTCGGGAGGTGAAGTCTCCTTATTGATAGATGTGTCTAGCAATGTATCAGGTTCAAAATAAACAAATCTCTTGTAGTCTTCTAGTTCCTTTTTACTTTCTTCTTCAATCTTTTCTGCAAACTCGTCAATTCTCACATGTGTAATTTCTATGATTTTATGAGTAGAAAAATTTAAACATCTATATGCCTTACTTCTACAAGAATATCCTAAGAATATACCTTCATCACCTTTCACATCAAACTTTCCTTTTCTAGATTCTTTCAAGATATAACATTTACTTCCAAATACTTTCAAGTAACTGAAATTGGGTTTGTAGCCATACCATAATTCATAGGGAGTTTTATATGAGTCCTTCAACTATACTTAGTTCAAAGTATGAAGTGCAGTGCTGATGGCTTCCTTCTAGTATTTGATAGCAATATTATTTTCAATCATTAGAGTCCTTGCACAATCCATGATCAATCTATTTCTCTTTTCAACTATTCCATTTTTCTTAGGAGTACCAAGGGTTGATACCTATCTTTTAATTCCTCTTTCAATGCAAAAGTTATTAAATTCATTTGAGATGAATTCACCACCTCTATCTGATCTTAATCATTTCAATCTTTTCCTTGTTTCCTTCTCTATTTTTGCTAAATACCATTTGAACTTCTCAAATGCTTCTAAGTTTTCCCTAAGATACATAATCATCATCATTCGAGAATAGTCATCAAAAAAAAGAATAAAGATTTTTTCTCCACAATAGTTTTCTATTCCAATGGGTCTACACAAGTTAGTATGCACAATTTCCAAGATATCTTTAGACTAATAGCTTTTGCTTTTAAAACTAGTCTTTCCCATTTTTCCTATCAAACAATTTTTACATAAGCCAACATCTAGTTTCTTCAAACTAGGAATACCTCTCAATTTTCTAAATTTTCTTATCTTGAACATATTATCAAAGTTGACATGACATAATATTTTGTGCCATAACCAACTTTCTTCCATTTGAGAAATAAAACATGAACAATCACCAAGATCAAGATAAAATAGGTTACCTCTTTTTTGTTTGTCTAATCCAATCAGATTTCCTTTATCATCCAACAGTCTTGCTTTGCCATGCATGAATTCTACCTTGAATCCAATATTGATGAGTTGTGCTACACTTAGCAGATTATGCTTTAGTCCTTCAACCTAATAGGCATTATCACATACAAGTTCATTGTTTAATGAGATCCAACCTTTTCCTTTTATGCAACAAGGTTCATTGTTTCCAAATCTTACACTTCCTCCATCATAATGTTCAAAATGTTCAAACTTTGTTCTATCACCAGTCATATGATGTGAACATCCACTATCTATGATCCATGGATCATTTTTGCTAACATGAGAGACAAGTGCCATCTTATCTTCTTCTTCATTAGATTCATCTTTGACAGCAATGTATACTATTTCATATTCACTATTATCAAAATCTTTAGCCATAAAAAAAGTGTTCTTACCTTTGTCCTTGTATGATTTGTAATTTTTGAAATCCTTCTTACCATTGTACTTGTGATTCTTCTTTTCATCCTTGCTTTCTTTGTTTGGGCACCTGGCAGCAATATGACCAATTTCTTCACATGAAAAGTAGATTAGAGGAACTTTACCTTTGTATTATTTCTTTACAAGGAAAGCTTCAACAATTTCAAATGACTATCAAAACTTTCCTCTGACTCTTCTTCACTTTCTAACTAAATTTCCTTTATTTTCTTGCCTTTTTCTTTGAGTGAAATTTTGGCCTCAAATGTAGATTCAGTATTTTTGGAAGTTGAAACATAATTGTCATAATTATCTACCTCAAAATCTATCAATCTTCCTACTAAGGTATTCAAACTTATCTTGTGATTTGGATCACACCTCTTTTCTTGAATAGAAAATACTTTGATTACATAGATGGGAAGCAATGTTCTAAGAACTTTACTTACAATGGTTTCATCCTTGATTTCTCCTCTAGAAGCTTTAATTGCAATGACACTAGCTTTGACTCTTTCCACATATTTGGCAACATTTTCATCTTCTCTCATTCTCATCTAATCAAACTGTCCTCTAAGGATTTTTTTTCTGGCTCTCCTCAATTTGTCATCACCACCATAGATATCTTTTAGGTTGTTCCACATATCAAAGGTAGTTTTGCAGTCTTTAATCTCATCAAATTTATAATAGCTAAGAGCATATGCAATATCAATCATCATGATGTTATGGTTCTTTTTCTCAGCAATATCTCCAACAGATAATGTACTGGTAGGAGTTGTGTATTCTTCATCAAGGTACTTCAAGCATGAATAACTAATGGTGGCCATACAAAGTCTCATGAGTCCCTACCATGCTGAAAAGTTGTCTTTGTTAAGCCTTGGAATCTCTCTCTTGTAAGACAGCTTGATCTTTTGCTTAGGTCCTTGAAACCTTTCCTACAAGCACCAAGCACTCTGATACCAATTT